>VZTR01031486.1:117703-130852 GCA_013400775.1 Chaetops frenatus | reverse complement strand
TTTTTTTGTCCTGTTAATAAACTATCTTTTTCTTTGAAGCTCAGGCCTGCTTTGCATTTCTCTTAATCCTTATTTTCGCGAAACCACTACACTACACTCTCACCTGGTGTGAGCAGGCGAGCAGGTGAACATGAAACCACTACATTAAGTGGTGTTTCCTCCCGGTTGTGAACAAACCCGCGACACCTGGAGAGTGTTCCAATTGCTGCAACACTACCTAAAGAGGAAGTAGGAAGCCACACATCTTCCATATCTGAAATTCCCATTTCTCAGGCTTAGACTCTCTCACTTACTCCTTTTTTCAGGAGTGAGTCCAAGGCTGTTGGCCATAAGGAGAGAAATGTTTATCTCCACAACTGTATCTCTTGACTGTATCAGTGTCTACAACTAAGCCCTCAGCTGAGGTACACTTTGACTGAAACCTGTCTTCAGTATTCCTTTAAAGTCAATTTAGGTGGTTCCAGCTCCATGCACAAGCTTTTACAAACCAAAATACAAGCAGACTTAGCTTACTCATTGGATAGAAAGTATGAGTATTAAAATAAAGGTCAGCAAATACACTTGCATGTGCCAGATGTGCATGTGCCAATGTAAAAACTGCTGCGACAAGTAACTTGGAGAACTATAATATCACCATTCTCTTACAGGTGTAGTATTAACAGCAAAACGGGGACTTGAGTCTTTAGAAATTTCAGCCATTGTTCTGACGTATGCCCACTTCCATGAGGTATCAAACAAATCATTCACCTAATCAAACCCCTATTTTGCAGCTACTGCAAAATAGTTACAGTCTGCTTGTTCTGCTGGCAGTGGAAGCACAGCATTTTAAGTTATACAGCTTTTGTTTTGGAGGCACATTTTCAAATGTGATTTGCCAATTAATTCAGAACAAGTGAACTGAGGCTTTCCAGGCAAGAATAACCTGACCCCTAAACAGCTAGGAAAGTCAGGGTGCAGTCCCCTGGCTGGTAGCACTACTAAGCATTATGGCACCTCATTCAGACACTGCAATAACTACCACCTTTCTTGTGGAAATCGACCTTCTGGACTTTCTTCAGTTCACAGGTGGATTCTGAGTAGTACCAAATCCTAAAGAGTTCTGCTGTACCCTCAGCACTGCCATCACCCAAATCACCAATGTGACCCTTTTTATTGCTTAAATTTCATTCTTCTTTTCATTATGCTACAAGACTGACATCAGAAGTATTGTTCCAGTATAGAAGTCATGGGCATTTTTAAAGCATGAATTGCAACATCTTGTCACTGACTATTTTTTTCTTCTAGGTGTGGTTAATAGAAAAACAAAATTTTTGCTAAAATTACCAGAGTGTAAGCAGATGATGCTACAATCTGAATTGCTGTTAATCTCAATATAGTTCATACATATTTCTGGTATCTCCATGTGGATGTCTATCCCTCTCTCTTTAATATTTTAAAATTACTGTTTCTACTTGAATCAAACTTCAGTAAATAGTTACAGAGAATTATGGCACAGGGAAGTGAGAGTATGCAGGTCTCTAGTTTATTTCCAAAAGTAATATCCAAACGGATAAAAAAATCACTACCAGCATAGTGAACTGATTTTTTTGCATATTTACTCCCTCAAAAAGAATTATTTACAGCAGTTCTTGCAACTGGTTGCAGTTGTTACACAGTGGAAGCATGATACAAAAACTTCACTGCCCAAACACAAACGGGTTTTTTTTCCATTTCACAACCCTTTAGTGTTTACGTTTGTCTATCTTTATATAGCTTTATGCAAAAGAAAATTGCAAGAATTGGAAACTGAGTTCTTGAATAAACTTTATACATTTTGAACAGTCTGCTTCTGCTTTTGTATTCAAATGAAACAGCTTAATTGAATGTTTTCATTTTTAAAACAAAATTATTTTTCCAAGACTAAGAATGTGAAATGTACTTTATTTAAAAATATGAGCAAAAGTCTTGGTCCCAACTAAAAATGTACTTTGCAGAATTTAGAAAATGCTTTACAATTAGGTTTCATTGGACATCTAGAATTCCTTTGTCGTAATCAGTACTTGGTGAAAGTAAACGAAGAAATTATGGCAGTGCTACTGAATTAATCATCCAGAAAACAAACCAAAGAAAATATAAACAGTTTTGATTAAAAATTCATTGACAAATCCCTTCATATGACAAAAAATGTGTCTTCTTCAAATGAAAACATTTACTTTGGCTTCCAAGTTTAATTACTTTTGAGTTATTATTTCTGCCTTTTTTTCCTAAGACCAATCCAGCCTTTCTCAGAGTTTAGATCCAGCAATAGAAAATCTCAAAGGTGGTACTACCCTCCTCTGCTTTAATTGGAGCTATTACAATAGATTTAATTACAGCTTTGTTTAAAGCAACCCAAATATACCAGTACCAAGTGAATGCAATCTTTATAGTAAGTTTTAAATAGTTTCACAAATCATTAAAATAACTTTAACGATAATGGTTTGAGTACAAATACTGCAAAACTGCATTTTTTACAATATAAACCATTTATTTTTATTTTCATGGTCAGCTACAGAAAAATCTATTTCCTTAACAAAAAAGAACATAAAACCCCACAAACAAACAAAATATATTCTTCTTGTTCTAACTGCTGAGGCAAGTGTCCTGTGCTTTTTAGAATAGCTGTGTATGCTATTGTTTGAGAGGAAAGCTTTTAAAGCACAAGATAGTAACAAGCCTATCAAGGATTACTCCAGCTGCAGTTTCTTAGATTTAAGCTGCCCAATTTATAGTTAAATCAGTTTCCTATACCACTGACTTTCTGTTAAACTCCTCAACTGTAATCTTGGAAGACAATACTGCTGAAGCTGCTTTTCCTAGATAACCTGCTGGTACCTGTGGAGGGTAGGAGATAGACCTGAATGAAAAGACATTTTCTCCAATGAGAACTCATTTAATGTGCAGAATTACTTGTTGAATGTATTTTTGTGGAACCTACATGCTAACATTTACTTCTACAGACACTTACTACGGAATCATCACATCCAAACTGTTCTAAGCTTCCATACCTCACTGCCAAGTCTTCCAGCTGAGCCAAAATGAAGAATCAATTAAGCATTTTATTTATTTGTTTTTATTTTTAATCAGGAATTAAATGACACTTACAAAATCATATTCTATCAGAATATGCTTTCCTGGTCTCACAAAGCCTCTTATTTAGGCTAGCTGTTACAGTGAGTTTAGCAAATAAGAAATGAAGAGACTTCCAACTGAGACACCACTCTTGCCTGACTCTCTGCAGCCATATGTAAATTTTAGTGTTAGTTTCAATTCAGGAATGACAGAATAAATGAGTTTTTCTGTGTTCAATTTTTCTTCCACAACTTGGCTCAGTATTTAGAATTGCTTCAGACCATTAGCTTCCTAAGAACTGGGACCATTTTCTTTCTCAGTTTGAGTACTCAACAATATATGCAAAATAAACAAAATTAAAACTATAACAGAATAGTCCAGTGGTTCTACACAGCCATTTTAACCTTTCATAATAATAATACTGGTAAGGCAACATAAGTTGCTTATAAAAGAGTTACACACTTAGAAGATTTTCTTCCTCAAGAGGTCACTTAAAAACAGGAGTGTTCATGGTGCTTCTGTTACACTTTTGCATGCTGCCATGAGACCATATGTTTTAGCTCCATTTAAAATGAAAAGCATGAGAACTGTTTCCTTTTCAAGTACTTTGCTTACCTTGAATACTATTTATCTGACTTAATGCACGAAGCAAGAACCACAAAGGAATCTATTTTAAAAACATAGGGCATTAACTAAACTGATTTATTTCATGGCACACCAGGATTTGTGTTTTACTTACATGCTATTTATTGCAAAAAGTCAGCAAAATGTACAGCTTGAGAAAACTGCAAATATTTGTCATTGTAAAAAAAAAAAAGTTTCCTTTTCAACAGTATTTTAATATTTATACAATTATTTAGAATTAATCGACAAAAGATTGTGTATTTACCTATATAAAAGCTTCAAATAATAGGTAAAGTTAGCCTACATTATGAAACCAAAACACATTGGACTGAAATATATGTTTGCATTTTTCTTTATTAAATTTATGGCACTTAATTTAATAGCAGAAATAATAATAATAGGGCTCCACAACCAGAAGCAATATCATTTTCCAAACATCATATTTCTTTGAGAACAAGGCCTTTATAATTTACTCAAAACTGAAGTGGACCTCATTGTGATTTTTTATATTTGTATTACAACACTATCACAGCTCTATCAGCCCTGCAAGTTTGCTGTTTGTTTTCCTTTGTATTCAGTAAGCTAAATTGCAGTTTTTCTCTGTGCTGTCAAGTAGACAAGTGTAACAGCGTGCCACTGGAAACTGTTCAACATTTATGTTCAATGTGGCTGATACAGCAAAGAAAAATTCTTCCATTTAGAATTATCCTTCCTTTTTTTTTTTTACATTTTTTTACAAAAAGCTAATGTTGAACATACTGCATGACATTACCAAAAGTATTACAACCTATAAAAGAGTGTGAACTAATAATCAGGTTTCTCAAGGGCTGTAGTGAATAACAAAATAAAACCAGCATTACCTCTCAGCACCTTTAAACATGTAACAAAAAAGAGTGCTCTGTGTACACCAAAAATCACTTACTGGATTATACTAGTACCAATGTTCATGAAAAAATATACATATATGTACACACATAAAGGCACACACGCAGGGGAAAAAAAAAGAAACTCAAGCATTTAGGCATCTGAAAACTGAGTTTTGGTGCTCCAAAAAAAAATCATAGAACACCATAAAATAATGTTCACAAATTTTATATCATCCACATGCATTTTCCATTAAACAAAAGATGACAGGTTCTAAAAAAAAAAGTAAATTAAATACTTCATTATTTTATAATAAAGTAAATGCAATCAATGCATGACATGATGTGGCATGATAAATCAAGTATCATTATCCAGCATTAAAATAATTGTACCAGTTTATGGGTACTAAACTATCCTTTGAATGCTTACAGTGTGATACTGCAGCAAATTTAGAATCAGATCCAGCTGATAAGAGTATTACTGGGAGTGACATGAATGTCCATAGAACATAAAAGATTACAGATATGCTTTGGAGCAATACCTCCAAAGTTATTTTAACTTCCACCCCATCTCCCATTTCATTGAATGTCCACTCTTAAGATTAGTACACTGAAAACTGACATTACCATTTCAGAAATATTACCTTAAATGAAATAAATCTAATAAGGACTTATAGTTACAGGCTTCATCTAACAGAAAGCTATGCTTTGGTTATATAAAGTGCAATTCAATAATATGCCAATTAATCACAATGTTGTACATACATCTAATTTTTGCAGCTCAATTTCCTTGCAAATTCTAAAAAATTTCAGGTTTAACAGTTTGTTTAACAGCAGGCTCAGTTAAGAAAAAAAATCACATTTAGGTAAATTTCTGTTCTAAGTACCTCGGTTCCATCCACCTTTGTACACTATACTTCTAAACTGCTTGGCACCATGTAATAACCTCTTGGATGTTCCATAATCTGCACAATTGCATTTGTATCCCACTACATGAAACACCTAAACTCTTGACAAAACAGTTCCCTAACCTCTTCAAATCATTTATACTTTTTGTTGTATGAAGTTTTCAAGTTTTATTATGATACAAGCAGTACATTCCATGACTCTCATAGCAACTTCTGAAGTAAACCTATCATTGGGAATCTGTGGAAAAGGAAGTAAGTCAGGATACCTAGTTTTTAAGCTATCTACTCCATAAGCCTCCAATGTCTGAACGTCATTTGAAAGTCCTTCAAGTTGCTGACTGTACTCCTCTATTTTTTGTGCAAGGGCTGCTGGTTTTACGTCTTTGTCTGACTTGCCTTTCACAGCGTAGTCAGCTGCAATCAAGGCTAGTTTAGCAGAAAGGTAGCACTTAAAGCACACCCATTCATTGGCATTTTTATGAAGGTCATTTCGTGCAGCTGAAAAATTGGCTCGGGCCTGCCTAAGCCATCGACGCGCCTCCACAGGATTGCCAATGGACCTGAACGTAGGTGGGACGAAAAAGCGCTGGGAGTAAGACGGCCCTGTGGAGGAGGGACACTTCTCTTTATACTGCTGCCTTTCAGATTTGTGGCTTGTTGCTTCCTGATTCCATGAGGTGTAAAATCTCTGAAATGAAAATTTATCTGACTGAAATCGAGAAGCAGAAGATGAAAATGGTCTCCTTGATGCTCTGTCCATATTTTGATCCATAAAGGCCTGTTTTTCCATCCTATTAATCTCATTCTGTAAATGTTTGAAAACCTCATTAGCTATATCAAGATTCTCTGCATTTTTATCTGGATGCCATTTAAGATACAGCCTCCTAATAATCTTTTTTCTTTCAGTTTCTGGAAGCTTCCAAGCCTGTTCAATCACAGATGTCACTTCTCTTATTATTTCTGGCAACAAGTTTGACTTTATCTTTTTTGGAGAGTGGTGTTTTGAGGACGTTGTTTTGTGGCTCTCTCTACCAGTGAAGATAGGTGGAATTGCCCTTGGTCCATGTGCTGGAAATTCTGTAGGACTGGTTGGGGTAGAAGGCGTGCTATCCCTGCCTTGAGAACTTTCATCTGGTCTGGAAAATTTGTACAAATCAAGGGAGCTCACTATTTTATATTCACTATATCCAATATCAATCTGGTAAATCTTCCCTAGAAAACTGGGACTTTCATCATCTTCTCTTTCTACTTCTTGCACAATGATTGCATAGGTATAAACTGGCTGATATGATCCATAAATATCACCACCTTCAGAATCAACAAGGTAACCAACATATTCACCAGGATAAAATACATTCATTGGATCCATCAGAAGTGTATAGTGAATTTCAGCTGGTATAGGAGTGCCAGGAGTTGGTAGTTCAAGTTTTGATGGCTCAGAAGAGTCATACTTCACTCCTAAACTGTCAAGCTTCTCACTGATCCGATAAATATCGTTACAACCCAGCATGGCAATTAAATATGAGGTATCAGAAATCAGGTTGTCAGTTGCAGATTTTAAGGTCATGGCTAATGCCAAGAGGAAATTTATGTCCTTGCTGTCAGAATGCTGTATGTAAAGCAGTATTACTGCATTTCCATATCTCTTTAAGAAAGCAAATGTTTCACTTTTGCTGTGGGGAATAGGAGCAAACCCTTTAACTCTTAATGTTGTTTGCAACTTCTCGAAACAGGAAACTTTCAAACCTTCTCGCAAAACTTTGCAAAGTCTTATTGCTTTTTCTTCATTAGCCAGAAAAGCACTGTCATTTTCATGCTTCATAATCCTAATAAGTCCTGTGATGAATTGCTCTGAAGACAACAGTAACTGTAACCTTCCCTGCAAAGAACATAATGCTCCAAACTGACAAATTCTGGGAGACTCCTCATCCAACTGTTCTTCAAGTATACTGCTAAGTAAGCGAGGCCTCAGTTTCTGAGGGAATAACATTATCAATTTAGTGTGAAAGCCGTGGTCTTTGCCTAAGTAACACTGGCTAAGATCAACAAGCATCTGCACACCAATGTTACCTTGGATTCTGCTTTTGTAGTGGGGTGCATCATCAAAAACTAAGATACTAGACTTTACCAACCTACCATCTTGACTGGGAAGGTAAAGAGCAAAATCTCTCATATTCTCAAGGTCATTCCTAACCTTTACAGAATCATTCTGAAGACTTTTGAACAGGCCTGAAACTACTCTCTTAACTGTGCGCATTTCATTAGGATCCAATTGCTTTCCTTCCGAGCTCTTATATATGCGACCTAGAACTTCAACATACTGCTTTGTTGAAATAATGTCTTCAGTACCCAAATGTTTAAATAACTGATGAAAAGTACCAAGTTCTAAAGGAAGTTTGTAAAGATAAGGTTTAAAATCAGATTCATACTCAAGGTTTATTACCACCTCTTCAGGCTTAAGGAGCTTCCAACCTTCTTCCACCATTACAAAAGGAACTCCTCGAAGCTGAAAGCGGAATTCCCTCTTCTCTATACTAAGAAACTCATAAATGCTTCTTAGGACTTTGGCCCTAGTTTTCACCATTTCCTCATCCAAAGTTGTTATATTGCATATGTTCCTGCAGTTATTGATAACTTTGTCCAGAGGAGGGTCCAAATTAACATTCAGCATAGTTAAAACTTGCTCAAGCTGTTCTTGTGCACCAAGATTACTCCCCTCTTGCTCTTTGATGCTTAAAGGTGTTGCTTTCTCAGGAAGAATAGGACATGATGTCCACAGCAACTGCAACACATCGGTCTGCTTGAACTTAGGATTCACCTGTGCTCCACTGAACCGTATAAGAGGAAGAGTCCCATTAACTTCTTGATACTGAGGATGAAATCTCACAAATTCTGCTGGAGCTCGTTCAGGGCACAGAAAAGGAATTGAAGACAATTCTTTCAGAAAATTTCCTGAAAAGAGGTCAGCTCTTTCTTGAAATATATGATGGAGGAGAACATCAACAGTATTCTGTAGTGTTTCTTTAGACCAGTTTTCTGTATTTGCTCGCATGCTGATTTCCTTAGCAAACTGCAGTAACTGCTGCTGTGAAATGATGAATTTCAATCCAGTATGTCGTAGAAAAGTTACCCATGATGGAAGGAATGCAGCTTGATTTTTTGGTTTTGTAAGTTGCTCCAGCTTCTTAAAAAAATCTTGAGGTATAAAGAATTTTTCAGGAAGCATAACTTCAAAGACTTTTACAGTCCTGTCATAAAAGTACTTTGCAGGTTTTAACCTATTGCTTGCATCATGAATGATCAAAATGCTTTCAAGCTTTTCAAACAGCTGTTCTTTTATTTCTGAAGTTTCTTCAATGTTTGTTAGCCTATTCTTTAAGTAGATCACATGTTCTAATTTTGCATCATAAGACAGACTTTCAATTTTTGGCAAAAGATGTTTCAAGTACACTTCAAGATCATCCACAGAGACACAGCCAAGCATAGTATACAAATCTTTCAAATGAGCCTTCTCCTCAAGAAAAGCTGATGAAGTTGACTGTGTCCATCTGTCTACTTCTACTGATGGAATGCTTTTCGTGAGGACATAACATGTCCCATATTTCACAATGCTGATGTATCGGCCACTGATTGATTTGTAACATGGAAGAGACTTTAAAATTTTAATGTCATCCTGAGATGTCAAATGACATAAGTTGCAATTGAAGTACATTAGGAGAGCCTCAAAATCACTTTCTGCTAACTTTTCAGTCTTAAAAGTTGATGTCTGTACCATATATTGTATGGCTCTCAGAATGCTTGAGGGATTATCTATGTTTGCTGTACGTCCCGACAACAGAGGCACTAAAGCACTGTCTTTGGAGCAGATTTTGTTCAATGCCAGCTGAATACAGCCTGTTTTCATTAAAGCATGGAAGACTTTATCACTCTGAGCATTCGGAAAGACAGCTATATGCATAATGCTGAGTGGCAGCAAAACATCACACTCCGGCACAACCAGATGATTGGATGAGACAGTAAACTTTACACCTGGGAGCAAAGTCCAGTCCTTCAAAGTTTCAATAATGCCATCAAATTTTGCTTGTGTATCTTCTTGGTCTTCCTTAATATTTAGAGACTCACTGATAAAATGCCAGGAACTTTTCAGCCAAGATTCACTTGCAAAGTTTTCCTTCCACTTCATACAACTTCTAGTTTTATATTCTCTAGGCAGCACAGATGACAACAATTCAGCAAAACTTCTGATATCAAAGACCTTTGCTACTTCACTGCTGAGCAGAATATTGTTGTATCTCAAATATAATGTGTTCATAAAGAGATCCTTGCGAGACGGAATCAGTTCATGGTATGTTGTCAAGAACTTTGGTCGCTTTGAATCAAAAACTTGCAAAACATTGTCAAGGGTAATAAGGAGTGGCAAACCCTCAATTTGGATTTCATTTTCTTCTGCATCTTTGAAACAGTAGTCAACCAGGAGTTTGAGGCTATGGAACAATTTCAAAGATGTCTGCTGAAGACGACAGGGTAACTTTCCAATGTGGCAATTAGAGTCTGGAAAAGAAAATGTCATCAAAAACAGCCGGACATCAGCAGGTGTCACATAAGTGACAGGAATATCTGCATCTACCAAACAGTGGTAGAGATTTGCAGTCTCATCACAGTTATATACCAAATTGAATCCAATTTCCAAGAGTAAATGCTTTAGTCTGTAAACATTTTCAGCCACAGTCTTCCGTGTTGTGATGTTGTATTCTGTATTTTTGAGGTGCTGCAATTCATCTTGTAGCAAATTGTCAAAGAATGGTCTGCCTTTGTTCACAGTAGACATGTTAACCCATGTGATGATAACAGCAGAATGCAAATCAGAACCATCAACATTTGGAGCTCTCATAACAGGTAAAAGACGCTTCAAATCTTCATAAATGCAACTGTAAACTGCTTTCACTAAGCAATACCAGTCTGGTTGAATATCAAGTCTATTAACTGGGAAAAAGGATAAAAACTTTTTTAAAGTGTCTTTCACACCATGAATAGGTGTGTTTTGCAGCACTGATACTGCAGGGTCAGTGCCTGGAAAATACCTCTTCTTCAGCTGAATCAGCAGTTCAACATAGGCCGGTGCTATCAGTGCTGTCATCAGACTGCTATTCCAGTCACTTCTTACTCCAACGCCGTTATCATCACGCCACAGATTTCTTCTTGCAGAGTCCAGAGCAAAGTGTCCATTCACATGGAAAGGTAATCCAGTTTCTAATGATAAGGGTAAGAAACAGAATGCTCTGTGGGGTTTTTTGTAATTATGAGTAATGCAAGCAGCTACTCCACCACGAGGGAAAAGAGTAATGTCCTCATTCTTGTGGGCTGAAACCACACTTTTGGATACCTTTTCCATGGCAGAAAAGCCTGACCTGTTACAAATTAACCAAGTGGTGAGATTTCCTTCAGAGTCTTCAGTATCCATTGTGTAAGTAATCTGCTGTACAGGTATTTCACTTAGCTGCTTCTTTTTAGTTACGCTGTCGATCACAGATGCATGGAATTGTTTTCGTTTCAGTCTGTCTCCATCAGTGATTTTGCCTTGTACAGAATACAGGACATTCAGTTCTCCTGTTGTTTTTCCTATCTCACAAATAGAAATTTTTTCCATATGGTTCAAAAACATTAGGAGCTCTGCTCCATCTGTACGCAGCTTATCCAAAAGATTTTGGACCATTCTATCTGAGCATGGAACTGACGAAATTTCTGATACTTTTGCCATTTCTCCATTGCGAAGAGGAAACCTAAACATTGTACAATTCTCCAATTTGAAGTGATTTCCTAAGTAGAGGTCCAGTACATCTGAGAACTGTGTTCTGAAATCTGCATCTAAATCTCTAAACATGCGGCCAGGACTTGTTGATGTTGAACCTGGTGCATATCTTGCATGAGGATCAAAAATGCAAAGTATATCATTACCAGACAGGAAAGAAGGGCAATCAGTAATGTGATAAACAGAATTGAAACCTATACCATATTGTCCAGTTTTACAGGGATTTCCTACTTTTGTACCTTTTCCAAGGTTCTGGATTCCCCGAATATCATCTTCTGTAAAAGGCTGATTGTTGTAAACACACAGTGCTGGTCCTTGAAGTGGTGCCCATTTCTCATCAAATATTCTATCGGCTGGATGCTGTCTGGGATCAAACACAAAACAGATCTCTGTAGCCTTTGCATCATCTGCATTCTGAAGGAGCTCTTTCAGCATTTCTTTTTCTGAAGGGTAAGCATTCAGAATGCTTTTAATTCTACTAGTCAATTTTTCTTTCTGGCCAAATTCTGTTCCAAGGGTAGTAAAACAGATATTTGATGCATATCTTTCTAAAGCTTTATGGCGTTTTGGTATTGCTCCAAGCTTCACTGCAACTTCTCTTGGAATATCGCCATGACAATATTTAACAGTTGTGTCTTTAACTTTAATCCATGGACAGTCATTGTAACACAAAGATTTTGCAGGCAGAAGTGCAAGACGAGTATCTGGCAACAAAATCTCACCATATTTTTTCTCACAAAATTCTTGCTTTTTCTCTCTAATGAGGCCCCATATTCCTTCACTAATTATTCTCCTGCAGAGCTGAAAGTTGTCTTCTGTTAGTTGTTTGGTCTCTCTCTCCTGATTTATTAATTCCAGAACTACAGCAAAGTCTTCAACTGTGAAAGCCTGTCTTACACCTACACTTTCAAACAGGTCACGGAAACTATTTTTATATTTGTTAGGTAACTGATAGAGATAGGGTGCTGCTTCAAAATTCAAATGAAAAGATACTTTTGAAGGATCAGCATACACATTCTCAACCAAAATAAAACTACAGTTTGTTAGCTGTTCAATTATCATGGCTTTAGTTGATTCACTCTCTAACATTTCTTCATGCAGATATTTGTAACAAGCATTAGTGATATTTTCTTGATACAACGTGATTCCATCAAACGACTTTGCAACTTCTTCTAACTGATTTATAACTAAATTAACAGCTGGTTTCTTAAGTAAACCCAGAAATTCTTTGACAGCTAATGACAAAGTACCACAACCTTTAAAAGAGTGGGAATTTTCATTAAGAATTGGTTGTGTGAGGCAAACTATATCTTGATGATCAGCTGTGAAAAGATCATTTGCTGAAAACATCGCTTCAGGCTGAAAATCACTGCCTTTCCAGCGCAGTGAGAAGCCTGCTGGTTTGCTAAGGAAAGGAAGGAAAGGAATGTTTTGACACTTTGCAGCAAATTCTTTAGCTCTAGGATCTCTAGATTTTAGTTTTTCATCAATAAGACTCAGTATAATACTGCTCCTGAGACAAGCTGCAGCATGATCAGTCTTGTTAATTTCAGCTACTGACTCTGCACGTTCTATCAGATCTTCCCATAAAATATCATCTTTAGCCATTCCCAACTGAACAAGTTTAACCAAAATAACAGGGTTAAGATAATTCTGAGTTGTACCATAAGGAAATCTTCCATCCTCAGCATCATACAACTTTGCAACTCTTCCTTCAGGATGAATCAGTCTTGATGGTGTAACTAATGAATGTCCATCCAAGGAACAGGGAATACATGGAGTAGCACGAAGAATTCCTGAGAACTCCTCAATTTTTTCATTGAGAACATAACCCATTAAAGGATCACGCAGCTCT
>VZTR01031486.1:68235-109262 GCA_013400775.1 Chaetops frenatus | reverse complement strand
AACCATGAACTATGAATTAAGAATCAGGAAACACACTATGAAATTATATGAACTACAGTATGCTTCAGGCTAGATACTTAAACTGATTTAATCTGGTAAAGATTGTACTGAAGTGATCACTTGCAATTGTGAGATAAGAGATGGTCCACAGTACCAAAACCATGACACAGGTATTGCATATGCAAATACTATAAATACAAAACAGAACTAAGACTGTCCTAAGTAGAAGAATACTATTTGAATAAAATTCTTCATCCTTGAACACATTTTACTAAATTATTATCTATTACTTTATTGCAAATTATCATCCTTCTTCCTTTGCCTTTTTATTCATTTATAATTTTCATTTGTGTCATTTCCAATTTCAACAAGTCTATCATATCTNAATTTCAAAAAGTTTATTATATCTTTATGGGTTTTTTTTTTTTTTTTTAGATGATCATCTATTTATTGGAACTCAAGTTCAAGAGACATTACTTTAAACTTGGGTTTAGAGCTAGTCTGTTTGAACCATTAGAAGTTGGTTTTACTATAAGGGAATACAAAAGACACATTACCTCGGCTTTTGGCAGCTTCTTTCAAAGCAGCAAGAACCTCAGGCTTCAAGTCGTCAGAAAGTAACCTTCCCTCCAGGCCAGGAAAAAGTGATCTAGCACACCATGAAAAAAGAGAAAGAGAAAAAAAAGGCCCCCCCATACCTTAGCACTTTAGGAAAACCTCATTTATTTATGTTACTGTATAGACATTACCAGCATGGTAATCATTACAATAGAAGAGTGGCATGCAAAGCAATCACTTACATATACAGAGTAGGGCTTTCAGTGGGCATTTTCCAACAAATGAAAAAGTTATACATTTAGAAGCAGAAAGTAGTAAGAAAGTGATTTTTCCAACTACTCTTCTTTTAAAAGCAGGCCTAAGCAAATTTTCTTTTGATAGAAAAACTGGGATTAAAAAACTATTTTCACCAATTTGCATTGTTACCAAAAAAAAAAAAAAAAAGTTAAAATAGCACCTACCATTCTATGTCTCTTAGAATGCTGTTTGAAAAGTTTACATAAAATACAACATGTAATTCTAGGATGTCAAACAGATCTGTGTATTTGAAAAGATCTGCAGATTTCAGAAGATCTGCAGTCAATACTTAAAATTATTGTGCCAAGAGTCAATCTCATCCTCCCCTTCTCTTACTTCAGCACTTAAAACTAAATCGGTTTTCAGGACTTTGGTCTTTGTGAAATAAAAAATAAATATCCAGTTTAATTCTGATCGCAGGTATATTCATTAGACATAAAGCAACACAGAATCTTGTTCTTCCACAGTTAGCAGGAAGAAAATTCCTAAGAGCTTATTTTACCATCTTAGCAGGCTCCAAATCTGAGTAAGAGCCAATCTCCTAAATTGAAAGGATTTTGAAACATCTAACACACATCATTTATCACACTTAAAACGTAAGAATTAGAGATACTTGACATAGGCAAGAATAGACGCAAAGAAAACATTACTATTTCAAATTTCTGTTTTATCACAGACAGCAAGGAGATATGCTTTTGTATCAGTTTTACAAGACTAATCAAACCAAGTTCATTAGCAATGAAACAAGAACTGAACAAGAAAGAACTGGTATCTTAAGTTTCAAGAACTGTATCTTATGACTAGTCTAATACAGGGATCTAAAATTGTTAGTCTTATAACAGGAATGTCTTCTGTATTAGTATACTGACCTAACTTCTGGAAGAAGTGAAAGAACAACAAATCATCTCAGAATAGATGGTAAAGAACTTTTTTTACGAAGACACTAGAATCATAGGCCCTGAGTAGTTTTAATCCCCTGATAAATAACCTAGGAAGAAAAGTTACTTGCATCCAACTGTTCTTCTTTAAGACTGGCTGTCCATATGTATATTCAAAACACAATTTACATAAGGACCTCACCTGAAGCACTTTTTACCTTAATAATACCTATATGGGCACACTCCAACCCACCTCTACTTCCCTTTTGAACAGTCCACAGAGCAGTAAAAGCAACAAAATATAGGCCAAGTGTCAAATTCTCTCAAGTTGAGGGTCTGGAAATTAGTGGCACCCTAAGGCAAAGGCAAAGGAAGGCTCATTGTAAACATGCATAGAGGTAGCACTCAGTAAGGGCAAACAGTAAGACATCTGGTGTGTCTGAGTGACTTCAAGCCATATGTCTTTAGAGAATGGTCCAGATGTAACAAGTATTTAATACGTGCATAATCCAGTACAGATAGAACAAAAAGCTGTAATCATGCTTTCTCCTCAGTGACCCCATGTTCATTTATTACAGCTCTTTGCTATCTCCTCCCCAATGTCAGTGCAAGCTCTTTTGGCTGATGAAATGAGAACCAAATTGTAACACTGATGCAGCTGGGAAATAAGCAAGGAAATAAAATAATTGGAGAGGGGCTGGAAAGAACAAAAGGAGAGCAGATGTAAAAGACAATTCATCATAGTATGCTTTTTTCCTGAAACCAGTTTTTAGTCCTAAGTCCCTCACTGAAATTAAGTGTTGTAATAAAAAAAAAAGCAGACATAATCCATAATCTCAAGCCTTAAATTTAATAAAAGCTCTTACCATTACCTAATTTAATGAACTTCCTAGTATGCATGTTTCTAATCTCCTTCTATTTGTAATTCCCAGCAGAAAATGAACTTGAAATGTATCCTGAGGTATTCTCTTAAAGTGTAGATAACAAAATTCTTTGATAAAGGGTTAATGGCAAATGGATGTTAAACTTTTCAAATGAGACATATGCACACGGACATATACATATAAAAGAAAATTGAGTTCTACCTATGCATTATTTCATCATGATACAGCCTGCTGCACACCCTGTTTGTTGACAAACAAAAAACAGTCTGAAGCTCTGTTTTAACACATAAATTTTAAAAAAAACCTCCTCACAGTACTACAAATATTAAACATACCTGGGATATTCTTCTGAGGTTATGTAAACTACATCGTGTTCTGACACAGATGAGGAAAAAGGAATAAAATTCCCATTCTGTAAAGGCAAAAGCTCCAATCCAATTAGTTCACTGTAGACTCCATCAGAAAGCACAAATTCTAAAAGATGAAGCTTTTCTTCAGCAGGTCCACTGTGCCCAGATTTCCTTAGCACTTGCCGCACTACAGCAGGAGTCACTTTTTTCACAGCTTTAGCCGCAGAAATAGTAACATGCACTGCACTAGCAATATTTGCTGGTACCTTGGCAATCTGCTTCCCTGAATTCTGGAGGTAGTTGAGAACAGACTGTGTGTACTCCAAACTCTCATCCATTTCAGAAAAGTGCACCTGATCCACCTTTATCCACTGATTACTCACCGAGTAAATAACTGTATGCTGGAGCAGTTCTTTAAAGAGAGGTACCACAATTGGTTTCCAGGGTACCCTGATTTTGTTTTCATCAGGCCATAACCTATAAATTCTTTCAGGTGACAATGGAAAATCTGAATTCTTCTCCGTCTCCATTCGTTTGATAGCTTCCAAAATAAGGGTGGTATATGCCTTAGGCACTACATTTACCACTAGAAGATCATTCCACAAAGCTGCTGGATCTCTCCACTGATCCAACTCTCGCCATTTGATACTCCTCCTATTGTCTGTGAGACCAAAGAAAGCACTAACATGAACTGGAAGGCCTGTTTTGCTTTCTTCACCTGGAGGCAAAGGAAGAAAACAAAATGCTCTTCCTGAAAAGTCTGCTACAGCTCCATTTTCCTCTTCCTTAGTTGCTAAAGACATGGCTATTCCAATAGTAGGAACAAATTTCAATTCATCAGCTAAACAATCCAGTTCTGTACACATTCCTCGACCACCCACGCAATTACACACTAACCAAGATGTTTTCTGTGCGTCCTTAACACTCTCATCTTCTACAACTATATTTACATGGTATGTCACACATGTTATGCTATTGCTTGGAACTCCCTTACAATACCGATTTATTGCAGTTCCCAAGATTTTGATGGAATTGGGTCTTTCATGTTTCAAGGCCTTGTTCTCACTGGCAGTTACTCTAAAAACCAGCCTCTCTGTTCCATCAGCTTCCCGAACATGCAATGAAACATCCTGAACACTCTTCAGGAAAAGCAATACTGTGTCCGCATCTGCTCTGAAGGATTCAAACAGCTCCAAAATCTTCTGCTTGTTGTAAACATTGCTGCTCAGTTGGGAAGGCTGCAGACGAAGCGGGAAACGAAAAAAGGTACCAGGAAAGTTTCCATTCTTAAAGGTTTCCTTAGTGCTACCAAATACACCAATGAAAGGTGCAAATTGGTCTGTAAGTTCATTTATTTCCTTGCTATCTTCTTTTAGATTCCAACACTGGCCTGACTCATGAGGTCCAAAGAGGGTTTGATGGGGATCAAGCATTCCAATCTGGTCACCACTGAAGATGCTAGGGACATCTGTACACATAAAAACCAACAATTATTCATAATCCTAAAACAACTTTAAAAATACAGTTAAGGAACAAATTTTAAAAAGGCAAGAAAAGAATATTCTAAAGCTGTTATGAATTGAGTACAATCCCCAGGGAAATCACTGAGTCACCATTCCTGAAGGTATTTAAAAGACACACAGACATGACCCTTAGGGACGTGGCTTAGTAGTGGACTTGATACCATTAGGCTTATGGTTGGACTCAATGTTCTTAAAGGTCTTTTCCAACCTACATGATTCTATGATTCTGATAACATAATTCAGTGCTTACTGACAGGGAAGAAACAAGCACACACCTATTTTGCAATTGATTATAAAAATACTCATTCAACCATTTGAATCCTAGCAGATAGTGAGCAACAGGAAGTACAATTTCTTTTAACTATATAGTTCTATGTTTCCAGTATTTTCAAGAAAGAAAAACCAACAAATAATTTACTACATGTATGTTCTACTAGATTCATACTTTGTAGATCTTGAAGGCTGGCAAACAGTAATCCTGTACATTTAAAAGCACAAATTCACAGAATTATCAAACCATGGAATGTATTCATTTTTTTCATGCTCAGCTAGGTAAAATATTGTTTAAAAATATCACTTGTCTTACAAATTCACTTCACAAGGTAAAAATTTTTTATTTCAGTAAAAATTTGCCTCTTATCCTGTACTACTATAACTGTGGAGACTGTAAGCATTATTTATGCTTCTTTTGTACCTCAATAAAATATTCTGGGAGAATAATATATTTCAAGACCGAATATGATGGGCTTGTGATACAGTATGTACTATCTCTTTCACATGCAAATGTGCACATTCCTCTATTACACAATATCTTTTCCAGCAATAAATAAAAATCACTACTTATACAAAGAACCTGCAGAAGAGTTTCAGTCCAATGAGAAGAACTTTCACACTTCTATTTGGCTATAAGTCTCTATAAAATGAGTAGCAGTGTATAATTGAAATACCAGTGTAAAGGAATGTTCATTTCAATATAAAGGACTAAGTACATAATGATGCTAATAGAACAATCTTCTTCAAAAACCTTCAAAATAAAATAGATACCTTATAGGATTGCAGAAAAACAGGAATGCTTCATAAGAAAATCTAGCCATGAACTAATTTTAAAACACGTTATAGAGAAAATATTAAATGTTTGTGAATATCTAACGTAATTTAACTATTTAAAACTTCAACATTTTCTTTTTAAAATAACTACTAAGATTACCTGTTATATGATAAACTGAATTAAAGCCAATTCCAAATCTTCCAACTTTCAGGGGATCATCTTTCTTCCTGCTTCTCGCTATTTCCTGTATACCATGCCAGTCCTCAGGGGTGAAAATTGCATCATTGTATGCATAAAATGCTGGCCCTAATAAGCAGGTAAGACATAAAGATGACAGACGAAAACTAATGTTTAAAATGTATAGGAAATGAACTCACAGACCTGAGAAAGCATTTCTTTGAAGTATATGCATGTGCAAATTGATGGGGAAGGTATGACTTACACTGATATCAAATTATGCCTGGTAATGAAAAGAAAAAAGGAAAACGCAAAAGGCAAGGAGATGAATTTACCTCTGTAAATGGTACTTAGATTTATATTCTGATGTTATTTAATTCTTGCATCCACATTTTAAAAGCATGATTCTGAAAAACTGAACAAAAACCACAAAACAACAGAAGTTCTGAAAGAAGTGCCATGTAGCCCAAGGCTCTGTCTATCAAAAAGATGTTTGAAAAATGTACTAGTCACAGTCTAAAGATACCTCCAGTGGAAGGGAATATAAGTCAAGATAAAACAATACCCTCTGTCTAGAATAAGACAGACAAATTCACATTAGCAGACATAATAAGGCTGATTAACTACTGAAAAAACCCAGAAGCAAGAAGAAGTGGACCATCCATCACTGAAATCTTCAAATCACAAATTAATGCCTTTCAGGACGACTATGCAAACTAATTTGTTTGTTAAATACATAACTGACCTTTATCTCACAAAGCCATAGTAAATTTACTAATTATGTAATACATTTAATAATGCAAAATGATGTTAAAGTTTCAAGAAGCTGGATTTGCAGTACACAGGCAACATGCAGCAAATTTGGGTGTAGGGCAAGAAAAAAAGGGATAGAGAAGAAAACTGAACTGCCTGGATAATGATGAAATGTAAAGGGCTAAGGTCATCTTTACATTAAGAGCTGGTGTGCTGGCATGGACTTCATGGTAGCTGGAGGCTGTGTTTTGGATTTGTGGTGGAAACAGTGAGGATAACACAGGGCTGTTTCAGTTACCATTGAGCAGGGCTTAGCCAGAGCCAAGGCCTTTTCTGCTTCTCATGTGGTTCAAATAGCAAGTGGGCTGGGGTTGCATAAGTAGGTGAGAGGGGACATAGCCAGGACAGCTAACTCCACACAACATGCACATTGAAGAACAGTGATCACATTTAATAAAAATTATATTTACCCTGATATTGTGCCATGTCCTTTGACCATAGCGTTTCTGTTCCATACTGAGTTTCATCGTATAGAAACCTGACCTCTGTGGCACCAGCATCTTCTGCATTCTGTATTAGCTCCTGAGGCAGAAAAAAAATCAAAACAAAGTATAATGCAGTAATACATATTCTAACAATGGCTTTTGACCTTATACAGTAGAAAATAATCAGCAGTTGTCTCAAGTGTAATTGTTTTCATACTTGTCAATCAAAATGGTTTTATCCAGTTTACCTGCATGAGAATAGGTATCCTTATAAAACAAATATTCAGAAAAATACTATAAATATTATTTGAATTTGGAGCTCAAATACCATAAAAAAGCAGTCACAAAGTTGAGAAGTAAGCTACTAAACTGTTACTACCATAATTATCCTGAATCAGAGCTGAAAAACTCTCAAAACAAGGCAAATGTGAGAAAAAAAAAATTTAATTTATCAATATTAGTAAAGCCCTTACAAACAGTTCTACAACAACAGTGAGGCAACCATTCACAAAAGGGTAATACACAGCACTCTTCTTTACGTCAACTGAATTAGATTCAAGTCAACATTTCACATTTCACAGAACCAACCATTCAAGGGCCACAGTGCTCACACTTATAACACCTCTCTGGCAAAGGGCTGCAAAACAGTTCTGACCAGCTAGCTCTCTAAGTCATGAACCAACAGAGCAGCAGCCTTGCTAAATGAAACACACAGGCTGGAAAGAGGCTTATATTAAGATTGAGTATTTATTAAATAGTAGTAGTAGTGAGAGCTACAGAAAACTGAAATGTCAGTAAATTAGTTCTGTAAACACGACCATTAATAAAATACGCCTATCCAGTCTCGTTTTCATCAATAGTAGACACGTAAGCATGATTATAAATACCTAGAGGATTACAGCCTCACACAATGGCCTGTTTGCACTGAATAACCACAGTGTATCAGGGCTCCAGACATATAACCACGTGTGTGTGTTTACATGGGTGTGTACAAGCTTGGCATAAGCAAGCATTTCAGCTGAATTGAAAAGCAACATAGATATATCACATGCAATGTATTCATATATTTTAATTTCATTCGGTTACACATGAAAGACTTGATAGCAAGGTGAACTTGTACTTCAAAAATGCATCAACTAGCAGCAAGTATTTCAGATTAGGCTGCACTCAAATATACTGTTGAGACTGAAATAAGCTCACTGTTATCTAATATCTGGTTCTAAAATTACAACCCTTTGATACTGCAGTTTGTGACAGTATGTTCAGTCTATAATGCATATTATATTGTCAATTCTATGTAATTTTGAAGTATTATGAGATAGCAAGAAATACACCTACAGCTAAGCATAAAAACCAAAAGTTTAAAGACTGTTAACAAGATATTTCTATGCAGTTCTTCTAAAAGAACAATCATGACAGTCCTTCATGAAGACACAGTAAGATGGCCCAAAGTTTCCAGAAATATTAAATACTAAGTATGGCAATCACTATGTAGTCAGTCTTGCATTCATGCTGCGGTACACAGGGTAATGGCTACATTCAGCTGTAACGGCATTGCATCTGAAGATTCAAAACACTGAAATAAATTTTAAGGTATCAGCAAAATTCCTGGTAGTAATCTCTCTCTAACAATCTGTTAACCCTAAATTGTAAACTATTAAAATAACATCATTTCTACTTTTAAATTTATCTATCTGACTTCTAAGGATATTACCTCATGTTGGAATGAAAGTTTGGGTTTAAAATGTTGAGGAGGTCTGAACCCTTCTTAATTCAAATGCATTTTACAGATGCAACTAGTACTGAGAAATAATAAAAACGTGAGCACTCCTCCTATGTACAGACACTACTCAGAATATACCCAGGAGGCAGTTTGCCAAAACAGTTGAAGATTTGCTTATCTTTGGCATTCCAACTAAGAATAATCAGCTTCTAGCTCCATGGTTGCAAATAAGACAACAGACATAAGGAACTGTCATCATCTGTCAACATTTGTATTTGTGTGTTTTGTATGTATGCACGTATAGATAGATAGGATATATCTGTACCAAATCCCATTAGTTAGAACCTAGTATTCCCATACACTAAGAAAATTAAGTTCCTACCACCCTTGTGATAAAGCATGCTGGATGAGAAGTTTCATATCCAACTAATCACCCCAGATGCTCTTAAAAAAAAAAATCAAACTTCCATTTCCAGACATTAGCATAGGAAGCTATGATAAATCACACAAATCATCTTCTACTCAGCAAACTCAGACATGTTTAAAGAAAAAAAAAACAAACAAAAAACCACACAAAACACACAACTCACTTTGCCTTGTCCACAGAAATGGAATCATGTCTCTTCTGTAGCACAGTGAATATAAGATAAAACAACCACAATATTTGCTGAGAAGTGCTAAACTTTGGTACTATGTCATGCATATTACATGATTGTTAAAAATACTATTTATTGTCTACCTTAAGAATCTGTCCTCCCTCTGGGTATCTTCTTAATATATCCTTTAGAAAATCAACAAGTGGTGGAGTTGTTTGTCCAAAACGACCTAAAAACAAAGAAATAAATTTTTAAAAAGCTGTGTATTATGCTATGCACTTAATTTCAGATTTTAAAAAATACTAAACAATTACTGGGAACTTCAATAATTTCCGTCAATTAACTCAATGCCTATTATTGTAAAATCATGTCTTTCCAGAATCAACTGCGAAAATCCTATATTATAAATCTCTTAATTTAAAAAAGGGAAATAACAGTCCTGATGTTAAAGTCAATGAGCTGTTTCATATCTAGATGAAATAAATTTGGGGGCTAAGTCTTTGCAACAGTTATACCACAATTCTAACTTGTCACAGTTTAAAAAAAAAAACAACAACTTTTTTTCCTTCCTGGAAAGATTTGTTTTTCCACTTCCACCAGGGCAGTTTCCAGCAGAGGTGAGGAGCCCACGGATCGGCTAATTTTAAGATGGGCGCTTCATGTAGCCTCTTGAATATTGACAGTGTCTTTGCAAAAATTACATTTTTAAGAGCGGGAAGTTAGAAGCTCTCTTTGACTTCCGTTGGCAGGGAAGGGAACATCTCTGCGTGCCCACCCGGCTGCTCTGGGCCTCAGGGCCTGGGGGCCTTGCTGGGGCTGCAGCCGGGTCACTGCCGGCTCCCCTCCCCTCCTCTCAGGCAGTGCTGCTGCTGCTCTGGGGCTTCTTTTGCTCCCCGTCCCTGCCTGAGGGAGAGGAGAATGGAGCTCCAGGAGGGGCCACCCGACCCCCCCCACCCCCCTCGGGCCAGGCCTCTNTTGCTTTCCTGCCAGGACAACTCATCCTTAAAACTCCACCCCATAGTATACAAATGAGCCCCTGGATGGCAGTTGTGGGGAACGCTGTCATACGTTGACAATATCCTTTTTCTGGGTGGGAGTTCACGGTGATATGAACTCCACGAGAGACTTGTGTTTCTTGAGGGAAAAAACTCCATGGTGAGACAAGAGAGACACTTCTTCCAATTGAACTGATGAAAGCCTATTTTAAGAGTGGTAAACTGACCAAGGATTTCTAAGTTTGTTTCTCTGTGTTGTTGATGGGAAAGATGGTGGTAAAGAAAGACAAATGAGGTGGGGGGAAAGAAACCATCTGGGGGAAAAGAAACCATCTGGGGGTTGATTTTGGTGTTACATCCAGGGGTTGAGTTTGATTCTACATCTGGGGAGTGATTTTGGTTATTTTTTTTTTCTTTTCTCTCTCTTGTTTTTTTTTGTTCTGTTAATAAACTATCTTTATCTTTGAAGTTTAGGGCTGCTTTGCATTCCTCTTAATCCTTATTCTCGTGAAACCACTACAGTACACTCTTGCCTGGTGTGAGCAGGTGAGTAGGTGTACGTGAAACCACTACACAACTACTTGATGTTCAAAAGTAGCACTTTCCAAAGGACTACTACTTTTTAAGTAGCAGGACAGTATTGCAGGGCAGCAGTAGCTCTAACTTTTTTATAGCCAGTGATGATCCCTATTGACAGCTACACACACAGGCACTGAAGGTTTTGGCTCAAGTATACACTTCCTGTTCTGACATACTCTAGGCATAGATCTGGTGCCAGTTTTGGTGTTGCCATGGCCTAGCCCTGGAGGGAAAAGAGTTCCAGCATTATGAACATCTGCTCCAAGAGAAAAAGTCTATCACCGAATGAAAGGTTCAATACTCTTCAATTCAAACTCCAGTCTGAGGCTAAAGGGCAGCTCCCTAAACCAAACCTCTAAAACATGTGCTTCAAACAAACAGCAATGATGTAATTCTCACAAGGAACACAGACCCCAATAATGCCCCATCTAAAGATTCCTTTTAAAGTTATTAACAAGTAATTATTCTCTCCCTCTCTTCTGCATATACATGTGTTTATGAAGCACACAGATTCAAACATGCGTATTATGTGTATTCTGGAATAAAAGGCTAGGAAAAAAAGCAAAGTGGAAAAAAGGGGACAAGTAAGAGTTCTATTTGCTGAGAAAGCATCAAGTAAAAAAATCAAATATTTTGTCTTTAAAATTTTCTTGTGTCACTTTATTTAAGGTAACTTAATAGAATCAATATAAAAATAAGCAAGAAATTGCAACTGACAGCTAAACGTATGTGAAGTATTTAATAATTTTTGTTATTTTTACAGTATACAGAAGCGTATTAAAGTAAATACACAATATGCATACTTCCAAAATAAGGTGAACTGATCAACAGAAATGATCTAAAATAAACTGATCTTCTCCAAGCTCGGCAGGCAGGTGGAAGTGTTTAAACAATGTATTTCATTCACCATGGGAACCACAAAAGCAGACAAATAACTTTCAAGTGACAGGACTGAAGACAGACCTTGTTCTCTATAAATCTAAGAGCAAAGTTCTTCTAGGTCAAAACAATTACCCTGGCTATAGATCACTATTTTGCATCCTATCAAAGGCTGAACTGATTTTTCTTGAGTATTAGAGATGGTCATATTTAATACAAAAATTGGTACCACAAATTTCAAGGAGAAACTTGTTATACCATAAGGGCAGTCAAGCACTTAAGAGCTCAGAAAGTCTGTGCAGTCTCCATCCTCTTTCCAAGCTCAACTAGATCAATCATCAAGTGACTCAGTCTGACCTCAGAGTTGGCCATACTTTGAGCAGCAGGCTGGAGTAAAAACCTCCTGATGTCCCTTCCAACATGAATTATTCTGTGATCATATAAAAAGATCATGCATTATTTGATAGACACCAGCGATGAATGAACACAAAGGGGACATGGATGATCTTCAGAGTACTTCAGTAACCCATCTGCTTGGTCCTACTGACCATGCATTTCCAAGTTAGAAATTCAGGGCATTTCTTGAGTCATCTGCTGTAAGGAAAAATGTCTGAACCGGAAGACTCCAGAATGAACACAAAAGGCTGATACTAAAGCCTACAGATGTTTTAGATCGACTTACATCAGAACTGTGGGCCAGGAAAAGTTAAGCACTTTATCTAGACATAGACTGCTTACAGTGACATCTCAAAGAAAACCTCCAATCATAGGCACAAAAATACAGTGACAGTTTTTCTTTCCCAAGAATGATTTCTTAGGGCCACTACACTTTATTCTCTATATACTTGCATGGCAGAAAATAAGACTCTTTGTATTTAGTCTACCACAGCCTATACACAGCAAAACATCAGGGCAAGCAGTCAAGAATGACAGAAAGAAAAATGTTTGATGTCAGAGAACCATGAGGTCCATTTTCATAGATGTTTTCTAATCGCTTCACTTTCTAGAGAATGTGAACATGAACTTCTGGGTAATATACAAACTTCCCTATACAAAAATCCATAATCCAGTACACACATGCCTTGAACAAGCTAAGAAACACGGTATTTTGTGAGACCAAGTGAAATATCTGCATGAAAAGACAGGTTTCTTTCTTCATCCTGCCATCTGATTAGCATTTATTTCATTGCCTTATGATAAAGTTATCGTGAGAAGAATATTAATGCTACCAGCCAAATAAAATAATCATGACAGATTTTAATTAGAGCACTTCTGAAGATAGTCAGTTATCAAGATACCACATGAAAAGGCACACCTTCAGGATTTTTAATAAAAATGTAAATAACAGACAGAATCAAAAGAAAACCAAACTATCAAAGAAAAACCCTAAAAACAACAGAAGAAATGCTGAGACTCTCACCAGTGTTATAATTTTTCACATGGTGGTTACTGAAAAGATATCCTTTCAGTATCTGAATTGTTTTCAAGTATTCAGCTTCGTTTATATAAGACAAGGCAGCTGCAACCCTACTGAAAGGCAAGACTTATTGATTCTAAAGGACAGCAATAACCTAAAGTCTACACATTATATTACACAGAAAAAAAAAATAAACACCAAGGAACTTCAAAAGAGAAGTTTAATTTTTCTAGAGCAGGATGAAAAGAACAAGTGACAAACCTAGGACTTACATGAAAAACAATTGCTTTCCATTTATAGAAGATAAAAATTTCAATTAACTCCATACTGCATCAGAAAATGCTTTGAGCATCAAGTTTATAAACAGAGATAAATATTTTCCATACCTCCTCCTTTCAACCCTTTTGACTGAAGCTCTAGAAAAACTTGATTTTGAGACTTCTGAAGATCCACAATCTTGATATCATCAGACAACTGAAGGAAAAAATAAGACAAATCTTGATCAGAAATTTCAGTTTGATAGTAACAGGACCAAAACAAATCAGGTGGGGAAATGCCTATAGAAGTATAGAGCAAGCCATGGCCTCTTGTTTGTATATTTGATAATGTTTTGTATTCAGGGAAGTTCGGGAAGTGTACAATTAAAGCAGTTACTGTTCTAAGGTTCATGCCTGTAAGAGCCTGAATGAGAGATGCGGGACTCCAGGCGGCTCTTCAAAATGCAGTTTATTCAGTCCGAGATGTTACAGCAGTCCAGGGTCGTGGGCAACAGAGCCTGTGCCTACAGCTGTCAGCTCCAGCTGCAGGCAGGCCTGGAGACCCTTTGGTTTTGGTTACAATACATTATATACTTTTCTTTGCTGAGCATCTTAACACAGTAGAACCAATCTATACCTTAACTTTTATCTGTAGCCTATCACAACTACTATAATTACCATATTCATGTTAGTATTCTCCAATCACTAAAAGTTAGTACATTACAGTTTAAGCTAGAAGTTGTTTTTCAGTTTCCTTGCAGTGGAAAATTCTGAGACCTTTTTTCTACTTACTACATTTGCTGACTTGTTTGCTTGTGCTATCTTTCTGCTTGGTAAAAACATCTTCTTGTTTGAGGTGGGTTTATCCTTTGTTCTAAGTCATAAAAACCCCTTCTAACTAGCATACCCTTTGCCTCCTTGGTTATCTATTAAGAATGGCTCAGCAATTCCTTTATTCTATATCAAATCTTGCTTCCATCTCTATTCCTTCTTCAGAATCTACATTTGAAAATCTTTCTGCTAAGCATACATATCCGTGAGACTTTCTTGTCATACTTTCATCCTTCCCAACACATGCCCACAAAAAAAATTAACACATACAGGAAGTACCTAGTCTGTATACGCCACAAGTAAACTGGGTATGCAATTTCATAGGGGGCCTAAACTAAGCAGTATCAGCTCAAAGCAGCTGGCAAGGCACAAAGTGTAGAGACAAAAGTATCTCTGAAGAATTCGACAGGCTCATCCCCCAATTACCTCTACATGCAGACCCATCACAGCACAATCAAGGTTGAAGGGACCACTGAAAGTCACCTAATCCAACCTCCAGTGGCTCACCAGGAACATCACTGAGAAACTGAGGCAAACTAAGTAACACATTCCTTAGCAGCCATTAGGAAAATTCTTAAGTAATCATCATACATAATGGTTTTGTTGCAATTCTAGTTCCATGTGATGTGTCTCATTCACATACAAAGTGTTGCTAGAAAACTCATATACAACATATGTGATCCTGCATGCAAGAACAAACACAGAGTTAGAAGGCCACCGTACTAATTAGAAATTATATTAAAATCATTATATGAAATTATATTATTATATTAGTCTCAGTTTATAGTAAATATTGGGACTACTTCCTCACTTTCATGGGTAAAACCAAATCACTAGAAAGCAGTTCACACAGACATAAATGCTTACAATCTAACTACATTTAACAAGCAAAAGACAGCCCTAGTCCAGAGTATGTAATCATTATTTAACAACATCAGTAAGAAAAAAAATTCTCATATTCTTTTTTACTTACACCAGTTTTAAACAGTGATTACAACAACAGTATGTTTATCATAAAACTGCAGAAATATTGTACTTGAGTTGAACTTTCTCAAGATGTAAAATTGGGTGTAACTACTCTGAAGTCACTAAAATAAAAAACAATCCACAGAATGCTGTAACCCATCACCAAACATTAAAGGGATAGAGTAATCAAACATTCTAAGGTACGATTCTTGTACCAAAACACCACTAGAAACTTGGACATTGAATAGATTCAAATCAACAGTTTAATATAGTAAGGAACTATGAGAGAAAAAGTTACTGGAATTTACTTAACATCTGTAAATTGCACACAACAGTTCTAATGGAAAAAAAAAATATTTATGGATGAACATTCTACTACTCAAAAAATTTAAAAATCATTTGATCCCAATAAACAGGAGTTCAAAAGGTTATAAAGGATTTTCAAATGTCATACAGTACAGAATAAATATTGCCATATATATTCTAGTTTATTATTAAAGAAAACCCAAACACACAGAATAGCATTTACAATCTGCTTATTGACTGTTCCCTGCAAAAGATAAGTTTTCTGTGCCAGTCATATCTTTGCTTCCAGGCAAATTTTAGAAAGTGATACAGAATTTGTCCCTCAAAACAGGAAGGCCTGGTGAGAACAAAATCAAGGACACACAAAACCAGGCAAGAAAACAGAAGATAAACTACAAAGGCAGTTTTCTTCAAACCTGAGCCCTCAAAGACTACTTGTTTTCCCCAGGTTCTTAAAAACTTCCTGAGCAATACAACCAACACATGTATCTTTCCTTGTATCATAGAATGGTTTGGGTTGGAATAGGACATTTGATGATCTTGCAATTCAACTCCTGCTCCTACCATTGCCATGAACAGTAACTAGATAAGGTCTCTCAAAGCTCCATCTAACTTGATGATCAACATTTCCAGTCATGGGGAATCCACAACTTCTCTGGACAACTTGTTTCAGTGTCTTACCACCCTAATCCTAAAAAATTTTTTCCTCATGCCAAATCTAAACTTAACCTCTTTTCGTTTAAAGCCATTGTCCCTTGTCCTATCACTTCAGGCCTTGGTAGAAAGTCTCTTTCCATCTTTCTTATAACTCCCTATTACATACAGAAAGGCCACAATAAGGTTTCCCTAGAGTCCTCTCTTCTCTACAACTTTGTAAATCCCTTTGCCCTATTCAACATTAATTTCCAACCTCCTCTCTCTCTCCTTCTTGCTTCTACTCACCCCACCCCACCAGGTCTCCCAGTTCTCATTTCCCAAGAGTGCAGCTAAGCACACCAAGCAGTACCAAAAGACTGACACCAGGCTCATGTCTTCAACAGAACAAGGTCATTCATTCATTCGTTCCACTCCCTCCTGTGCCCAGACCTCAATTTTTAACTTGTCAATTTCACCTCACTGTGATGTCACTCTCCGCTTGAAACTGGCCAGAAGTACACCAGCACTCTCAGGTGAATTTCTGCTCTCCCAAACAACTCCCCAAAGAAATTAGGATAAAATACATGGGAACGATAAACATTAGGGAAAGGGGGAAAAAAAGACACAAGAACTCGGATGATAAAAGCTGGCACCATCAAGAGCAGTATGAGAGTCGTCCAAACGACCTCCGAGCTTCCCACGAGAGGAGCAACTAAGGACACGCACACACCGCGCTGCCCACGCATGACACAACAGCAGACGGGTGGGGACTTCCCGCAGCTCCGTGGTGCGAGAGGCGCCGCGGCCGCAGAGGTGCCGCCGCCCCGCCCGCCCCTCACCTCTCTGCCGCGGTGCCACAGGCGCTGCTCGGCGGGAGGTAGCCCGGCCTCCACGTTGATCCGCCTCTTCACGTCCCGCACGGCCGCGGACGGCGGCAGTTCGAAGGTCCTGCAGCCCAGGCAGTCATGGAGGACGGTCACCCGGGCCAGCCTGCGACAACACGACAAACAGCAGATGAGAAAAGGCTCGCAGCGCCGCCGCCCGCTCGCTTCCCCCACGGGCACCACGGAGGCCCGAGACAGGCGCTGGAGCCCGCGGGGTGCAGGGATGGGCGGGCGGGCGCCTATCCCGTTCTCCGAGGGCAAGCGGCTGAGCCGATCCCACATCCTCCCCGCCCGGCCCTGCCCGGCCCGGCCCGGCCCAGCCCAGCCCAGCCCAGCCCACACTCACATCCCGCCGCCACCGCCGCACACAAAGGACCGCTACTCGCCCGGCCAGCAGCGCTCCCCGCACGGGAAAGGGGTGGGGCTGCGCCTCCCGGAGGTCCGCGCCGCGAAGGAGGCGGAAGAGGAGGCGGGAGCGGTGGAAGTGCCGCCCTAAGAGCCCCGGCGGTGGTTGGGGAAGTGCGGGGGGGCCCCCCCCGGGCGGCTCCTCACCCCCCGGGCGGCTCCTCAGCCTCGGCGCACGGAGGCAATTCCCGACTCCCCGCGGCCCAGTGCTCCTAAGGCCCTCGGGAGAGAGAGCCCGGGCGCCTGGGGTGAGGCAGAGCGTGCAGCTTCGCATATACGGCGTGACTTAGGGTGAGATCTAGAGATGGTACCACAGGCACATCCCTCCTTCGTCAGGGAAACGTGCTGGTGTTTCACCTAATTCACTGCATTCAGGCACCACCGTATGGAGCACAGAAACTTACAGCTAATAAACTTCATTCTTTCTCAAGGATGCAAAATAAAGAAGGAAACATACCCTTTCTGCCTGTCGGAGAGCCTGTCACAGGTCATACATCCTTCCCTATCTCACAGGGTGTATGTTAAGTCCTCATACTATTCAAGACTTAAGGAAAGTGCTCTCACTCCTAAAAAGTGAGCCTTAGTCTGCCTGTGATCCCAAAGAGTTGAGAGGGCACTTTGAGAAATTTATGGAAGGGGCCAGCAGAAAGGCCACTGTTCATCGTGTACAAAGTTCTGCGCCCTGGGGCCATGGACTGCGTCAGTGGTGGGCTGAAGAGCAGCCCTGTTCCGAAAGAGCTGAGGGATACCAGGCTTTCCAGATCAAGGAAGGCGAGTCTCTGCTCAGTGCTGATGAGGCTGGATGTAGGATACTGTGACCAGAACATAGTGGTGTTTTGGGCTTTCTTTGTATCCTAAGCAGAGGATTACTGACACGGCCAGGGGCCCAAAGCACGTGACCTACAAGGAGTGTATGAGGGGAGTTGAGCTGTTCAGACTGAGGAGGAGGAGATTATAGGGTGCAGTATCGTAACATCCTGCACATACCTGAAGGGCATTTTCAAAGGCCATGGACCTGAGCTCTTCTTAGTAGTGCAAGAAAGACTAACAAGGTGCAATGACAACAAACTGTAGCTTGGGGATGTTCAACTGAAACAGCAGGAAAAATCCTGTCACTAGGAGAGGAGTTGTCTAGAGGTATTCTTCATTGGGATATTTTAAGTTTTAGCCATAACTGACCTGAACCAATACTGATCCTCCTGCTTGGAGCAAAAATATGGACTACAGGCCTCCAGCCAACAGTTCTACTTCATTCCAACAGGTCCTCAATCCCAATCCCTGAATAAACTAAAAACATTTATGACCTTACTCAGTGACAGGGAGCTAAAACTGATGTTTGACAGCCAAAGACAACAGGGTTTCTGTGGAAGCGGAAAAAGACAACAGTCAACCTTTGCAGAAAGTGTATCAAGCTAAGAAAAAAAATAAGCCCACTGAAACTGATAGAAGGCTAAATAAACCTTCAAAGATCAGGTGGATCAGGATCCAACATGGTATCTAAGTAGGTAGATACCAGTGCTACAACCAGATTACCAGTGCTACCACAACTGATTTCATTCATCAGCAATATCTGTATATTGAATTCTACAGGATTATAAGAAAATGTTGAAAATATTTTGGATCTGATCATGCTTTCACCAGAAATAATACAAAATTTATTTTAACAGAAACGAGATGTCTCTCTTTGCTTTGGTTTAGGACTTTGTTCATTTTTCTATTGTTTCATCCTTTTAACTTTCTATTTTATTACATCCCCTTCAGAGTTTGTCATCACATAATTTTTCCTACTATGTCCAAAATAATAAGAAGGCTGCTTTCTAATATCTTAATATTTATCTTTTTATGTCTTAATACTTGCAGAAGAGACACAAATGAGGGTGACTGGGCAAAATTAAAGGAGTTGAAACCTAATGCAGTTCCATCCATATTAGCTACTAAAATACTCTCCAGACCAGTTGTGAGCCACTAAGCCACACTGGCAAAATCTAAATCTTATTCTCTGCCTGGAATCACAGGAGTGATTTAGCATTTTGTGAAGCATCCACAGTTGTTTGAATGGGACCCTGGAAACTTTTCAAATGGTGGGACACATTCAGGGCCATGGACCATCCTGCTATCAGTGCCAGGTTGAAGTTCCCCAACCTAGGCCACATCATATGACAAGACTATACTCAAAAACTATGTCCTGTGATGATTTAACATTATTATTGGAGGAAAAAAAAACTTTATGGACCACAGATTCTGTCTAGTATGTGACCTCTTCAGTAAAAGGGAAGAGTTGGTAATACAGAACTGGAACCTTTCAAGTTCCAAAGGAGTTGGACTCTTGAGGTATTGGAAATCAGCCATGCCTGTTCTCCTCACAGATCTGATCTGCTTACTTTTTCCGCATATCTAAATGAAAATATCCTAGAAATTGATGATACAGAAATTACACTGACTGACCGAAAAAAGAGGACATGTTCCAGCTTGCAGATTTTTGCAACAACTACAACAATAAATTTTAAAATCTCACTTATCCAATCCTAACGAAGTTGAAGGTATCATGTATAAATTTGATATGCAGAACTACTAAAAAAATTCATTTGACCTTACCAGCTAGGAATTTTTAAACTACCTATAGCAGTTTAAAAAAACCCCGAACTTTTAGATATAAAAGTGCTGGGTCTGATTTGAGATTTTTTTAATATTATATATAGAAGTTCCTATGCTAACTATTTTATTACCATTTTTCCAAGCAGAACAGCATTTAGATTTAAAACTACATATGGAAAATTCTCCTGTGGCTGTAAATAAATTCTGTTTGGTTCAGAATGGAATCATATAACACATACAAGAAAGGATGTGCAATTTAAAAAAAAAATTTAAAAATTTAACAGTCTCTATAAATTATTTTTATAAGATGAAAGCCATTTTCATAGTAACATTTCCTTGAAGACAGAAAATTCTGCATTGCAGAATCACCTCATCGTTCCATATTTAAAGTAAGATTGCAGTAGCAGAAAAAAGATGGATGGAAGTCCTTTCCATCCTGTCAGTGTGATTAGAAAGATGGAATGGAGTCTACAAAAAGGGGAGTATGGTGTGAGAAGAAACAGACATGACTACATCACTCCTGCCAGAGGAAAACCACTGCAGCACAGTGGCTTCTAGCACAGCAAGTAACATTCTGCAGTGCTGGCAGGCAAGGAGCAGTGACTCAACAACTTCATCTGGGTTTGAGACAGTGCACACTAAACTCACAGCAAAACTTTCTATGACACAACAAGCCCTTACCTTCATTCTTAAATCAGTTCCTTAAGTGTTACCAACACAAGTTTTAAATGTTGCACCGCATGTATTTCCCAGCAGTCAGAGACTACAGATTTCATTATAGAGAGTCTATAGTCACTGCTAGGAGTTTGCTTTACCCTTGCTTACTAATGCCTTTTCAAATTTGAGAATAAGCTTACCATTTGTTGATGACACATGTGCTAGTCATTGGCAACCCACCCCTTACTGTACAGTTTCTGTTTCATTTGTATAGCTCCACTAACAGAAAACATCTAATTTTTTTTCTAGCTAGAGTTCTATTTAGTACAAATGACCAAAAAAAACCCCAACGTCTAGCATGTGAAGTGTTTGATTCAAACAAATATCTAGTTTTTTCCTCAGATCACTTACACAAATTGGGTATTTTGATGAAACTATTTGATTTTAGATTGGTGCACTGAGTATAACTCAATATTCCTACTTTGCAAGCCTCACATGAAACAACTATTAGCAGTTTCTAAGCAAAAATATAGCTTAGTCAAACACTGAAGAACTGAAGTACTATCCTATTTCTTGCTCAAGCTGACCCATTTCTAAATGCCAAATGTCAACAGAACAGGATACTTCTAAACACTATTAAAAACAAGAAAAACCTTTATGGGCACAGAAACCAGGAAGAAACATTTATTTTCATCTAATACTTTTGATCTCTCTGTGATTTGTTTTAGTGTTCAAGTGAGTTCTTTAATGACACTAAGCAAATCTAACAGAAAATACTTAAAAGACCCATATTAAAAGACCCAAAAAAGACCCAAATAAAATTGTTTCAGTTTATCCTTTTCAAATAAAGAGTGAAACAAGAAGGCAAAAGTAAATTACAAGATTTCAAAATCTCAGATGCTGAAGTCAAATTTCCTGATCCACCTTTCTTTGATCCACCTTTACGAAAATACTACTTTAAGCTAAGTCCTTGAATAGATGACTCAACTATAGCGCAGTAACCATTACTCCACAAATTTCAGTTGCTAAGAATCGTAGAGTTTTTGATTCCAGATGGTGCAAATAAAAAAATACCAGTACAAGATATTTGACATTTCGAATTATGCAAAAGATTAAACCAAATGATAAAAATAAACTCCTGAATTGCTCTTTAGGGATTGTAATAGGCGAGACTACAGTGTTGCAAGAACTGCTGTTGGCATACATTTTTTAATAAGCAATATGTTAAATTACTGGTGGTATTTTCTTTTGACCTTTGGCGCCCATAAAAGGGCCAGATTTAGAACATCCACTTTCACCTTGAAACATCAAAAGAGCAGAGCCTAAATTTGCAAATTGATTTCAGGACCTAATGTAGGATACTAAACACCTTAATGAATCCAGGCCTAGGTTTTTTTCCTCCTTTTATGACACGATTATCAGGTTATCAAAGCTAGGGGTTTGCCATACTACCTTAAGATATTTTTCTTATTTTAATTTCAGATTTAATGAAGCTACTATCTTTCTGCTGAGGAAAATCAACTCAGTAACTAAAATGGCCCAGATTACACATGCATTAAACATTTTAAGAAGTATTTACTGATCCCTGTTTTTTCTGAACACTGGATCTAATCATGCTCCAAAGTGTCATAACAGATTCTAGGCATCAGTGAAGAGTCCTTTGTATTTAGAGAAAATTAGAATGTAAAATAGAAGGAAGTACAAGACAAGTGGTTTTCCTAAATTGTGAAAAAACAAAACTTCAAGCACTTCTGCATGTGTCTCTTCATCAGATAGTGGATGATATCCAGCAATATCCTTCCAGATAATCCTAGCTCTTTTCCACCTCTGTATCAGTTCAGTCTCACTCATAACACAGTTCCATACAGAACACAAGCTACAATTTATCCTTCAGGAAGCAGAAGGACAGGTGGCAGAGAATAAACAGGAGTCACAGATAAGGCTTAGTAAGAGGAAAGAAGGAAAAGGGAAAGAAAGCACTCAGGTCACCCTCTTCTAGGTAAACTCAGAGAAGTGAAAAAAACCTCAGAGATGCCCAGATACATAAGATTTGCATTAGAAGGGTCTAGTTAACTAACCTACAAGAAAAAGAGAGAGATTCAAACCTCCACGTTTTCTATCCCACAGCCACCTGGCAAAGGAAATAGATAACTTCCATGAATTTTCACAGAATTACCCAGGGAGCCAGTGGAACAGACCCTGAAAGAATAGTCAGCGGTTGCTAACAACAACTGTCTAAACAATGCAAAGCCCACCTTCTGAACACATAGAAAAAAGCAGAGGCTGTACATTAAAGAACTGCACATCAAGGGGCATTCTGCAGAGTGCAAGGTTGAAGGTGGAAGCTGTTCTCTTCCTGCAGACCCACTGACAGGAAATAACACTTTTAATTACAACTTAACATTTTGCAGCTTACAACAAATAAACACTTATCTCACAAAATTTGTTTAGACGCTGTTCATACAAAGAACTTCTTTTGCATTTTAGCTGTTATCCAGATTATACATTCATGTAAAAGTGAAACAATATGTTGAATTGAGAGTTAGGCAAGCACAGGAAGGAAACTTTCTCTTTCACTTGTTTTCAAAAAAGGCTATAGTGAATGGAAACTGTAAATTGAAAGTGAGACTATGAACCCATTAATCACTGGAGTTTTTTCAAGCAGTTCTCATTCATTTCATAGAGACAATTCATAAGTAAATGCAGCAGAACCTGGCACCTACATATTATTTTGTAATTAAGAAATTAATTTCACCTTTAAAAAAACAATTTTGTATGGACACTGGCAAGTTTCAGACTTCTTTAAATTTCTGACCATGGGTGTTTGAGCAAGAATATGCCAACTTAACAGTAAGTACTTTCAGGAGGTTTTTTTGTTTGGATGGGGTTTTTTTACCTGTTCTTATCCTCGATCACCATTGTCTCTTTTTCTTTGATATCTTCTTGATAGGAACATGAAGCAGATACTGGATTTGTAAATTAGAAAGTTATTTTTTAATCGTTTTTGCTTATTATCTCTTCAGTGGACACCAGAAACCCCAAGCATATGAAAGTCAACTCAGTATTCACTCCATCCCTTCTCTACCCAAGGTGTCTCTGTGGGTCATCATCTGCTGCTTCTCCAGTTTTCTTCTAAGGCCACTTGCTGAATTGTTCACAGAAGTTCATTCTCTTATAATCAAGAATAGATGTAACCAGACAGATTTCAGAAAGCAAGGAGGTCTCATTCAGTTTCTTTAACATAGCCTGAATTCAGGCTATATTCTTGTGCAATTTATTTATATTTATCTTCTAGAAAAGGAGTGGAATTCTGGAAGCTGCTTCTTCTGCTTTGTCTTCCTTTTTTTCTGGAAGCAGGCACATTTGGAAGAGGATTAGTGAGGCCCAAAGTCTAACATGTTTTCTCTGTTACACCTGCTAGGAGATACTTCTTAACATCAGCTCAGGAATTCTGGAAGAAGAGACACAAGAGAAAAGGGAGGGCCATTAATACAAAACAGAGTTGAACCGAAGGGTATGGAAAAGCCATTTCCTTTGAGGGCATAGTTGCAGTTACCAGTACTGAGTGAGTCATGATACTAATTTTAAACTGCCTTGTGCATTGCTTGTAGGCACACAAAGGGAGAGCTGACACAGAGACAGGTTTCCTGCTTCTCCTCCAGTTTAATATCATACAATCTGCACAGTGACAAACATGCAGAGCTTTTAAGTATGCTGACTGAATGGATGTCATGGTTTAATGCCAGCTGGCAATTAAGCGCCCAGCAGCTGCTCACTCTCCCTCCCACTGGGATGGGGAGCAGAACCAGGGAAAAAGGTAAAATCTGTGGGTTGAGATAAGAACAGTTTAATAATTGAAATTATTATTATCATTAATAATATTAAGAATGAAATAATGCAACGAAATACAACCAAAAGAGAGACAGAAATAAAACCCAAGAAAGAAAAGTGATGCCTGTAACAATTGCTCACCACCCACTGACCAATCCAAACCAGCCCATCCCCAAGAAGAGAGCCATCCCTCATTGCCAATACATCCCAGTTTGTATAGTCAACCTGATGTTCTGTGCTCTGAAACACCACTTCAGCTCCTTGGGCTCAGCTGTCCTGGCTCTTTTCCCTCACAGTTCCTTGTGCACCTCCTTGCTGTCAAAGCACAGAAAACTGAAAATCCTTGATTTAGAGTAAGCACTACTGAGCAACAACTACAACATCAGTAAGTTATCAAAATTATTCTCATACTAAATTCAAAACCACAGTGCTGTACCAGCTATCAGGAAGAAAATTAACTCTATCCCAGCCAAAACCAGTACAGTTGGCAACTATTCTAGGATATATATTCCTCTATACTAGGTATTACAGTCTGGATATAAAATTATGCCATCAAGGAAAATAACAAACTGGGCAGAACATTTATGGAGAAGGATTTTGCCCTTCTATTCAAATGGTTTGCAGTTAGGGGAAGAGATTAACTAGCTTTAAATGACTTTCCACTGGGATGATTCAAACTCTTCCCAGCTAATTCTCACTCCCAAGCTATATAGGTCAACATCTACCCTATGCTACCTTTTGGAACTATTTCCACTGAATTCCTGTAGCACCAGAACAGTGTGCAAGTGAGGCAAGGTGTGTGCTGTCAAGCTGCAGAAAACAATATACTTCAATATTAAGTTATTACCCAAGGAAGGTATGTAAGAGAGCTGGGAGTACTGACAGTGGTGTTCCATTATTGTTCCGCATCTGTGCAAATGTAAATCCTTCTCTGATCCTCTGACAGTGTTGGCAAGTCTTTTCATAATGTGCAGTTGCATATTTCCCTCTTCAAACAGCAATGCACAGACATTCCTTCCTGACCCAGAAAGGAAAACAGTTGTGGCTAAATTGCAAAAGATTAATTAGATGTAAGCATGATACTGAAATGCAAATGGTATGAAAGAAAGGCAACTAGAATTTGTGGCTTGAATACTGGTTTTTTGTTGGGTTTTTTTTAATACTGAAGGATTTTACCTACTCAGTAAATACAATGCCAAAATGTATGAATTCTGAGTACATGCTTACTGTGACAAGCATCATGGGGAATTTAAGTTAGCATAATGTATTAAGTGGCTTCAACATAAATTTTTGTTTCTGCAGATGCTGAGATGTATATCTATCTTATAATCCAAAGAAAAGTCCACACTTAAGTCATACTTAAGTAATAAACATTGAAGCAGAGGGCATTGTAAATCCAGTCCCATTTGCTCCAGATGCGAATGATTTCATAGAGAGCAAAACTATTGCTGCCCTGCTGCATAATGGGTTGCAGTTGGGAGGGGACTGCTAAGGAAAGGCATTTTGGCTGCAGTGGAAAGCCAGGCTCAAGAGGTCCAGGCAGTGTGTGCACCCATGGCTGGAAGACAAGGGCAGCTTATACTGGTTCCCCTAAAGAGTCATCAGAAAAATCACACATGAAAAGTATTTCAAGTTATTTGAGCAGCTTCAACTGCCTTGAGGTATGATAAAGGAAAAATATATTATAATAGAAAGTAATAGAAAGCTAATTTTGACTTTAGGAGACAGACTCTCTGCAATTAGTGAGTGACACACTTTCTCAAACTCCATTCTATTTCTAGACTTGGTCTCTCAAAGATTGCCCCTTATCAAGTCGCCCCCTTGATATGTTACTTTTCTTGTTACTAACATAGGCTAGGAAAACAAAAATATCTTCTAGGATTTTTGACAACACCACCTTGTTCAGAAAATTGAGAGGTCCAAATAGCCTAAAATTATTGATACAATAAATAATTTGCTTAGCAGAAAAGCATGTTATAGCAGTGTCAAGTGACATCTCTACAGCAGCAAATAATTCCAGTAGTCCTCAAAGGTGCTTGGTCTTGCCAGCATAGATGTGACCAAAAGGCATTGTCAATTTGGTACAAGATAACATTACAGTCCTAGAAGGATTTCAACACAGTCATGGCTGTGTTGTCTCCTATGGTAAGAAAGAGAGCCAACTTGGCTGTCATATATCAGATTCAGATTTATCCTGGCACACTTAACTTGGTGACCTTACACTTCCTGCTGGAGCTGGTCATACAGCTTACCTTGTACTTTTATATGATACTGAGCTGCAGCATCTCTGAGAACATTCTCTAGTTGAATTAGTTACTATAGCCAACCATAAATCTCTCCTGGGGGGAAAAAACCAGTTAAAATCAATGCCTATGCCAATTTTCTACTGTGGGTTTTATTTCTTTTTAGGAGAAAACCCCTTTGCTGGAAGATTTTATGTGTGTCTTTAATTGAATTTTGGTGGAGGAGGTTTGGTAGTCAAAGTGCAAAACCTATCTTCAGCTTTGTGGATGCCTGTGATTAGTTGTAGGTAGGAACCATGGGTATAGCTTCATAAATACCTAATTTTGCCTGCGAAGCAGNTATACTGCTACAGAAATTTTTGTTTTAAAAACCATTTGTGGCTGTCTGATTATCTATCTGTTCACTCCTCATCCATACTAATTAATATTGGGATGAGTCTAAATGATATACACTGAGTTTTTTTCTCAACGATAACACCTAAATCAAAATTGTAACAGTCCATCCAGCAGTATGGGAAGAATACAAGAACCATCAGAATTACTGAACCCAAGCCAAAGTTTTGAGTAGGAAATCTCTGGACAAAGTACTGCAGTAGCTAATACTTAATTTATGTTTTATACAGTCTAAAAGCCAAATTGTTCCTGTCAACACACAGGTTATACTAGCTGAGTTCAAAATGTGTTTCTGTCAAATTAATTTCAAGGCCATCACACAACTGCAGATACCACACAAATGTAAAGAGTTGCTTCTCAGACATACCTGTTCTGCAGAAATTTGAGACAGACCTGATACAGTGAAATATAATAGTGTGCCAGCAAGCTAGAAATGCTGGAAATAAAGTAGATATGTCCTTAGTATGTTAATTATCTAGACAGTTTTGGTGTAGTGAATTCAACTGAAATGAGTAGTCCACATCATCAGTAGATATAAATCAGTGCCATCAGCAAAATATATGGCTCTGCATTTACACTGTTATGCATTACACAAACTTCCATGCTTTATCAAATAGAATTTTAAGATTAATAATATACTGAAAGCATTCAAAAATGCCAGTACTTTATTAAAAAATACAGAATTGTTAATATTAATGCTACAAGTTCTTTATCATTAATGCTATTCATATTATAATCAAGAAAAAATGCTGTACTCTTGTTGGTTTTTATATAGTGATTGCAGCTGTACTAAAGTGATTCTTTTTCTAGTGTAATGACTTTGATGCATTTGCACAATAGGCATTGTTGCATTTTGATGAAACACCACAAACATACATACAAGGATAAAAATATTTAACAGATGAAAATCAGGACAAAAGCTGCAGTCCGTTTTTGAAGCAATATTGCTTGTGCCTACCCTTTCCAAGGCCACACCAGTGCTAGGATGGGCAGCAGTTATTCCTCTTAGGATGGACATGAGCTGTCAGTGTGCACTCACAGTCCAGAAAGCCAATGGTGTCCTGGGCTGCATCCAAAGCAGTGTGGGCAACAGGGCCGGGGAGGGGATTCTGCCCCTCTGCTCTGCTCTGCTGAGACCCCATCTGCAGTGCTACATCCAGCTCTGGGGTTCCAGCACAGGAAGAACATGGACCTGTTGGAGTGAGTCCAGTGGAGGGCCATCAAGATGATCAGAGGGATGGTGCATGTACCCTACAAGGAAAGGCTGAGAGAATTGAGATTGTTCAGCCTGGAAAAGGGAAAGTTTCGTGGTGACCTGATTGTGGCCTTCCAGTACCTAAAGGGAGCTTACAAGAAAGATGGAGAGGGACTTTTACAAGAACACATAATGATGAGATAAGGGGGAATGGATTCAAACTGAAAGAGAGTAGCTTTAGAAAAGATGATTTGAAGAAATTTCTTTAGTGTGAGTGTGGTGAGGCACAGAAACAGGCTGCCCAGGGAAACTGGGGATGTCTTCATCTCTGGATGTCTTCAAGGCCAGGTTGGATGGGGCTCTGAGCAACGTGCTTTAGTGGAAGATGTCCCTGCCCATGGTAGGGGGTTGAAACTAGATGATCTTTACAGTGTCTTCCAACCAAAACCGTTCTGTGATTCTATGACCTACAACGAGGTTTTGCAGTTCCCTCAAGCTGAGCGAACACCCTTTCCTGCTCTTTCCCTCACAGCATGGCAGTTATCTGGCTGTCACTGAAGTTTATTCATTGTGAAAACTTCTGTATTACTAAAGGAGAGAAGACAGCCTCCAGCGGCAATTAGTGAAGGCATAATGGTAAGTAGTAGCTCTGGTGTGGATTTGTATCCTGGATGTGCATTTGTAGCACATACAGGAAAAGACTTCAGAGTTACCTGAGCAAGCAAGCAGCCAATAGCTCCAAAACCAGAAGCAGCCAAGCACTAACAATCCAGCATCACAGTTAACAGACCTGACAGCACTATTATTCTCAAGACTAATCCAGTATCTCTTCACATATCAATGATGCATAGATACATCAACTAACCATAATCTTAAGCTGTGTGGTTGAGGAAATTTGTCTCAGACATAAAAGAATAAGTTAGCTGAAACCAAAAATAGGTCCTGTATCAACTTCATCTGTTTCTTTCTTAGAGGAACAAAAGCAACACAGTTCTTAAAGAGTAAATGTGCTTAGCACGAGACCTGCCATACTTCACTTATGGAAAAGGTGACTCAAGAAGTATAATTACATGCAACAATAGGAAAACTCTAAAAATTACTTGCAATAATATGACTAATGACCTTACAGTAACCATCTGGGATGTGTGGTTGAATTATGCATAAAGAATCCTTTCATCAAATTCTGATGAAGTAAACTCAGATACCAAATGACGATGTCTAAAAGTGATTTCTCAACAATGGAGGAAAAGCTGGAGCAGCTGGAGGAAAAGGCTTTGAAAAACCCCACAAAATTGAGAGAAAGAGCCATATGGTTAAAACCTCACTGCTGTTTTGCAGAAATGGGGAGATTCTAAGACCTTTTCTCTGAAATTAAAAGCAGTGGTTGCCATTAAAAGAAGAACTATTTTAGCTTAGTGTTGGTTCTGAATCATTTAATGGGCATTCCAATGAAATGGGAAGCTGACACTCTCTATGAACCATAATACAGAAGCCTAAAGAGCACTCCAGTCACAAAGATATAAACAATGAGCTATTAAGTTGAGGGAAAATTAGGAATATGGGTTATGACTTGACTGCACAATATGATGCCTTTAGAGATACACAGCTTAATTGATAAGCTCTTTGATTGCTCTAAAGCAGGGTACACTAAGTCTGAGCTGAACACTGATTTCTAGTCTCTGAAACAGTCTGGGCCATCCACTGTAGCACCACACTATTCTGTCCAGACTTCCCAATGCAAGAGTTTAGGAATTATCTAACAGCGGGGTGTCAGTCTCACGAATCCCTGATGAGAAACCAGATGAAGGACAAAATAAGAACTGAGCCCTTATACCGAAAATACTAAAATTTCAGTATAATTACATTTATTTTTTTTTTAACTCAGTCTCTGTAAGTGCTACAGGGCTGGAAAGATAACTAGTTGGTCAAGTGCTCTTGGTCAAGTGCACAATTCCACAGGAAGGAAAGGAACTGAGTACTTTTACAGTACTTTTACTTCTCTCTCTTTTTAAATTAGATTTTGTTTCGATTTAGATACAAAAATATCTCCTTCAAGCACTTTTCTTCAAGAGTAACCTGGAAAACTCACACCGTAGTTATTGTTTTGCAACATTACTATTGATTGAAATACAGGAAAACCAAACACCCTTCTTGGTTAAATAAGGGCACTGTACTGTGCTGTACATAGGAAACCATTATAAGAGATACATGAAGTCCCAGAGTGATCTTGCAGATAAGCATTATCTTGCAGATAAGCATTATCTTGCAGATAAGCATTTAAACTGAAACAGTAACTGAACTTCTCCCAAAAATTAACTTAGAATATTTATTTACTGTAAGGTCAGTTATGCCCTAAATGGTGAATACCTCATCTTGGTATCCAAATTTCTTATGTATTGCCTCCTGCAGTGTAAGCTAACAGGCAGTTCAGGCTCAGGTATACTGACCTATACTAAATACAAATACTTGATTTACTTGGTTTAGATGTACACAGATAACTCTTTGTTTACAGTCAAATGTTTTAAGCAGAAAAAATATACTTGGAAATTTTCTTACTTATTAAGTGAATCAGACTCCAAATAATTACAATAGGTAATACATATATATGGAAAGTTATCCCTTCACACTTTGTATCTAAAATTATTTTTGGTTTTACCCTCAAGTTTTGCAGTATCTCATTCTTTAAAGTTTGAGTTAGCTTGAAATTCTTAGACTACAACTCAGAAATCTTCATTTGAGTTACAGATGTCAGACAAGAGAATTTCAAGTCTACCGGTGCAAAATATTCCCATTACTTTCATGGAGGGGAATATATTAACAGCTCTCAAAGGAGCATTTATGAAGCCAAACCTTCTCCTAATACTTCTTCTGGCCTCAATTACTCATGTGAAGAACCTTTCTTCACATCGATTTACTGGAAAGCTTATGATGAAGTAATCTGGATGACATCATGAGCCTGCCAAGTCATTTTGTCCTTCGGGAGGTATGAGATATGCAGACAGCCCTAATTTGAGGGATCTGCAGGTGAGACTAGTGTGTATTGCTGGCATAAATACATCTGACGAAACTGAGTTCTGATTCTTCTTGTCAGGACAGCAGTTTTGGACTGCAGGCTCTGTGCAGTGCACTTATTTACCTAATGATGTATCTCCTACCCTGCAACTGCTTCCAAAGGATTTCTGGGAAAAATCTGAGATATGGTGTTTTTACTTAGAAAGCCTCATTCTCAACCTACTACAGAGCAAGGTAACAAAGCCAAGTAGCATTGCCTTTTATTTTTAGCATTCAGTGTGGGAACCAAGATGATACGGCTAATAGGAAAAAAGGTGCCGAAACTGAAATTCCCTAACTGAGGTAGGAGTTAAAGTTAATTCACTCTAATTGGAAGAAATTAGATTATCTCTGAAATCGCCATTTTTCTAGGAAGTACTTTTAATGAATCAGAAATGAGTACTATATTCCAGGGAAAATTGTTCTGGGCAACTACAGATCTTTTGTGCATCATCAGTAGTGCACTCATGCATTTCAGATTTGCTAAATGTAAAGGTATAAACCAAAAATTAACAGATACATTAAGAAAAAATTGCCTTAGTGTGCTCTCCTGAGACAGAAACTCACTGTTGTTCAGTCAGCTGAGAGAGGATTTCAGTGTTGATGTTGGTGATTTTGTTCTGTTTGCTTGCACCCAAGCATACCACAAGACTGTTCAACTAAAGGTGGAAGAGCAAAACACATCAATTTTGCCTTGCATCCAGACATACCACAGGACTGTCTGATTTAGGCCAGGGAGCAAATTATTTTGTAATAACTGTTTGATACAGTAGCACTGTAGTATCAAATCTAGAATAAAGGCAACCAACCAATCTGCAACAATTAGAAGAAACCACATAATTCGGGACCTACAGATTCATCACAGCCACCTGAACAAATAGACCAGACCTGTGTAGAGAGGAGAGTAGAGGAGAGGAGACAAAACATGACTTTGGACCAGGCTGATCCTGACCTATGGAAAAGTGTATCAATACTCCCTTTTCTACCCAGCTGGTGATGCTGTTTAACACCCCCTGGGATGGGTTTGCCCTCCTGGCTGCCAGAGCTCACTGCTAACTCAAACTGAGCTGCTGCCATGCTCCCAGGTCTCTGTGCCCCCTATGACATCCCAGTGATCTTGAGAGATTTGTGAGAACTTGGAAGAAAGAGGGTTCATTTACCTGGTAAAGGGTGTTCAGACAGATAAATACTTTTGAAGTGTTTGTTGCATGGGTAATTTTGTTGTTGTAGTTGTTGTTGTTGTTCAGTTACTGATGTTAATAAAAAATTATTTTTCTTTTCATTTCCTCCATTTTTTTTTTTTTTTAAATCAGGAAGATATTTTTATGATCACTATGTACTTGTACAAGTATGGCTAGAATTTGACAGACATGACCAGAAGTGGTTTTTTCTATGTCATTTGTTGGCCAAAATTGATGACAAATGGTATGGCATTTTCTGTCTGTGACTACTATGCTTTTAAGCAGGGAATCCATCTATATATGAATTTCTACTTTGTGAGTGGGGGCAGCTTGTCTCTAAACTGGGATACATTATGCTGAAAATTTTAAACTAGGAATGCCAAATGTTGCAGAAGCAAAGAGATTAACACAAATCTGGCTTGATACAGCATACCAAGACAGTACAGAAGAAATCTTTTAAAAGCTGAGACTACCCAAGTCATTTGCAGATGCTGCGAAGTGTGAGAAGCACAGAAATGTACCTGTTTATGTAGCAGATGCCATACGTGACAGGAATTATTATTGAAAAATATCCTTAAAACTCTGCCAAGATTTGCTGTGCCCATTACTTGACGCTGCTTCTTTCTCTTCTATTGCTTCACAACATACCCAGTTCTACATAGTACTTTTTAGAGACACATTCTAATGTCCTTTTTTCTTCCCCCCAGTCAAAAATGCTAAAAAAGGTGACCTAACACTGAAAGAAAAGGACCAAAGGTCTGAACATGGACTTTTCAACACATGAAAAAGCCATAGCATTATTCACAAATAGCTATATTTAGCATCAGGTTCTGCATAAATAAATAAAGCTGCATTCATGAGTGTCTGCAGAGTGTTTGGAACTACTTGATTAAACTGCACCTTATTAGTGAAAATTATGATTAATGATGAGCTTATAACAACAAAACTCTCTCTGCAAGCACTACAATAAAAAGAAAGACATGAGAAGCACACTTTAGATTGCAGTTGCCGTGCTAATAATTAATAAATGAAGCCACACTGAAAGGGTATATGGAAGATTTTTATATTATAGAGTTTAGGTTGACCAAAAAACCCATGCGCTTTGTTCTATTATTTTTTGGGGTTTTTTAGAAAATGGCAAGACTTCATTGTTAGTTGAATTTTACAACATGATGAGAGAGATGCCAAAGATCAAGATAAAGGGTCAAGAAGGAGGCCCTGGGATAAATACACTTAAGGGAGTCTAAGCAATTTTGTTGCTCCATTATGCTCCTTAAATTAGGCTGGTGGCTTTTCCATCCAGCTATAACACTAATCCATTAGGTGAAGAGGTGGCAGGGTCCTTCTCATTTATTATCTATATTTATAAGGCATGCACAACTTCTCTGATATCATCCTTGGCACAGCTAATGAAAAACTGCAATAAATCCATCTTTGTGGATCTCTCATGGAAGTTAAGAAAATCTCAGCTCTAATGATCCATTTTTCTGCAGTAGGGAAGGGCTTGCCAACCTACACAACCAAACAGATTATTATATATGACTGCATATGTCCCAAAGTGATGTGCTTTCCACACTATTACTGCTGTTTGAGGAATGTCTCTGTCCATATATACATATGGTATAAACATCAAACAACCATCATGAGTCATAGAGGTGTTTTTACTGTTGACAGCAGTAACCAAAGCAAATCAGAAAGCAATTAAAGCACTTTAAGTTCTTCAGCTCTTAAATCAACTTTACTATGGTGGATCAACAGCATTAGGCTGAGATCCTGACTGGCACAGGGTGGGGTGACACAAGTCAGTGCCAAGATCCAGGGTTACAGTAGGGTGATTTCAAATCTATAGAGGTCTCAGCCAACCATATCTTACCAAACATGCAGGAGTCTCATTGGTCAATAAGGCTGAGTGGCACTGAAAACCAGCCTATGACCGATCTTGAACCAGGAGATTTGAATCCTCTATAAAGAGAGCTGGGAACAATAAACTAAATGGCTGTTTTTGCATGAATACGGGGGGGAGGGGGGCAATTCCAATGCCAGTCCAATATGATCATGAAGGTCATGAGCCAAAAAATGCTGTCATCAGGAATGAGGCTCTGCATAACTCTATAGTGCAAAAATTGTCTTCCAGTGCTCATCTTGCTCTCTCTCTGACCCATTGGCTGCCCAAGACAGACAGCCTGGTTCAGAATATGAAGGCAGGAGCTTGGCTGCACCTCTGAGCACAGAGAGCTAAGGACCTAAACAGTATTTAGTTCCCTACCTCTTATTTAGCTGTACTTCTGTGGCCTGGCGAGTAGGAGAAATGCAAGATGCTGCCAGAGCATTGGGGTAGGCTGGGGACCTTGCTGTTACAAAAAAACCTCATGGGAGTTGATCAGAAGTGGTGATTCATGCAGGAATTGTCCTGGTATGGAGACAAAGAACAATATGGAGGAAGAAATTTGAGAAGGAAGGGGGAGGTTTACAGGGAGGTGGAGGTTTACATTTTATGGGGAAAGTGCAAGTAGCATTAACGAGATTGAGGGCACAATCCTGCAATTCCCCTTCTCTCACAACAGGTCACCAGACATCTGACATTAGCAATTTCTTTCATAGTGTGAATGACTTTATGGGACAGGATTTGGTGACAGCTAGTGCTTTCTTGTAAAGTGCATCAGGCCACTCTGAAGCAACTACCACATTCCCCAGGATCTCAGCTTATATTAGTTAAAATCTGACAATAATTTTGCTGTGACTTTTGCAGAGCTCCACATTGCACCATATATAACTAACAAAGAGGTAAATTAGCCTGATGTAAAAGGAAAAAAAGGGACAGGCTGTTCCTTTTGGTTCACTGAAGCTGTAATGAAGACTCTATTGGGATCTAATCCAAGCCAGCAACTGAGTACCACACAGATGCTTTGCTCACCCATCTTCCCCCAGTGGGATGAGGAGGAGAATCAGAAAAAAGGTGAAACCCATTGGTTGAGATGAGAATCAGTTAAAAATTGTAATTAAACAACAATAACAGTAATGATAGTTTAATATAACAGTATTAATTAATAACAGTAATTTAATATATCCATTAAATACACACTTAGAAGAAAAATGTCAACCTACCGTACTAAATTAATGTGAGTCATTATATTTCTTAGCTGAAGCAGAAATAATTGCTGAATAATTGTGTGTGTATAACAAAAAAATACTGCTGAATGAATTAACACTTATTTTAACAAAGACTAAATCTTCCAAAAGATCAAATATTCCAAAACCTGACATGCATATTTTTGATTCTGTGTGTTATTCCAAGGGTTCATAGAAAGTATGAACAACTAGACACTGTTTAAACTCTTAGATAAAATGCTCTTTTTTCTTTTAAAGCCTACACTTTTGCATATTTTAACGTAAAAACTCATCCAGTATTTTAGAAACTCTGCTTTTGAGAGTAGGGTCCAAGGACTCCCAAAAATTGTGAAGTACAAGGACCATGGGCTAGTTGTATATAAGTTTTTTCTGGAAGTGCTGCTGTGTTTCCTTTAACTTTACAGGGAACCTCAGGAAAATACAGTCCAAACCTGAGCATCTTAGGTCCTCTCTATTATAATTTATAAATCTGTGCCTGTTGCCTTAAAAAAAGTCACATCTAAGAAACAGGAAAACAATCAAGAAAGGACAGAGAAACAAAATTTTTTTCAGTTGGCCCCAAAAATAACAAATTCACCCCAGTGTAATTCTACTGAAAACAATGGAGGTACACAGGAGCTGAACTTTTCCACTTTCTTTATGCAACAATAAGCAGCCTGTAAAACTGTTTTATCCAATAGCCCTGCACATTTTCAGTAGGTGAACAGAACTTTGCTATGTGGGACTGAGGGGTTTTTTATTTTTGTATTCTTGCAAATGATTACTTTCTTAATCTTTGGAAATCCTGTTTCCAACAAGAGATTCTGCTTGGTGTTGAAAGGGTGAGAATCCTGACACAGGAGAGGAAGGGACAAGAATGATTGTGGTGGTGTGTTTTCAAGTTATAGTTACATAATAGTTTAATCCTGTTCTCCTATCCCTTCCCATGGTTTTGCCCAAGATTGTCAATCCCCTGAACCCGCCTAGAGGGTGTTACTGACTCTTCCCTAATTGCCCTGTCAATCCCAAACTCCTCCCCTAAATCCAATGTCAATCCCCCTTAATCCCTACCCTTTGTACTGGAAGCTTCTATGTTACTCGGTTGATGATTTGCTTATTGGAACTGTATCCCTCCCCTCAGCCCCCTTATTGGTTCTGTACCTTTGTCTATTATTCCTCACTCCTCCCTAACCCTGCCTTAGTTGAGCCCAGATGGGTTCAAGGCTTGAACTTGCCCCTAAGTCTCGTGCCCCTTTTAAGTTGCTGCTAGCTCTTTGTCTTTGTCTGTCTGCTCTGGACCCTTCACCCCTAAGAAAGGTGGTTGGAACCTCGGACAGGCAGGTCCTTTTTTTTTTCTCTCCATCCTCGCTACCTGCATTTACCATCGCAAGCTCCTCTAAGCTGTTCCAGGCTAGAGGGCAAGCTGTCAGTTGGTGAGAACATTTGTCCTCTTCACCCCCAATGCTTTGCCTCCCAAGTCCAGGCACTTCAGCAAGGGCAGGCGAAAGCGTCAAATGATCACTGACAATACCATGCCTCAGCACTCACAGTCACTGCCAGAGCACTCCCTAGGTAGCAGTAGTTTGCTATAAGCTCATTAAGGGATAAATTTGGCTTCTTTAAACTCAAGTTTCTGGTAGCAAGCAATTAGAAGTTGTTTTGCAGATAGACAGCTGATGGAGCTCTAATACCTCTGGGAATACAAAGTGAGGGCAACTCCCAAAGCAATGATGGTAAAACTTCTCTCTGGGTTCCTCAGTGTGAGGGAGGCTCTGCCTTACATCTCCACCGAGGTGATCAATGTGATGGGGCAGAAGTGTATTACCCTGCAGCCTCAGCATCAGGAGCCTCAGTTCTGCCAGGTCCCAAAAGAGATACACAAAAGAAGGCTTCTCCTTGCAACAACTACCCACCTTCCTTAACGGGCCCACAAAGGCTGCTTGCACCATTACCCAGCTGTCACCTCCCCTGACACTGGAGTGAGATTTCCTGGCAGTTTCTGCAGGAGCTGCATTAAGTACCAAGGTGCAGCTGCAGAGGACATCAAACAGGTTATATTCTCTTGCTTAGAGCAAATCACCACCACTTTATGCAGTACAGGCAGATGAAAGCAAAACTAATATTCTCATAAAATAACAAGGAAATACTCACTACTTCAGTTTTTTCACTCTGCTGATGTGGTAGTTTTAGCTATTATAAAAAATTTTGTCTGATTATGAAAAAAATGCTGAGAAATGCAGTGCAGTGAACTTGCCCTAGCTCTGCTTTTTCACTTGTTTTTAAAGCTGTACTAGATCATTAGGGCATATGCAGAATAAAAAGCAGCAAATCATTTGCCAAAGAGAATGACACTGGATTTCCGTAAGAACAAAGTCTTACATTTAAAATTATATACATCTGCTTCAGCTAGCAATGGACCAAAGACGGAAAAGTGTATATTCCTTTGAGTAATAAATCATACTTGGCACTTTCTTTGGGAGAGCTATGTTAAGAACTAGTCTCCCGATAGTAACACATGAAGCTATTAGAAAATCATAAGCTTTCTACAACTGCATACGTGACAAAAAATTAAAATAAAGTAGTTGGCATTAAGTAAGTTTGTATAACAAATAATTATAGGATTTTTTTTTTAATTAAGCCAGCCACTGGAGTGTGAAAAAATGTATTACGTATCCCTGTGCTTGAAGGCAGAGCTGAAATTCAGCGAGAGGCCTTTACACAGGGAGGGTGGTGCTGCAGCAATCTGCTAGGAAATCTATACAGCAGAGCCCAGATAAGCCATCAGGAAAGGAGAACAAGCTCATGTGCAAAGTCCTACTCTTCACCCACCCTACCAGCACACTGCAGCCCGTAAGTCGCTCAAAAATCCCGTAGAGACACAGACAATACAGTTATTTGTTTAAATAAACTATAAAACACGTCACAGTTAATGCTTTGTCCACCTGTGAGTGCTAAAAGCATCAGGATACCATAAAACATCTCCCACAAACAACTGCAGTGACCATGGGATCTGCTGTTGAGCTCGTACTTACATTACAGCATCGGCCAGGACAAAGCTCAGCATTTAACTGTTTCTTTGTAAGCTTCTTCCACATGCTTGTCTGCTCATTGTGCCATTCCTTCCATTGATTGCTTGTATTTGGCAGCATCTGGACTCCAAAACTATCCTTTTGCCCCTCTTTTGCAAAATCAGCAGGCTGCGGAGGGATGCATGACCACTGCTGCAACCAATGTATCCAAACAGCCCAATGCAGCATAGGCTTTAGCTCCCCCTTCCCAGCCTGGGTTTTTTTCTTTCTTTGTCTGTGTGGGGTTTTTTTTTTAAAGAGATATGGTCCTGACTAACCTCAGGGTTCAAGAGCGCAATACAAGCTCCAGGCACAGGGCAGTCAAACAGATGGGATAGGATACTGAGACAGAAGGCCAAAATAACACAATTTTAAGAGATGTACTCAAGACATAACATGTATTTGAACCTTCCTGTAACAGATAAAATTTTGTGGTTGTGATAAGTATGTAATTGTTCATCAAACCTTTTAATAAGTAAATATTTGATTCATTAAACTTTGTGAGCAGAATGTTGTAGTTTCCTTGGCTGAACTTGACAGACCACGATATGTTGTAACAACAAATGCTTCCCCTAGATATGTTGTAACCAGTATAACCACATTTTTAAAAGAGCTGCCTTTAGTAATAAGAAATGTTAAGTAAGCATAAGATAAATTTACATATGCTTGTGAGTTAAAGACTGCATATCTTGATATGCCTGGGGGTTAGAGATTTGCATACCCTGCGGATAGACAAATCTTCGACAGGACAATTGGAGCAGCTGCAGAGACACCTTATCCGATATCAGAAAATCACAGATGCAGAGACACAAGCCACGTACAACAAGGAAGAGGAGCGTACAAAAGGAAGGCTTTAGCTGTAATTCAGTGCGAGCCCGTGGTGGATGCTTGGAGCTCCCACAGGTCGCCCAGCGCTGTATTTTGCTTGCTGTATGTTTTGCTCATAATTATTATAAAATTAAAGATTGGATTTGCCACAGATTGGACGTGTTGGCTCAATTAATCTATAACAGTGGTTGGTTCTGTTTAATTTAAATTTGCTTCTTGACATTTTGCTGCATCATTTCTGCCCTTTTTGCAATTTTTTTCAGCTTATACAATAGGTTTTTTGCTTATTTATCTCATTGTTCAACTCTCCTTCTGTGTCAAAGAATGTTCACATTTTAAATGTTCACAATTTCTCTGTTAAAACTTGTCTGTATAGCAATGTTGGCAAATATCTCTACTGTTCTGCCTCTGTTTTGCCACCATGTTATGCTCACATTCTTTAGGACTTCCTTAAATTAATTTTGTCGGTGCTGATTATACATTAAAACTCAGAAGTCTGTGGGCTACCAGTAGCATCCTGAGTTTGGTTTCTCTTTTTCAAGGTGGGACAGATAGCTGATAGCACTTCCACATTTTAGAACTCATCTCCTTCACATTCATATGATCAACTGCCTAAAGCAGACCTCAGGATTTAAGGCATTTCTAAGACGTTTCATTCTCTCCCCTTAGTCACTCGTTAACCTGTCAGGTTGTCCTCCAGGAAAACCAAGAAACCTTTGCTTTGAGAGCCCTTCTAATCTTGCTGGTTGTGTTTCTTTGAATTCCACATGCAAGTATAGAATGCTGCCCTTCCCCTTGATCCAGCAGCCTACTGACAGAAACACATCATTCCAACTTGTCAGTCTCCATGTAAAATGCTGTACTAACACAGCAGTTCACAAGAGCTTCAGGACTAATAGAAAGGATGAGATTAGGGATTTCTAGGGAGTCTGGAGCTCTTTTTTTCCTCTGCAGTCCTGAGCTGCACAGGTGATGCATTAGAAATAGCTTCTCTACAATGTAATGACAGCACAGGCTGTAGCGGTTTCACATTCACCTGCTCGCCTGCTCACACCAGGCGAGAGTGTAGTGTAGTGTTTTCATGAGAATAAGGATTAAGAGAAATGCAAAACAGGCCTAAACTTCAAAGATAAAAATAGTTTATTAACAAAAGACAACAAAATCAAAATCAACCCCCAGGTGGTTTCTTCTTCCCCCCCAGCCCCCCACCCATGATGGTTCCTTTCTCCCACCTCATTTATCTTCCTTTACCACCATCCTTCTCACCAACAGCACAGAGAAACAAACTTAGAAAACCCCTGGTCAATTTACCACTCTTGAAACAGGCTTTCATCAGTCCAATTGGAAGAAGAGTCTCTCTTGTCTCACCATGGAGATTTTTCCCACAAGAAGCACCAGTCTCTCGTGGAGTTCATGTCACTGTGAACTCCCGCCCAGAAAGGATATTAGT
>VZTR01031486.1:50984-67501 GCA_013400775.1 Chaetops frenatus | reverse complement strand
TCCGGGGGGTCCCCACCCCTGCTGGAAACTGTGCCCCGGCGGAAGTAGGAAAACAAAAAACCCCCCCCCCCAGGAAGGAGAAAAAAAAAGTTGTTGTCCTTTAAACCACAACACAGGCAGAGAAAACAAACACAAAGTGCTAATGCAGCTTTGTACAGACAGAGGACTTGGACAACTCCTGGACTTTACTACAGCTCTGCTGCTTTTGGTTAGAAAAACCTGTTCTCCTGCCAAGGAGCTGAGGCTGACTTCTGTCATGTTGAAGGTTAAATTAACACTGCAAACACTAAGAGGCTACTGCTGCATTATATGAAAGAAGTCTGTTTCACAATAAAGTACATCTGATAGTAAGTGAAATCATTTGTGTTATCAGAAGCAATCTACCAGAGGAGGACAACATCCTCATATTTGGAGTCCTGATCATGAAAGGTCAAGAGGAACTGAGCATAAGTAAGCAACAACATTGTCCCCACAATATTGCTTTTTGTTGCATAGAGATCGAGAAAAACACATTTTTCTGGTCATCACATCTCAGCTTTAACCACAGAAACAGTAAGAAATCTTCTCTGAGATCAAGAAAACAAAAGGGCATTGTAAACAGGCAGAGCAGACTGTTTAGCCAGGAAAACATGCAGTGCCAGTCTTCAAAACATTGCCCAGCTGGATAAGCTCCTGCAGCACAAGGATCTCACACAGCTGTCGTGTTGCTCCTCAATTTCACTGCTGAAAGGATTGGCCCCAATGCACACAGAGATCGACCTTCCTGAGCAGGGCACACATTTGTCAGATGCAACTGCCCATGGCCATGCTGGCCACATAGCCCAGAAGCATGGTATTAGCCCTGTTTATCAATGTCACATTCTGAAAGCAGAAAAAAATCCATATAGAGGAGTGGGAATGAAGCCACAGGAAGCATCAGAAGGATAGGAGGCAATGGGAGACAGGACATTAAAATGAGAATGCTTTAAAAGTGCTCTCTCACAAAGTGCTCAAATTCTTTTTAAGCAGGAGGCATAAAGAGCCCTCCTTTGAAATTCCATTCCTAGAGTGAAAATAGATTGTGAACAACTAGCATTATTAGCAATCTTCCTATAGAAGAATGTCAGCTGAGGGCAGCCCTGTGTCTGGAAACTGAGCCTGAAAAAGCAGCTGGGCTTCCCACATGGGAAGCAGGTAAAGGGTGAATTTCCCCTCCAGGGACATTTTAAAATGAAGGTATAAAAAGAAGTATTTGATTGATGCATTCAGCATCCCAGCTGTGAAAATCAAGTAAAATTAGAAGGCTCATTGCTGCTGTTTCTGAGTTTGCTGACTTTTATTGGTGCTGACGTGGGTGAAGTACAGCCAGCTACTCAAATAGGTGGCCTGCAAAGCTGATACCTTATAATGTTAGCCTGTCTCCTCTTTCAGTCAGAACCATTTTATTAATTTTTCTTCCTCTTTAATTTCACTTCCCTCCTTCTCAAATGGGACACCTCCTCTCACACAGCACCCTAAGTGTTAGCAGCCTCTCTATGCTCTCCGTGGAGGAAGAGGCACAAAGTCACATCCCCTGATGCCTCTTGGGCATTCACTGTGGCTGTGGCACAATGGGGAGAGCTGGGCTCCCACTGGGCAGCATTGGGATGGAGGCAGTCAAAAACACATCATTCACCCTGCCACATACAGGGCCACTGTCACATTCCAGTGTAAGCAAATGGTTTCATCATCCAGATGCAGCCCACAGCCATCTTCATAATGAGGGGTACTGAAATCTTCCTCAAGTGGCAGTATATTGTATCCAGGTGATAGACTCAGTTCAGAAGTTACAAGGAACCTCTGACTGTTTTAGCTCTGTGGAAAATCTCAGAAGAGCTGACCCAGCCACTATGAGAAATATGAAAAACAACCTGCAAATATCTTAATCAAAATTAATTTTCATTTTGAGCTCTATTTCCCCCAAAATTTTATTGGATTTTCCCAGGCATTGCAAGATCACACTCCTTAGCTGTGTAAGGAAGACTGGCAATTTTCTGTTTAATTCTTCTCCCAAACCCCCAGCATAGCCAGCCTCCAATTAGCAGTGATAAAAATGACATTTAGGCATAAAATCTTCCTACAAAATCCACCTGTAAGTGACCTGCACTATGTAACAGCAAAAAGTAAATGGGGTGTTTGAAGCTGGTGAATGTATAACAGATAACTAATTAGTGACATTTGAAGATCAGCTAAATTGTTGAAAACCTGAAATATATATCTATTTTTTAATATCAACAACAAGGTTTTAAGTCTCTGAGGTTAAATATATGGAACTCCATTAGCAGGATCTTGTAGTAAGATCACTGTAATATTCGGAACAGTAAACTCTTCAGCACAACCTGATTCAGCTGTCTCAAGTGACTCACATGTGGTTTAAAGGTGCTACAAGGGAAAAGTTTTTAAAAAGATGAAATGTGAGGAAGAGGTGACCTAACTGAAAAGTGTCCAGTACTGTGACTTCCAAGATCCTTGATTTGCTTCTGTTTTAAGTTAAAATTGTGATTTCTGCATTTTGTAACTGATCGTATCTGTGGTAGACCTCTTGTTAACCTAGATAAAAAAGACAAAAATGTTATAAATTAACATTTCTAGGCTGTGATCCAGGACGATTAAAATACCGTCTTGCCCAGGCTATTAGTGCCATAACAATTTTAACGCCAACAAGGCCAGGCAATTAGCATTTGTGTGATTAAAATACTAGCCTGGTCTTCTAGTGATTAGTATGTTGCTAGTCCTGGCTATTAGTGTTAGCACTGCCAATGGTGTGGAATTTTATAGTCCTTTGAGAATTAATTTAGGCTTTAATTTTAGCTTGACGTGATGCTTTTTCTATAACTATACTTTACCTTGTTGAAATATACATACACATATTTCAAATATTTGCATAGTCATAAGAAAAAAATATTTTTGTTTGTTTGTACCACTGTGATAATGGAAGATTAACATACTATCTGTGTAGGAGGAGTCATGAAAAGACTGGATTATCAAGTAGGAATTCCAAGCAGGGAAATTAAAACAATGATGAAATTTGTTCACCTTCCAACTAAAACTCAAATGCCAGCCCAGTCAGTCCCTGGCATGCAGCCAGAGCTGTGCAGGCAGACTGACCTCATTTGTCCAGAGCAGTTAACCACTACAGCGCAGCCCTCTCTGCATTCTGAGGTGGGTGCAGAACAGCTGATGGGGAGAGTTGTCTTTGACACCAAGTGTTCAAATTCAGGAGATGGGCTTTTGCCATGATAAATACTGGCAACACCAATGAGGGGCAAATCGTGACATTAAGGGCAAAAATGTCATGGAAGAGACCTTGGTTTAGGCTGTCCAGGAAAAGTGGGGCCACGAAGAACCACCTTTGCGGAAGCAGATACCTAGAGAAGGCTGAAGCCATGTCACAGCAGATTGTTGGGCTGTGGCCTTTAGTGTTCAACTCAGAATTGAACCTGTACTGCATCTTAGGACCTATGTAGCATTTGCATATACATATATAATTATACACACTCTGTACTGTGTATATAATTATATATGCATATTGAGCATTTACTGCAACTTTGAATTTTCTATTTTTTAATCAGGTCTCCAGATATCCATGCAGTCTTATTCTGTGACCACTTTGAATTCCTAAAACCCTTTGGCAGTGGACTCAAATGCCTTTGGTACTCTAGGTAGACAGCATTTCCTGTATCACTTTATGCTATTCCTCTCAGTTCAAGTAGGTATGTGAGGTGTGATTTGCACTCACAAGATTCATGTTGACTTTCTCACAGTGTCATAGTTATTAACGTGTCCTCTAATTTTATTCTTTATTATAAATCTTGTGGAAGTGTCCTATAGAGATAATGAACATACCAGTCTGTAGTTCCTCAGATCCCTGTTGGAATCCTTTTTGAAAAATGCTCTCATCAGTTCCTTTCCAGCACTGTGAGAAGCAAAGGGTTATGAAGCAAAAATTACAAGCATGGACAGTCATTCAGGTATTTCCTTTAAGAGTTGTTAAATGAACTGATTTTTGAAAATTTCTAGGTCCTGGTAATTCGTTGTTCTTCATTTTATCTACTGTTCTACATATATTTCAATCCAAGGCAGCAACTCTAGCTGTGTAGTTTCCATCTGGCAGGATGGCAGCATGGAGACTCTCCTGTGATCTATTGTGGTGAAAAAAGATGCAAATAACTGAATCAGCTTTTCCAGTGATGGACTTATTTGCTTTGTTTACCATGGAGGAGTTTGAAAAACTATGTCGAATTAGTTCTGCACTTTTGCAGGTTGTTAATCTGTAATCGGTTCAGAGCTGTGTCACTTCCAGTCTAGGTTTATTTATTAATTCACCTCTCCTACATGAGAAGATGTTTCACCTAAGCACTGGTAGGTAATACCTTCTTCAACGTGCTATCAGAGGCAGTGTAAGGTAGGCATGAGCTAGCATGAACCACTGTGATCAATAGTCAGGCAGAGCCGTGTTGAACACATTCTTTTCCACAATTTAAACACCAAAGAAATTTACTCAGGAGACAAAGATGAAGACCCATATGTAACCATTTCCAGACCCCAAATGGATAGAAATAAAGCTTTGAAAAACATTTTAGGAATCTCTCATCTTTCTCTCTTGTACCTGCCCACCAGGCATCATGACAGGACAGAAGAGCAGGCAGTGTGCAATGAGGGTAGGAAGAGTCAGATTGCAGTGTCAACATTCTGCAGCCCACCTCCATCCTGCATTCAGAGAAAATACTATTAGTGATTGCAGTAAATAATAGTAAAAATACTATCGAAAATACAGACATGTTATATTTTATGTATATATTCAATATATAGATAAATACAATGTAATTTCAAGGTAAGTATTTATAAATATGTTTCTTTCCAAAAACTACAAATCAACTTGATAATCTCAATAATTATTATAAAAGTTGTTGGTAACCATTATCTGCTGGCATAGTGCAGCCATGAAGAAGGAAAGTGTGATCTACAGGAACAGAAAATGATAAGTTACTAATGAGTGAGAGTTAATTACAAGATTGTCTGTGATTCTGATTTAGTCCCAGTTAAGTGGGATGCCAAGAAGACATGGAGAATAGATTCAGAGAAGGCCTCACAATACAGTTAGAGAAACAATATTCACCTTAAAAGAAAGATAATAAACCTGCTAATTTCTTTATCAAAAAAAGGTGAAAAAAACCATGACTGATCACCAGCAAAAGCCATGGATATCCAGGAAGCAGAATGTATTTTTAATCTACTGAACAGTATTAATTTCTTATTCACAAATGCTCTACCCATTTTTTCATGCATTTTTTTTCTTTCTTTTGTGTGTCTGTTCCACATTTCACAATTTTTTTAGCAAAACTTATCCTTGAGCATAAAGTTACGAAGTATATCCCTCCCAGACAACCTTACTAAATCAGCTTGCACAAACTTCTTGATAACCAGCTTTTCTTTCTACCTTCCAAGAGTGTGTAGTGACAGGACAAGGGGCAGCAGCTTTAAACTGAAAGAGGGCAATTTTAGATTAGATATTGGGAAGAAATTCTTTGCCGTGGCAGTGCTGAGACACTGGAACAGGTTGCCCAAAGAAGTCATGGATGCCCTCTCCTCAGAAGTGTTCTTCAAGACTGGGTTGGATAGGAACTTGTGAGCAAGCTGGTCTAGTGGAAGGTGTCCCTGCCCACAGCAGGGGGGTTCGAAGTGGATGATCTTTAGGGATCTTCCAACCCAAACCATTCTGTGATTCTGTGAGAATTGCTCCAGTGAGTCATACCAAGCTCACGAGCCACAAGGTCAGCACCACAGTGCAGGGACATTTGGTCACAGCTCTAGATTACATTCCCAGCTCTCACAGGTGCAGTCCCTGAAGGGGCTTGGTACCTCTATGATGAGCCTAGAAAAAACAGATCCTCTGCACCATTCAGTGGTAGTGGCACCAAGTGTCTGCTGGCAAGAGGACCTGAACTGCTTTAACAGTGCTGATACTCACAAGGCTTTTAGTCACCTGCAAGAAGAACAGGGCAGGTTGTGCCTCTCTGAGTCACCTTGAGTCTGTGAACTCAGGAAACCTGACTGCAACAGTGGCACAATAGTTCAGATATTATTTTTCTTGGTCTCTTTGTCAAAATAAATTTTGTTTGTTTATTTTGTGCTTTCTGCGGGAATTGTTTGACAATGACAGCTGGCTAGCAAGTCTTTAAATGGTGTGTAGAATCTTAGGGAGCAAAACTGGAGACTACAAATGAACCACATCACTGCATCAATCAATTCAAGCCTTCAGAGTAGAGTTATGGCTTCTGAGAATTTAGGACACTAAAAAAGAGCAAGTACTGACTATTTAGCTGTAATTAGCATAATCCTGATCCCAAGCTATTAAACTCTGCTGAGAGGCAATGCATATTAGCTTAGGCTGAATTCCACAAAACACTTGGAGAAGGGAAAGAATGAACAGATGTTGGTCTACAAAAAATCATGTTGCCATATCATTTGACTACTTGCATGGATCTACTTCTAATTAAATTTTGCAGACACCAACTTGCGGGGAAATTAGTGAATACACTTGAGTACAGGCATTCAGAAGGATGTAGACAGGCTGCAAGAATAGTCCAGCCTTGTGAAATTCAAGGACAAACACAAAACCTTGAGCCTGGAGAGGGAGAGCCTCTGGCACCTGCCTGGTGGCAGCTCTGTGGAGAAGCAAGTGAGCAGCAAGATGAGCATGAGCCAGCAGTGCCTGGGCACCAAAGAAGGCCAACAGATATTGATTGGGCTGGGGCAGAGCCAGAGACTAAAGGAAGAGATTATTCCCCTCTGCTCAGAATTTATTATATAACTGTGGGGCCCTGAATACAGGAGAAGCATTGACTGTAACTGGATTGAGTTCAGCAGAGACACCAGTTTGGGGGGTGCTGGAGCACTGGACCTATAAGGAAATGCTGGAGGAGTGGGATTGTTCAGCCTGAGCTGAGATGGCTTCAGGAGACCTTACAGGTCCTTGTGCCAACAGAGAGGTCACTGGGGAGGAGCTGGATGTGAGAGATGGTTCGAAAATCATCTGTCTCATGGCCATCGCCCAGGACAGAGACTGAGACCCTGGCCCAGGCCTGACTAAGGTGGGATGGCTGTGATAGAGAGACCCTGGCTCTGGCCTGAACATTGCCTGCAGGTGCACCGTGGGATGTCTGCCAAGCATTGCCTGCCCATTGCTGGAGCTTGCCAAGCATTGTCTGCAAGAGCCTGGTGCAAATCACCATGGACTATGGGGCGCGGGTCTGCTGAATGAACTGTACCTGTCCAAACTTGTTGCAGCAGAATTTCCCACTTAGGATCTGTCCTAACCTGCCACTGTGACAGGACAATGGTTACAGACTTTCCCCACCTTTTTGGCCAGGAGCCCCTTGTCTCTGAAAAGACTATAGAGAAGACCCCCTAAAATTAACTGACTTCGTGATCACCCCACAGAAGAAGATGGATCCATTGGCAAGAAGACCACGAGGACTCCGTCACCATTGGTAGCTCTCTGTCCCCCCCCCATTCCCCCTCTTTTTTCTTCTATCTCTCTCTTTCTCACCCTCCTATTGCATTATTGAGTTGTGAGTATTTAATAAAGGAGTAGTGCTTTGATTCAAACTGAGTTTTCCCGGTATTGTTTGCATCCTGAGATCAGATAACGAACCATCACGACCCCCGATTGTATTAAGCGGATCATGACACTGGGCTCTTCACAGAAATTAAGGACAGGAAGATGGGAACCAGCAGGCATATTTTGAAAGAATAAATGTTAAAAACGGTGTGCTGGTTTGGGCTGGGATTGAGTTTATTTTCTTTAAAGTAGCTGGTAGGGTCTGTTTTGGACTTATGCTGGAAACAGTGTTGACACCACAGAGATGTTTTCCCTACTGCTGAGCAGGTCTTGCACAGGGACAAGGCCTTTTCTGCCTCTCACTCCACCCCACCATCAAGGAGGCTGAGGGGACACAAGGAGTTGGGAAGGGACACAGCCAGGATATCTGACTTCAGTTGGCCAAAGGAATATTCCAGACTATATGGCATCATGCTCAGCAATAAAACTGTGAATGGAGGGAGGCAGCTGTTCAGGGACTTGACTGTGCATTTGTCAGTGGGTGATAAGCAACTGTTTTCATTTCCATACCTTTTTTTTTCTTGTGTTTTATTTTGCTCTCTATTTGATGTTTTGGTGTTTGGGTTGTTTTTCTTACAATTAAAAAATTAAAACAACTCTTTCATTATTGAACTGGTTTTATCTGAACACAGTTTCTTTCTCACGTTTACCCTTCAGATGCTTTCCCCCATCCCACCGTGGGGAAATGAGCAAGCAACAGTGTAGTGTTAATTGCTGGCTGGGGTTAAACCACAACAACTGGATAGAAGTTTATCCCTATGAGGACACCCAAGCAGAGGCATGGATTGTCCAGAGAGGTGATGCACCCTCCATCTTCGAGGGTTTTCAAGCACTGACTGGATGGAGTGCTTATCAGCCTGGTCTGACCTCAGAGGTGACTCTGCTAGGAGACAAAGTTGGACCAGAGGCCTCCTGTGGTCCCCCTTGCTTAAATGAATTATATTGTGGTCCTGTAATCCCATGATTCTTCATGTCCATCCTCTTGAAAAGGTGTCCCTCCAGTCCATTAAAATTCTGGGCAGACATCACAGCAACAGATCCACTCCTGTCCTGAAACACGTGCAGAGCCACCCCTTGCTGTACCTTACCTTGTACCTGCCTGAGGTTCAATCTCAGCACTGCAGCTGCACTTCAGCAAGTTGGCTGAAACAGATTTCTTTGGACACTGTGTGGGAGAAGCTTATTCATCCCTCCTTATAGTAGTTGAAACAAATACCTGAACCAATAAAAAAATAAACAAAACACTTTTTCTTACTGTCATATATGCAAACGGGTAAAAAAAAAATTATCTATGAGAGCCTCTTAATATCTCGATTAAGAAGCTTAAATGGGAATCTGGTCTGAAGACACACTTGTAATTACACTTCCATAACATACTCTAGAAGGTAATAAAAAAACCCCTTGTGAGCAGTATGTGAGTTTATATTTGTATCTGATTCTGTTCTCAGTTTGTCTCAAGCATAGTTCTGGCCACGGTTAAAGAGTTGTATTCTGCCCCTCTACTCCTCTTCTCATAAGATCCCACCTGAAGTTCTGTGTCCAGATCTGTGGCTCTGAATATGACAGGGATGTGGATGTGTCCAGAGCAAGTCCAGAAGAGGGCCATGAAGATGATTAAACAGCTGGACTACCTCTCCTGTGAAGAAAGGCTGAGAGCGTTGAGGCTGTTCAGTCTAGAGAAGAGAAGCCTCTGGGTAGACCTTAAAGCAGCCTTCAAGGGAGCCTACAGGAGAGACAGGGAGGGACGGTTTAGCAGGGAGTATAGTGATAGGAGAAGAGTTAATGATTTTAAACTGAAAGAGAGTTGATCTAGGTTGGGGTTAAGGAGAAATTCCTCCACTGGTGAGGCAGTGGAACAGGTTTCACAGAAAAGCTGTTGCCCATCCCTGGAAATATTCAAGGCCAGGTTGGACAAGGCTTTGACCAGCCTGTCCCTCCTCATGACAAAGGGTTTGGAATGAGATGAACATTAAAGTACCTTCCAACCCAAACCATTCTATGATTCTATGATTATCATAGAATCATGGAATAGTGAGATTGGAAAAGATCATTGTGCCCAAACTTTATCCAAGCACTGCCAAGTCCACCAAAAAATGGTGTTCCTAAATGCCAAATACAGAGATGTTTTGAACGCTTCTAGGGAAGGTGATTTCACCACCTCTCTGGCCAGTCTCCTCCAATGCACCTCCTTTCAGTGAAGAAATTTGTCATAATATCCAAACTAAACCTTCCCTGACACAACTTGAGGCCATTTCCTCTCATCCTGTCACTTGTTACTTCGGAAAAGAGGCCGACCTCCACCTGGCTACAGCCTCATTTCAGGCACTTGTAGAGAGTAATAAGATTCTCCCATGAGCTTTCCTTTCTCCAGGCTAAGGAAGTCAGCTCCCTCAGCTGCTCCTCGTGGGAACTATGTTCCAGACACTGCAACAAATTTTCTGCTTTGCTTCGGACACGCTCCAGCACCTCAGCGTCTTGCAGTCACAGCGTTGTTTAATTTCTTCTTGTCAATTTGTATTCCTTTTTCACTTCCAGTCTGCTTCCCCGGTGAGCGCAGCTTTGCCGTGAGTGTCCGGGAGCAGAGGAACCAAGGGCTGCTCCCTCCATTGCCACCACGAGAGGTCCCCCCAGCCTCGCCAGCCGGGGCCGGCCGGCCGGGCTGAGGCTGGAGCCAGAGCCGCTGGCATCTCCAGAAAGCCACTTCGTCAGACTTGGGTGCCTAAAATGAAGCACCTGGCTACGAAATTTATTTATGGAGTTNCCCCCCCCCCCCGCCCCCCCGCCAATGGACATTGACTAAATATTCTGAATAATTTAGAAAAATATTTCTTCTCTGGTAAGCTCTCAAATAAAACCAATTCTTGTCTCTTCTCTCCAAAGCTACTTTTAAAATTATAATGGATGTGCAAATATTTTGGTGCCAGTGAGGGCCCCTAGCAAATGGATATGCATCAAACCTTTTCACACAGCATTTGTCACTGAATCATATTCGGAGCTGCATCTTGGTAGGCATCGAAATTACTTCAGGCAGGGGTGTGCACCAGCTGAACTGTGAATACGAATAAAGGTCTGTGGAAGTGAAAGTGACACATATCTCTGCAATATTCATCAACATGAAAGGCAGGTGCAGGCAGCAGCAAACTAGCCGTCCTGTTAGTTTTGGTCACTGCTGCATCTCAACAGTTGTCACTCATTTTTAAAAAAATTAATTAAAAATCATGTGAGAGACAAACTCGTTGCAAATTGCTATTGCAAAAAGTGATGGCGAGGAATAGATTGTCTTAGTTGTACAATTAGAAAGAACCAGGGGCTAACTTTGGTGAGATTGTGCCCTAGCCTTAATCCAACAAAGCATGCATTTAATTTTAAGCTTGTAAGCAATTCATTGACATCACTATGATTATTCTCATGTTTGAAACTATGCACCTGTAAAAATGCCATACAGGATTGGACCTCTCCCTTCAGTACCCTCACAGTATTCACACAATAGTGCTCTTTGTAGTGTCTGAAAATCAGCTTCCTTTGCCTGCAGTGATTCTGCCTCATATGAGAAACAGGTCATTTTGGGCCCAGTCCTACCATGAGCTCCACTTAGGCAGATGTCATAGGGGTTTGATAGCCCAAACCCCTTAAAGCCTGTTTGCACTAACTGCCGTGATGAATCCAGGTGCCTGTTGCATTCTTTCAGCATCAAACTGAGTCTGGAAATATGACAAAACCTCTTCAGGTAATTCAAGATCATTGCTGCATTAGGGGAATAGCTTTAGCTTGTGTAAAAATTAGGTAGTGCCTTGTCTTGACAAAATGTCCTATAAATTCTGTCAGTGACTTATGATTAGGACACTGTAAGATTACAGTCCAGTAAATGTTTGTTTACCTAAGCTCCCTAAAACTCTTGCTTGATTCCCAGACAAAAAAAAATGTTGTTAGTGTACAGCATTATTACCAAGTGAAACTGGGGAATGAGGCTGTGCTGGAATGTGCGGTGCCTCAGTAACAAACCTCAGCGAGGTACTGCAACACACAGAGTACTGTGCATGTGTTTGCATGCACCAGTCAGAAACACTCCAGCTTTAGCACTGGACGACCCAGGGGGAAATGAAGTAACCTTGTAAGTGGCTGATTAGAAGGGAAAAATGTTATGCTGTTATTAAAGAGTGACTGAAAAGAGGAATAAATTTCCAGGCCAGAGACACAAGCTGAAAGAATTTGAATTACTTTCTGTTGCTAAGTATATCAGGCATTTGGACAGTGGCCATGGCTGCAAAGCTACTATGTGGTGACCCAGGAGTCAAGTTCACTGTGAAACTGTCACCAGGGAGGAGTGGGTGAGGAGTGCCCTTCCCTAAAGACACTGATACATTATTCTCATGGATTTTGTTGGAGCTCAGTCACGTAGTAAGTTAGAAGCTTTACAAAGTGCCAGGTTGATGCCTTACAGTAGTGCCTTCAGCCATGGCACCAGCTTTTTGTTTGGATATCAAAGAGACAGGAAAAAAATTTGTGTGCATGTGTATTCCTATAGGCATTATATTCCACTTAGGGAAAATAGAATCTGACCCTTAAAAGGAGCTGCAGAGATTAGAGCTCAAATTTTAGAAGCAGTTGCCTTGAGTCTGTCAGCTTTGTACTTAAACACTTACTTGAAAGTTCTGAAATTTGTGTTTAGTGGATATTTCCAATGTGAATGGAAAGTACAAGAGAGGGTTTACATACAAACACAGGAGTTTTGAAGCCTAGTCTCTTCTAAAAGTCTTAGCAATTGTGTAGAAATAACTTCAACAAACCCATATGTTTGCATCAGCTTTGAAGAAAACATATGAAAACCTTCTTCCTAGGGCACACATTTCTACATGTTATTAAATTATTTATGGTCGTGTACTTGTATCGAAAGGCTTTTTAATTTTTTTCATGTTTCAGTGTCTTACTTTACAAGGATTGGTACCAGAATTACTATAGAAATGGGGAAACTATATTGTGGAAAGTGTATATATCAGCAAAAATTCATGCATGGTAGCACGTGAAATATGTAAATAGAAAGAGAGAGCATGACTGAAGTCTCAGTAGTAGAGTGTGTGCTACACAATTATCACCACTGCAGTTGCTCTTGTGTGTCATGTTTTTCACCCATCACCTAATTTCCTCTTTGTTTTTTCTTCTTTTCCATAACATGGAAACAGTGGTTCCAAGATGCAGTTACTGCCATGGGGTGCTGAAGATGCCTTCTGTCCTTTCTCTTCACCTTCTGCATAACTTTGGCTTTACATTAGGGAATGACCCTCCTGCTGCTTTAGGAGCTGAAGTGTAGGACTGACTTCTCCAACACAGATGTTTCTAGAAATGCCCCATTATCTGCAAAAATCCCCAAGTCCCTGAATATGTTTTTTCATGTCATTGATATTAATTCAAATCTCATGACTGCAGTACAAATTACAGCTGAATTTGGCCTTTGCTGGCTTTGAAGCAATAAGGGAAAACATGTGTGTAATCATTAACATCTGTGAATTTGCACATTTTGAGGTGCATTTTAAAATTAAATGAATGTGCTTTCTGAAGATCTTATTAGCTGGATAGTCATAAGTCCTACAGCTATATTGAAGTCTGAGGTGCAAATAACAGTAAAGCTTTGTCTTCAAATGTTAACAAGACTTTTCTTCAAATATTCTACATTAGGCAGTAGCTTTATCATAAAAACTTTCAGAAAAACAAAGAGACCATTGTGATGAGAGTAGGAGAGATCAGAAATAAATACATAAAGATAGTATTTTTAGGAAGATGTGATAAAGACCATATTTGGATAATATAGACCATACTACCTCTATTCATATACTTCATCTTGCTTATGTCCTTAAAGGGTCACTGCTACTGTAGCACCAGACTCTGCCCAGGGGCAGGATTCTGAGTTTGAGGTACTCCTTCATTTTTTTTCTTTAATACATTCAAAAAGTTTTAACACATCTATGAGTTAACCCACCTGTGATGTAGAAGACATTTTATTTTTTAAATAATCATGACACCTTTGAAAATGCCTAATGAATCTACCCTGTGCCTCTGCACATTGAAAATTGGGGCTGCACAGAATTGTTGTTCCCAGAATCCAGCAAATGGCTCTGGACAATAGTGGGAATATTCCAACCATTTCCCCATCGCTGTATTTAAAACTGCACTCACACACTGAGAACCATTTAGCATTTTAATCCTGTTAAATGTTTGAACCCATAGAGGACAAATTTGTGCCTAAGCACTGGGGTTACTTTTGTAAAGTTTAGAGGATATTATTTTTAATTTTTGTGGTTCTGCCTGAAGCACAACTAGCTGCCAAGGTGTTTTGTCATCTGCATCCAGCTCCCTGAGTGGTCAGGCCGGGCATCTCTTGGAGTTCACTGTTGCTTTAGGCCAGCTCGCATCCCCAGATGTCCTTCCTATGAAAACCAGGTATCTGAGATGTCTGGCATGCACATGGGTTCACCCCAAAATGTGATCCAGACATGGCCTTTGTGCACATTCAGAGTCAGAAACTCAGATGTTTCCCAGGTTATGATGTCTAGACATAGGCTTAATGCTTCTGGGACAATAATTTACATTTTCCTGCACACAGGTTTCCCATCTGCATAGCTGAGGTAAAATGGTGCTGTCGTGTTGCTTGCTGTCAGGGGTAAGATCAGTGTCCTGAGCTCCTTGTTGAGAGTTAACATATGCACACTATAATTTCTTTTTCGATGTCTAGACAGCATTATAATTAATACATGCACAATAATTTGTTACGAAGTGTGAGGGCATCTATAGAGAGCATATCATATTTCATACTATGACAAATCAAAAGGGCAGATTAAACTGAAGTTTGATCTCTCAAGGATATGTAATATGTGCTTCTCTGCTACAACTTGGCTGTGGTGATGACTGTGGTGGTGTCACATACTGCATAAATGCAGAATGCTTATAAGAAAAAGTACATCACACCACCTGTTCTCATCCAGCTTTTCTTTTTATAACTAAAGCAACTGCAAGTGAAATGCAGACGTTCAAGCCAAAGAAACACTTCAGCCAGCATCCAATTTCAAAGGGTTCATATTAAAATTTTATGAAGAGAAATCCAACAGGAATAACTCTGGGAATTCAAAAGCACAAAAACTAGCAGTTTCAAATTCCACTCTGGAAGATACCTATTTTTAGAGACAAATGAAAAGTTCTGGTTCACTTTAAAACTGTTCTATTTCTGGAGCTCCAGCCAGCTGCCTTCTCAATAAAAATGAGTAATAATAATTATAACTCCAGCATGTGAACATTGGCCTTCTCAAAAGGGCTTTCAACTTTAAAAAAACATTGCTAACAGTTGATGCAGTGATTGCATCCATGGCCACACTCGCCATAAGTGAAGGTAACTTAAACTTTTGGCAGCAAATTAGAATTAGAATTAGAATTATTCTAGGTAAATAAATGAAATGCAAGGTGTCAGGAAAAGCATGTATCTGGACACCTCTTTTTCATTTATAACACTGGGTTAGATTAATCTCATCCTGAAGGCAGGAAAATCATCATCTGAATCCATCCGTGAAAAACTGAATAAATGATAACTTATGCAAGAATGCAGAAATTCCCTTTCAACTAGAACTAAACAAAATGGGTCACTGGTAATTAAATTATTGATTAACTTGGCCTGCCACCGATTCCACAATGCTAACTGATATTTATGCATTTAGACAATACATCTCAGCACACTTTTGAATACAGGAGCCCTGACTGTTTGAAAGGTAGTAGCCTCCCAGTCAATATATGAATATTGTTTTTAAAGCTCAGTACTTTCTGGGCCACAGGGAAAAAGAAAAAATGGTAAGTTTTAGTTCTGTAAGCAAGAGGACTCTGTGACTATCTAAAGTCTTTTTACCAGCAAATTTTCTCATCAAACTCCTTTGGCTCCACATTCAGAAGGGCATTATTACAGCTGAGGCGCTGATACACATATAAAAGAAGATGCAAGTGTGGATGGCAGGCTGATACACATATAAAAGAAGATGCAAGTGTGGATGGTACACACACATGCACATATACACGCTCGTATACACACACAAAAGTGTGTGGCAATTTTTCATCCTTCTCTTTGTGAACATGCCATAGCTATGCCCTTCAGCTAACATGCAACGTCCATATTATGCTGATGTCCCTAATTCTTGGCTGATGAATGTGCCTTCAACCAGTAAGTTTGGCAAAATAAGTAAATAGACATATAAATACTTCCAAGTTAGTATCAGTTTGGCCCAAAATTGTAATAAATTACATTCTTACAACCGTGAAGGAGTAGCACATCACAATTACTACATCACTTGAATGAATTTTTCAATGAAGGGTTACAACTTTCAAGTAAAAAGTCATGGTCATGAAAGATGACACAGTTGTCTCAAAAAAAATTTAAGGCAAATTCATCTTTATGCAATTAAATATGTATTTCCTTAAACAGATGCATTTGTGAAGAAAACATTAATTCTGTTTGAGCACAGAAATAGCCTCAAATAAACAAAAAGGATTGAATCTGAAATAAACTCTATCTCAGGTGAAATCAGAATAGCCTCTGTTTCAGTGTGTTTGCACCTAAACTAGTCCTTTTTCTCCTTACTAGTTCCTGTATTGTTAATTGCCAGTACAGCCACTCATTTTCATTACAGTAATCTAAACTGTTAAACAAGAGCAATATAATAGTTAATGAAATGCTATACAAATAGCAGCATTTGTATCATGGCCCTAAGGACTGATTTTAGATTGGAGTTTAATCTTGCACATCATATCATCTAGTGTGAAATTTGAATGTAAATATGAGTGAAGACATTTAGGTAAGCAACAGCAAAGCAACTTCAGCAGCATCTCCAGTGTCTTGGTTTTG
>VZTR01031486.1:27617-50774 GCA_013400775.1 Chaetops frenatus | reverse complement strand
TTTCTTTCTTTCTTTCTTTCTTTCTTTCTTTCTTTCTTTCTTTCTTTCTTTCTTTCTTTCTTTCTTTCTTTCTTTCTTTCTTTCTTTCTTTTTCCTAATGTTACCTGGGCTTACCCATTTTGAGGTGCTTGTTCCAATTCTCTTTTTAGGAACATATCAAGATGAGAAGCCAAATACAACTTCTGACAAGAATAACTCGGCAAGACTGTTCTCAGAGAGCGATCCTTAGAGGGATTCATTATTTCATCCTAAGCAAAATTTGCAGCTGTTAGGTGCTGACTGAAGACCTTCCAAAATTTTCCTTTTTGTTGTGGATCTTTGGACATCATTAATTTTGTAAATGTCTGCCCAACATGTCTTGACAGCTACTTGATCTCATATTATCTGATAAGAAAATGTAGAATAATTTACTGTTATTAATTATAAACTCTCTTAAGTGCTACTTTGCAAATGCAGAAGAAGCAAAGTGTACTCATGTAAAGTGTACTCACATAAAATAAGCAACATATGAGTATGCCCTGACAAGTTTACTGTCTAAATATTGCCTATATTCCCAGCAAAAACTCTTTTCCTTATGACTTCACTCTAGCTGGTTTTGGGGAAGGAGAGATAAAAGGGTTCTAGGCTCTGCTGCACATGCTTTGCTCAGCCATAGGCACCTCTCTGAGCTCCCTCAAACCATGCAGGCAACCTGGCTGTTGAGGTGCTGAAGGTACTCTCTGCCTCTTGGTATCATGCTTCCCAGCACCCGCAGGGCTAGGAGCATCCTGGCCTAGGATAAGCTGCATGGAGGCTTGTGGGGATGTCTGTGCACTTTGCTACCAATGGTTGCACATCTGCCAAACCCATCTCCCAAGCTTGGCATACCTTCAAGGCAACGGTTTTAACAGAATCCTGAGTTTAAGGGAATAAGTTTTTCTGAGAAGTATTAAGTATCTCATACTACATGGCATGTTTGCATGAATGTCAGTCCTGAGCTGGCCCTTGTCTGGCAGGTTCAAAATGCAAGTGCCCACACCTGCCCATACAGACACAGCACAAAGGTCTGTATTTTTCTGCCCTCTGTCTCTCTCTCTTGCTCTCTCTCTCTCTACATATATATATGTATATATGCAGATACATTCCTTCACAGTTCCTCAGAACTATTTTTCCAATGAATTTAACATCACTAGCTCTAAGATAAAGCCTTAGCTTTTTTCTTTTTCATTAAACTAAATTCTCTCATGATGAATATGAATATAAACCTGTAAACCATTATTTCTTTCTCTGGTCTTTATGGATGAAATTCAGCTCTGCCACAGATGGCTGTATATATCATCTTGTCCTAGATGAAAAGATTGCAGAAAATGGGGCTGCAGGATTTTCTATCCAAAGTAGCTCAAACTCTTAGGAGAATGGTCTCGGCTCCACTGCTTAGTTGCATAGTGCTGCAACCTCTAGCAGTGACTTTGGAGGTGTGTTGCTGTGAAGTCAGGGATCCCCACAGCAGTGCTGTTTGCCTGACAGCAAGACATGAAAATCTAAGTCTGCAAATGCTAAACCACAGGCTGCTCTCCCCTAAACTCTTTGTGCTGTAACTGTAATACTGCAGCAGGCATATTTGCAATCTGTCTTCTCCTGACACATTGTTCCTTAGACTTCAGGAACAGCACTCACAGGAGCAGAAGCTTACGAAACAAAAAAAAACAAAAAAAAAAAAAAAAAAAAAAAAAAAAAAAAAAAGAAAACAAGGAGCTTTTATGATCTAATGTTTCAGTCTCTTCATGGATTAAGCTAACTAAATGGAAGTAAAAAATGTCTTTGCTACAATACGAATTCAGCTATGAGGTTCCTGCAATTCAGCATGAAGGAACTTTATCAAATCCCCTGTCAATACACTTCAGTACTGGGTCCCAAGCTAAGACTGATGGAATTAAATAGCTTTTGATTATGGAGCAGATTTTCAAATGAAGCTGTAAGTGCCTAGTTCTTTGCCTTGAGATTATATCTGAACATTTTTTTACAGATCTCAATCCCTCTGAACTTTAAAACTTTACAATAGTGTAAGTGATTTTAATCTTTCCTAAGTACTTATGTGATATTTGAAACTAGATATTTATATTGTGATTCAGCCCTCAGGCTTTAAAATTTGTAGATACAGTTACTTTGAAAAATAACATACTAAATCAAAAATTATATCTCTAATGACTGTGATAAGTTCCTCAGTTTATGGTTTTATTACTGTGATTAATATACAACCCCCATGCTTGATGTAAAAGGAGCCCACAAATGTGAGAACTTTTGTCCAGTGTAGCACAAACCAATGTTAGTAATTGACTTCACTGAAACATTTTGTCAAGGACACTAACTCAGCTATACAGGAGTGTTTATAATACAGGATTTACAGAATACTGTTTAGGATCTTGAGCACTTCTGCCATGAAAGACTATGTCATTTCAGTGCCCAGCAATGTCAAACTCCACAGACAAATTAAATGCTTGGAGCACTGCTATGGAGTGGGGCCACATGAACATCTAGGTGATGGGGCAAAAATCAAATTCACAACCAAAATTAGATACTGAAGCGTCCATAGTACGTGGTGGAGCCTGAGGCATTTACAAATGGGATATTTACAGGAGAACACACTGACTATGTAGCTAAATACATGAACCAGTAGAAAATAGGGAGACAATGGTAGGTCCCAGTGTCTTCCTGGGGGCCTGAGGGTGCTGCACCCTGCTGCTAGATCTGCTTGCAGCCAGCTCCAACCAAAAACATATATGGATGCCTTTGATTAAAAAATAGTGTTTTGAATTGCATAAGAATTTTGCATTAGATTGTCCCATCTTTCAAGCAAAAGGATTAAAAGTTGGATTGGTTATATTCAGCCAGACTTACTGTTTCATCTACCATCAGTGAAGCAGAGCAGAACATTTTGGGAAACTACTTGCAGTTTTCAGATTGTCTGCCTAAATTTAGCCTGCTTAGACTTGCCCTCACCAGAGAACAATCATAGTTCATGAGATCCTCTACAATGTCAGGGCTGGCTATGACAAGGGCAGAAGTGGGGTGGCTGAAATGCAAAGGGCTTAGCCCTTTCATCATTCTTTATGAAGTGGAAGAATATTAAGGAGCTTTCAGCAAATAAAGCTGCTCCACTCATCCAGACATTGTGAAGGCAGTTGGTGCAGTCCCTTCAGGGCTCACTTGGCCAATGTAATATAGTAATATAGTAATACAGTAATATAAAGTAGATGTAATTTCAATCTCACAGGTCAGCAAAGGTGACGTGGTGAATGGATGTCTCTCCTGCTTTTAGGGCAGGAAAATCATAAATTATAAACTGAATGTCATGTCTACAAAAAGCTTGCTCAGATATCTTCACATGATTTACATGTTGCAGACCTTAAAATTGTGTCTTAATACTGTTTGAAAATGGAGGTGATGTGTGCTTCATAAGAAAGCAGTGTGAGCCAAACCTTGAAAATATACCAAAACACTTTTTGTTTGTTTTCTCCATTTGTTTTCTTTTTTCCTAAATTACTCACTTTATAGCTACACCACCAGGTGCCAGTCAAGAGTAGGATGAAAGGATACAAAAATAAAGCTGCATTTTTTGCATTTGAGGACCCAGGTGCCCACTCTAACATGAAATGTTGTATTCTGACTACAAAGCATCTCACAGGGTTTAGGACACAGAAAATAAAAGGGACCAAGCACAAACACTATGAAGACTAATTTTAGCTCTTAGCCTCTTATTTCATTCTTTTGAACTGGAACAGAAACTGCAGAAAAAAAATTCCTGAGACCTAAATCTCCATCATGGATACATGGATATTTCTCTATGTTACATGACACTCTCCAGCCTGTCATGTTCTGCTATCACTCAAAACCATTTATAACTTGTTAACAAGGTGGTGAAAGGGAGCTGAATAATTTTCCAGAATGGTATTTACATATTTTAATAAAGATAAATATCTTGATCATTTTAAGGCCACATAAAATAGTTCAGCAAAATGTCCTTCTTTGACATCTGGAAAAAAATTCATTTGCTAGGAGGTGCTAGAATGTAATTTATAAATTACTTTAACCAAAATGAGACTGACCATTGACAGGAACAAAACACATGTCACAGATTACTTGATAATTTCATAGCTATTATTAATATATTAGAAGTTATATTGTAGGACAAACTCTGTGAAAGATAGAGAAAACTCAGGCCAGGGAAAAATGAACTACTGTAGCCTTGACACAGATTTCTCTAGGAAACATGGATTCCTAAATTCTGAAGGGAAATCAATTTATGATTTTTACAATGCTCACATATTTTCATTGTGCTTTTGGGAAACTGCCCCAATTATGTATTCAATTATTAGATTTATATAATGTAAATGACTGAAGAAGGTAAATTTGGTATGTCTTGGTAAATTAATGAAGATGTTAAGTTCTGTCACCATGTATAAAAACTTGAAAGATGTAATTAATAAAAAATCAATGAAGTGTAATGAGAAAAATACAAGGTGCAAGGAAAAATACAATGAACGTTAACTTCATCTCTGCAGTCCAGGTAGGAAAATATAATCTTCCTTAAGAGCTTAGCAATGCCTCTATAAAAGACTCAATCCTGAAGCTGTGAATTAGTAGAAACTTGGCAACTGTGCCAGCATCTGCTCAATCAAAGTTCATGTTTAAATGAGGTTTCCCTCTTTCAAATTTTCAGTTTTCTTTGTTTCTTTCAACCTTCCTTTGCCCTACACCGACCACCACACAGCCTCTTTTTTTCTTGTTTTTTGCTAGACTGCAGAAAAGTTCTTCAAGCTTTTTCCCAGCCCCATCTGAGGAAAAAACATCAAACTAAGTGAGATGCAAATAAAAATGCCATTTGTTTTCACATGTTTTGAAGTGTCTGACTTTTTTGTTCATAATTTTAAAAATTACTTTATTTTAAAACCTCAGACTTTAAATTATATCTTCATTATGCCATTATGCAAAACTAGCAAAAGAGCAAAGGATGAAGGTTTTAAATGAACATTTTCTTTTTCCCTGACAAGCTTTAACAGAAGTAGCTGCAAGAGTGAAATAGGTAATTGGCTGTATGATATTTAACCCTTTGGATGCCAACTTCAATGTACATTTTTAAAAGGAATCAACATATTTTGTGCACTTGCCCTACTTGCCTCCCAAATTAAGTTTTTGGGATAAGTGCATTCTCCTCTCTTCAGATGACCAAAATGTGCTCCCATTTTGCATGTGTTTTGCAACTAGTTACACTGCTGTCCAAGAAGAATAAATGAGAGAAATTATCTCCACTAAGTCACTGGCACTTCTGTGTCCATAAATGCAATCTTTGTGAGAAAATAAATTGCTGAGATACTAACTGCAGGCACAACTGGGCACTATGATAAATAAATGAAGAAAAACCACAAAGAAACAAACAAAAAACCCCAAGGTTTTGTGGGTTGTGACTCTAACATTCCCTGAAGTCCAATCTTGAGGTGATGTGTATCTGTAAATGTATAAAACTAGGCTATGCAATGGTCACATTTGGTGTAGAGGAGATTCAGGTGTAGAAAACAAGTATCAGCCACTTCTCCAGTCCCTTTATCCCTGGCTTCTTGATGGCCAAATTAACCCCCAGTAACACATGTGAGTAACTCTAACTCTACAGAGTTAGACCAAAACCACAAGGGGAGGTGCTACCCAGGATGTCCCGTGTCCTTGGGATCCCTGTCCCAATGGGCACACACCTCTTCATGCTGCAGAGGTCCCAGACAGCTCTTTTTTGGGCACCTCATGCAGCCTGCTAACACACAAATGCTGAAAGACCCAAGGAATTGACCTGAGTGTACATCACTCAGGCTTCCAACTGACTTCTCTAGAAGGAAACTGCCTCGAGGCAGAGCAGGGCTGAGGCATGAAGAAGAAAGTGGCAGTGAAGAGCAGCCACAAGCCTCCCTCAGTGCCAGCTCCTTGCTGAGATGCCACAGCTGCAGGAGCTGCAGGCCGCTCAGAGCTCCAGTCACGGCTGCTGCATGGGGCTCTCATGGCAAAAAAAGAAAAGCTACCCACCCCTGGTTGAGAGGCATCCTGGTCATCTCCTGGGGCTGTGCTTCCTGCTGCAGTGGGGTGCAACCTGCAGGGCTGCCTGTCATGCTGAGACATAATTTGCTTTACTTTGCAAAGCAGAAATGCCTTTGATCCACTGCCTGGATTAAAATTTAACTTTGAAGGTTTTCTAAGTGGCGCTACATTTAAAACTTGCCTATAAACTAATTTCAAGGCCCAACAATTACCTTAGAAAAAGGATTTCCAAGTTCCACAGCTGTGTTGCTGTGACCTTCTTTCACAGAAGCTTGGGTTGGAGTAGGATAGCCTTTTTAAACTCCAAATATAGGATCCCTTAGTCCACATTTTACCTTGGGACACCTCAGGTAGATCCCAAGATACAAACTGAAAATTATTTACCCAGATTAATCCACCCCCTCAGAAGAAGTGGGCTCACATGGAAACAGATAGCAGCCATGAGTTCCAGCACACAAGCCTGGTGCCAGTGAGATGGGCTAATCCCTCTCCTCTGTAAGCATCAAATATAGCCTAGGGTCCTCCCCAGCTCTTTTACAGAACAGGGAATTAGTCAATTGTATAAGAAATCTGATCCTTTGCACTACTTTGAAGTACAGTTTCTTAGGGTGTTTTTGGCTATTTGGTTAAAGACACTCTAAAACCAGATTAGGCTGCCGGATTTCATTGCTGTGCTAGCACTGTATATCCCTCTTGGCTAAAAACTCTTGTTAATGGTAATTACTGGGTAGCAACCTGCCAAATTAGAATAAGGTCATTGCAATTTACACCCAATAAAGAAGAATATTAAAATACATTCCCAGGAAAACACATTTTTAAATGGATGGCACACAAGATAAATCAAGGGTTGCATAACCTCACAATCTAGCCAAGTACAAAAAGTACTTGCTGATGATCTAAGGAACCATTCAGGAATTTTAGCAGCTTTTTAAAGCATGTTACTGTTATCTGTTAGTCCTCAGTACACACCATTTGCTGAGCAAAAGGTCCCTGCTGCTCCAATATATATAATTTAGTGCTTGATGTTTTTCAACACTAGTGCAACTAATTTTCACTTTACTCAGACAGGAGCTGTGACTCAGATTAGTACACTTATTTCTTCCCCATTGCCACATAATATAAATAATCTCTGATCATGCTATCTTTCTGTGTCTTCTATGTCCATTTATCCTCTTCCTTCCACTCATTCATATAAGCATGTAGGAAAATAAGTTGGGTGGTTTGATTTGCTTTTGGGTGGGGGTTTTTGGTTGGTTGGTTGGTTGGTTTGGGGTTTTTTTCTTTTATTGTTGGTTTGGTTGGTTTGTTGGGGGGTTTTTTTAAGTTTTTTTTTTTTAATTTGGTCGGGGGTTTTGTTGTTTTGGTGGTGGTGGTTTGGGTTTTTGTTTGCTTGTTTGTATCACCCTGTTTTTGAAAGCCTTCTGAAAAGTTTATATTCTCGAGTCAGATTTTTCTCATGCGCTATACTAAAAACACTAGTTTTGTTTACATTCCTTCATGGCGAAGAAAAGCTGACTGACTGGTCACTTCACCAGTCTGGTTGAGAGGTGGGATTTCATCTTCCAATCCTCTCACACTTTGCAAACTCTATAAAATTGTGTATCCAAAATAAACGGCTCTCCTTTTGGGGGCCTTGGCTGTTCTCCTAATTGTGGGGAATCTGTGTCCTTCTTTCGTGACCAGGTGCTGCAGGTACAACATGTTTGTTTGTTTTTTCCAGAAGTTAAATGCTTTTTACTGTTTTCCATTTTCATGCTATTGGTTTGGCTTTTTTACTACCCTGGTTCTTTTTACATATTTAACTCTTTGTCTTCCAAGATCCCCATCCACCTGCCCAGCTCATGCTCCATCTCTGAGGCTACCTTTTGTCTGAAATAGTTTGTGATGCTCTATTTGTTTCAGATTGTATCTAATTCTCCTCATTCTACATAGACAAAGTGAGGTTTGTTAGATTAATATTTAACCATGTCAGAAACGACTGATATCATCTAACCTAACTCTGAATAACACTGGCCACAGGACTGCCTTGAATTAACTTCCCTCTCAACTGGAGGAGACCTCATATGAACTTGATTTAAATTATTCCAGTGATGGTAAATCCACCACAACCTGCGAAAAACTGTTCCAGAGTTTAATTAACATCTCTATTTAAAATGTGTGCTTTATTTGTAGTTTACATTAATCTGCTTCATCTTCCACCAACTGGAGGCTATTAAAGCCTAGTTTGTTTTAGAGTTCAAAAGGCCTTTTCATTGTGAGTTTCTGGTTTTGATATAGTTACCTAAGCATTCCTTGAGTCTCACCCCAAGGCAAGTTTTTGAGGATTCTGGTCATTACTACTGCCCTTCACCTTCTTGACATGTAGACATGAAACCTTGGCACTATATTTTTTCTCGAAGTTCTGTGACCATCTAAAGCCACAAACAATATTTCAGGTTGACTTTTCAGTCTATATTCCACTGTTCACACATCCAAAGAAAGAAATTCCATTTTTCTATGAAGCGTTGTGTTCAGATGAAAATCATCTTGAAAACTTCCTGCATAGGAGATCAAGACAGGGAGACAAACATCACAGCCAACTTCTATCAGGACGCCATTTAGAAATTGAAGTGTTACTTCTAGCAGCATCAAGATGTTCCTATTAATGGCAGGTAATGGTACACACAAGTACTGAGACACAGATGGTCCTGCATTTCTAATCTGTCTTTTTCATAATTTACTTATTCCCCAAGCATCTCAATATCAGAACAAAGTTTCATATAAGAGCATTGAGAATCATTTTTACATTATCTTTCACACAGATCATCTTGACAGGCATGTTAAATTATGTACGTATGTTTCAGTATTTAAAGATAACTTTTTAAATTTTAAATGTTCTTCCTTTCCCCAAAAGAACTTGAAGTGAGTTTTACATATTCTGAGTACATTACTGAGTATATTTAATCATCACCATATCTCTTCATCTACTAAGTGTCTTGGGTTGTAAAATATAACCCAAATGTGTATTCTATTTTCATCTGTTGAACCCAGCTAGGAGATACTGTTATTGTAACTCTAGTGGAGGAGAGTGCAGATGCCTTCTGTTAATGAGACAACTGATAACACCAGATAAGGCAGTGCCTGCTCAACTCTTCCATCACCCATCCTCCCTCCTGTTAATGGATAACTGATAACGCCAGATAAGGCAGTGCCTCCCCAACTCTTCCAACACCCATCCCTTCTCCAAGGGACATCACCCGTGAATGGGCCATTTAAGGCCTCTCACATGACTGATAACACTACATCATTCTATTGTGAGAGGCTCCACCCCGTGGGAGGAGCCAAAGCCTTTCCACCAGATAAAGCAGACCGGACAGATGCCATAGGCAGCCTGTTTTCTACGGGACCACCAGACTGGACCTTTTTGCTTCAGGAGCATCTCTACTCCAACGGAGCCACATCTGACACCCCAGGAGGACTTTTGGACTGCTCCCAACACCCTGACCAACAGGGTGTCAGGTTTGCGTTCTGACTCTGTCAGTGGTTCTTTGTACTACTGTATTTATTTTACTTTTGCTTATTGTTGTTGTTATTTGTTTCTTCTCTATTAAATTGTATTTCTGACTTGGAGCCTCACTGGTTTTGCTTTCAAACCAGCACACTAAGATATTCATGGGTGGAAAATAAACCACATTTGTCTACAGGTCCTTGGAACTTCTAGAAACTTTGACATTTGAAATATATCAAAACTGTCTTTAAATAGTGTATCATGGGTTTCTGAACTGAAAAATATCACTGCTCATAATGTGCTCTGTAGAATATTTGAGATTTTATTCTTTCATGGCTGTGCATCAAAGCAATATTAAATTTAGAAACAAGAACACAAATATCCCCAGCAGTAACTTTCTGCTACTTCCATGAAATGTAAGCATTTTTGACAGGAACAGGTTAAGACAAACTAATCACAGATCCTCAAAGTATACTGAAATTAGCAAATGTTTATGAGCCAGTCCCTTAAAACTAGGACTGGAATGCTTCATTCACAAGTTTTTTAAAAAAAATAAAATCAGTGAAAAAAATAATTCACCATTGTTCAAAATAGCTAGTTTTCATTATGATCAAAAGTTCTTAGTTTTAAAAAAATAAATAAGTAAACCAAAACAAAACCCAAAACAGAACAGCTGAGCTTGGGAAATACAGAATATGGATATTCTTCTTAGAGAGCATAGAGTCCCTAACCCACAGATCAGAATTGATTCTACCAGTAAATGTCTAATGCTCACCTTAATACACTAAACTTTTTTTATATACCTTCTCCCATGTATGCACATGTTTTAAATCAAACTATTCATTTCACTAAGATGGAAGAGAATTTATTAATATTTCTGGAGCTATGTGATGCCAATATAATATAAATTCAACATCCTGAGGCACTCTGTTGAATTGAGCAATGTTTCTTCTGGTTGCCCCTCTAGGACTGAGTCACCTTTACCAAGAGATATTCACATGTAAGTGTTTGTAGGACATAAGGTTCTCATACAGGGCTGTAGCAGTTTGGGTTTGAAAGTGTGTGTAGTTTTATCCAATAAGACAATCTTCCTAGCAAGGTCTCAAGCATGATGTGCAGCTTCTTTTGGAGTCTTAGTGGGCTCTGTAGAAAGCTACGTATTATTTTTTTTTCAGGAAAGATCCCAAATTTGCAGTACATGAGTGAGAGTTGCCTGCAGTCTGTAACTTCAAGGAGCCTTCAAATTTTTCAAATTTTCAAGCCTTTTCAAGTTTTAGTCTGATGGTGGAGCCTCCATTTTATAATCCTGCTTCTGTGCTTTCTGATAGTGAGTCGTTTTTACTTCATCTTTCAATCTATATTTCACCTTTACTATGCTGTGGACTTGAGTATTTAAGTTTAAACAAGCCTGGTACAGGACAGATGCCATCTCAATTCTATTATTTCTGGCTTTCTCAGTGACCTCAGGAAGGCAATTCTATTTCCATACAACCATACAAATAAACTTCCATACTTTCTCAAACTTCAGGGCCACAAGCATTTTAAAACTAGGGCTGGGAGTTTCTCTGGAAATTTACCAAATTATTCTGGAATAATTACTTCAATAAATTCCAGTAGCTTCACAAGTGTGGACACACCCTTGAAATGGAGACAACAATTCTGCAGTAGGGTAAATTCCACAACAAATCCTCTTCATATCTGTATGTGCACATGTACTTGCCAGTGTATATGCTGGCAATTATGACATTTTACCCACCCAGAGTCACAAAAGTTAGTTTTAAGGAAATTGCACACGGAACAAGTCAAGAATATTTTCCTTTGATCAAAGTTGATATTTCAGTCAACCATTGAACCAAATGAAAATCATTTACGCAGGGGATGACTTAGAGCAGTGAAAAAAAAATCAAAGGTATTGTTATTAAAATACAATCAAAATGAACTCAAAAGTAAAAATCTTTAAAATACTTTAAAATCTGAAAGTATTTTAAAGACTTGCAATCAGGGTGACCATGCTTCTACTGAGAGTACTTAAAATTTTCACAGGATCAAAGCTCAAATTTCACATACTATATAACCTGAGATCTGAAGGACACAGGAAGCTCCAGGGATATTTCAGTGGATGAGGGTGATAGTAGTGCAGTGAGAATTCATCTATCCTGCTATAGTTTGGGGAAGCTCAGAGCGCAGAGCTTGGTGTTATGTTTCCTCTTGATGTTGGGTCCCCCCACCCCCTGCTTGTTCGCCTCCTCCTGCAGCCAGAAGCTACAGCACTGCTGGCAGCCTTGTGCTAAGGCCTTATCATGAGAACTGCATCTCAATCACTTGCAAGTCACAGCTGAAAGGCTACGAGCTTCCTCACCCCAGGCTGAGATATAAGGAAATGTTTAAACAAAGCTGGTTTCAAAGGCCAGAGTAATTTTTGGTCCTGATCCTTTTGGCCTTAGTACAATTCCAGAGAGCTAAGTAGTCATAAAGCACAAGTGATGCGATGCATTTTGTATATCTTATCCAGTTTTACCACTAAAAGCAGTAGAATTAAAAAACAATCAACCAAAAAGTAGTTCTTAATCATTACTCCTTGGTAGGGTGGGAAAGGGCAAGAGAAATGAAACCACTATGAATATCAAACTAGCCAAGATCTTCTACAATGCTTAAACTACTGGCCTACATCAGTGCCACATGTAAGGAACCTCCTTACATGTGGCCCTGATCACTCCAACCTCTAATCACTCGCTGCCTCCTCTGGAAAAAGAGACATTTGAGAGTGTCTGCCACTAACCCCTCTCTCAGGCTCTCCCAGGAGAACACATCACACATGGTAGAAGGCAGGGCTTGCACAGTGAAAGTCAGGACAGAAAATCATGCGGGGTTTTTTCCACAGGTGACAAAGCATTCCCCAAAAAAGATGCTGTAGAGCTGCAGGTAATTCTCCTTTGCACAGAGTTGGGATGTTCTTATGTCTCAGAGGACAGTACACCACCAGACTGCAGACTGAAATGGAGATAACCTGACTTGCTTACAGATAACTTCTTTGGACCCTAACAGCAACAGAGAATGACGGCACAGTGCTCAGTCCAGGATAATTTGTTCTTCACCATGCTGTCCATTCCAACTGCTTCTCACCCTTGAGTTAGCCATACATTTCTGCAGTCACCTCAGTGTCAGCACTCAGCTGGACCCTGCAATAAACAGAAATCGTAGAGACTAACATAATTCCCAGTGATCCAAGGAAGATATGGGATATCTGCCCAACTTGAGACTCTGCGTTTACAGAATGGCAAACAAAGTATTATTTCCCTTAAGAGACCTGTTCAGGAGATTTTCATACCAATTTCCTAACCAATATCACATAAATTTTACCATGGGAAGGGGAAATCCGGGAATTCTGATAACCCAGAAAAACCTGTTTAAGGCTTCTGAGCTTAGGGCATCTGCATGTGCATATGAAATATTCTTAAAAGGTGGGTGTATGCATGGAACAACTACATCAGATTATACACACTTCCACCTCCTACGAAATTATATATGCAAAAGAGGGAGGTTACGTGTAAAAGAGAGAACTACAATTGTCTATATAAAGATAGACACAAGTTTCAGGAAGTTATTTTGGCATGAGACTTGGAATACTAAATTGAAATATAATGATAAAGCATAGAACCATGATACATGTTCAGTTTAGATAAGGCTGCACAGCATAAAACTGTTGAACGCTGTTTTTATGCCAAGGCTGGTAGCTACATATTCCTGCCAGACAAATGACAGCTAACAGACAGCAGCACTTAGAGAACATAAATCACACTAACTGATTGTAATATTCAGAAATTCTAACTAGTAAGAGCTCAAGTTATGGGTGGGCAGCAAAAACCAGACTTTGAAATTTATCAGGAAGTACAAGACTTAAAATATGGGAATAGGGCTGATTTTTCATACTAATTGAAGAGCCCTCTGATTCTGCTCACAGTATCTTCAATCTTGCCCTCCTACTGAAAGGAGCAGCTACTTACTGGGAAACATGGGAAAACGTGCTTCAGCACACTGCACACATAATACTTTGAAGTTAAAATTAATATTAGGAAGTCTTCAATTTAAAGCAGATAAATAAAAAGTTTGTTTCTAATAAAGTGAGTTGTTCTATTTACTTCAACCAGTACATGTGGCAACCAAAAAAATTCCCTATGTTTTCTGCCTTTTGTAACTTAAATACTTTCAAATGTCCTACGTAATTAAATTTAAAACACTTACGTATTTTGTTTTCCAGCACCTGTATTGCTTGTTCATTGCTAAAATTTTGTTATACATATCATAAACATAAGCATCTTCATTTTGATTTGTTTTCAGTCTATGCCCCTCACTTACGAAGAGAAGATTTATTCTGAATAAGAATTTAAGGCATTTTTAATACATTTTAATACATTCTCTGGGGAAAGAAAAAAGAAAGACTAAATTAAAGTGAAGGATCACAGTTAAGTCAGAATTTACAGCATACTGTATCTTTGAGCAAGCACATTTTTATGAAAGAAGCCCCAGACATAAGCCTTGCATTTAATGAAAATATGTCGAGATTCTACCTTAGACAGAACCCACTACTTTATCTCGGAATTATGAAACTGTTAGGATGTCAAGCACAAGTCAACTTGTGGCTTTCAGGAATTTCTGTGAGGATTTTTATATGCTGGGATTTTTTCCACTATGATCTGTTACAGGAATTCATGTTTTATTTTGAAGCATCTTTTGAGGCTTGGGATATGCCACCTCGGTAGGATTTTGTATAACATCAGGGCATATGAAGAGCAATTCAGTGAGAAAGGAAGTGTCAGATTACTAAAAATTTGAGCTTGCTCTAGTTATCACAGGTTCACATTCCCTGAATAGTGAGAAGTCAGAGAAAGGAACTCTGAAGAAAACTCAGCAGTCCAATCACTGTGAGGACAGTGGGAGACTTCACAGTGTGATTTGTAGGAAATGTGGAAAAAATAAGTCCTCCAGGAAAATCGAACAAATCCAAACTTGTCAAAACTTATATTTATTCTTGCAAGTAATGGAGTTTTCAAATATTAGATTATTTTTTTCAAGTTAGAAAGTCAAAGGGGACAGTAGGGCAAATTTAAAACTAGTTTCTGAAATAATTTATCCTTTATATAACTCCTTATGTCTCCACCTTCTAAGCTATTTGTAAAAATACCAAAATCATTATGCAAGGACACTCCTTTGTTCCCTTTCTCCCTATTGTGCTGAAAGTCGTTTCCAGATATGAAAAAAGTAATATACTTAATATTAATATCAACACAGAATTCTTGCTTATTTCCATACCTACTAGCTAGTTTTGACAGTTGTCCATTTTTGGGGGCTAAAGAATTTATTAAGTAGAACTGGGTATTTCCTTGATACAAATAATGGGCTCCCTGGCACAGCGTAACTCAAGCAATGGGAAGTAGAGCTGCAAATTCTGCACCAGTTAGCCCTTAAACCAAAAGCTTTTTAAACACATCTGTATCTGCAGTGCTGGACCACAGTAGCCTTTATTCTGTTCTTTCTGCTACTTATTTTACAGTTTCTTCAGTAGTTCTATTGTAGTGGTCATCAAAACATACATCCTCCTGTACATCCCCAGTGTTCTTCATATTGACAAACATCTGTAAGATGCTTCTTTCAGACAGCCAACTCAAAGAAGTTTATTTTTCTTTTATGTTTAAGTTGAAAGAAGGATCTCATTGCACTAGGTGCTGAGAAACGAGAGATGTTGCTGTCTCAGCTAAGCTGCAGTAGCTGCTTATGCCTGTTCTAAATACAAACTTCAACAGAACAGAATAATCTAAGTCAAAGTATGTTGTAATGTTATAATCTAGCGGTATACACAGGGAAAATTATTCTGTTTCAACTGTTAATATAACATGATGAAGAGTCCAAGCTACTGGCTTCAAATAGAGTTAACCCATTACAGATACCATAGCATGTCAGGTGAACTGTAGCAGCAGCACCATTAAGTGTGATTGATAGTTACCAAATATTTGTAACAGTTACTAGTAACAGTTACCAGGACAGTTGTCATTATTTAAAGGACACACCACAAGCATTAAATAGAAATACTGGCACTTTACACAGGGGACCTTGGACAATTAAGGCTAGTCCTACCCTCAGCAGTCTCTTCTCTACGGTCTGAAATCATTCAGCTGGACAGGTATGGAAAGCCCTTGTGAGTTGTATCCTTCAGATTATTCAGGGCACTTCTGTCCATTACAGCAGTTCACTGAGATACACATAGGTCTCTTTGCAACTGCCAGAAAGGGAAGAGATGGGTGTGTGCTTCAGACCTCTGCCAGGTATCACTGACTAACAGCACCCTGTAAGGTCAACAGAGGCATCCAGAAGTCTGTTAGCTAAATGAAATCCATCTCACCATGCCCACAAGTACTGTGATCACACCTCCCAATGGCAACATGTGCATAATCTCACATGTTACACTATTAAAGACCCTTTTATTTTGTGAAAGGGCTTTTACAAAAGGGGTTGTTACCACTTACAGTAGTAGTAACTTACTTGTTAGTACTTAGGGTGAAGTTTTCCAGTACTGAGGATGGCAGAGCTATGGCATAGTCTCATAGGAATACCCAAAACCTTTCTAGCTGATTCTGCTGTGGTAAACCCACATCAAGGAAGAGGCTTTGGCCTTTTCAGAGAAAGTGTTATTTAAATTCCTTTGCCCTCTCTAATCCCTCTAGAGTCAGCATGCAGTTGTACTTTTCTTGTTCCTCATCTTCAGGAAACTTTAGGAATACAGGTAATTACGACTAATAGCCCTATTTCCCCCGCCTGAAAGCATTCGAAAGGAGCAGCCATATCTGTCAAAAATGTTTCAAAATCAAGACAGACAATATTACAAATATTAGTTTAGAGGTGATTTCAGCTTTAAACTTCATTGCCTTCTTAAATAGCTGTAGATAAAACAATACTGTGATACAGTTTTTAAAGATTCTCAATGTCTCACAAAACATATTTTACAAAATTTTTACAAAATAAATTATCCAGTCTTCCAAACTCAACACAAGTTACCCATTATTCAGTCTATCCCACAAGTTCAGCAAGTAACATTTAACCAGCACAGCCAGAACAGACTAATTTACGTCCATTCTTTACAGCTGAGTTAAGGACCTTCTTTTCTTTCATTCTTGTGTTGTCTCCCACATATATCAGCATACTTCACATATAAAAATAACTCATTTGAGATGGATTCATTTCCATATGAGATTAATACTAATATATACACATATAAAGCATGAAAGAGATGAAAGCACAGCAAACTGAAAAATACCATTTCAGGTTTATCCTCCTCTAACTAGGTAGGGAAGGAAAGTCATCCCCAATAAAATGTTTTATGGGCTGGAATTTAAAACCTCTAGAGGTAGATCAAGTAAGTATATTGCTGAGCATTCATAGTTTGAAACAACAGGAATGTCCAAGGTATATTTTTCATTTATATGGTAGGAGGATATATTGAATTTTCAAACAGTGATAATCAGTTGTGCAAGAGTGGCCCTCACTCTCATTATTTCTTCCCTTTTATAAAGATACAATTAACACAGATGCAGGAAAATTTCATTATGCCTGACTATCAGACATAAAGCAATCTTTTCAATAAATATTCAGGCTTGACAAAACACAAAATAATTTCCCATATATGCATTTGCCTATGGTAGATATCATTTTTTAATCAAGAGGATTCAGAGATACTATTCACCAGCTCCCCATTCAGCTTAAGAGTGCTGACAAAGCACTTCGAGGACACACTGCTGTGGTGCCTTAGCAAAACTAGGAGGTCCAACAGTCTGCTCCATTTCTTTGAAAGAAGAGTCCTTCAAGGGGGATCTACAGCAAAGTCTCTGCCACTTTTGTGCCAAGTCTAGCATTTTGATAACCCGGTTTTATGCACAGCTTAAATCAAGTCGAAAGAAACTGTGTCAGGAGAGATTTTAGGTTGGATATTAGGAAAAGGTTCTTCACCCAGAGGGTGGTTGAGCCCTGAACAGACTCCCCAAGGAAGTGGTCACAGCACCAAGCCTGACAGAGCTCAGGAAGTGCTTGTACGATTTTCTCAGGCACTTGGTGTAGTTCTTGAGTTGTCCTGTGCAGGGTCAGGAGTTGCACTCAATGATCCTTGTGGGTCCCTTCCAACTCAGGGTATTCTACGATTCTATGTTTCTAAAAGGTAGGTCTGGACAGAAGCCCCTGATGCACTGTCCCTGCTGTCTCCTTTGGGAGAACCCAAGTAGTTACCTGGGAGTGGTACCTCTTGGAGGTGAGTCTCAAGATCTATGTAAGCTCACCTTTCTGGTTTTCAGTGCTACCTCTCTTCTCTTGGATCCAGTGAGTCTTCAATTTCTACCAACTTGCTGCATTTTGTTTACATACCAGATTTGCTGGGAGTTATTATCTTTGTTCTCCATGCAAGAAGACAGACAGGAAAGAAAAACCTTTGGCTATTTTTGCTGGCCTCCTTTCTAGAACTCCTTGGTCATGAAATATTAAAACTTTTTCCCACAAGGTATCAAACAACATTATCATTATCTTTAATTGCAAACTAACCTGGTGTATTTTTATAGTTAAAGGGTAGTAAATAGGATTTAGAGTTTAACTGTGAGCTTCTGTGAAAGGCAATGGTTAAGTTAAACCACTTATTGGAAATACAGAATACTATTCACAAAAGAAAAAGGTGAAATGGACATAACATCAGAAAAATGTGAATCATATCCACAGTACCTTCTATTTCAACATAAGTTTCTGTATGGTTTCAGCATGAAGAGAAAGAGCCTATCTCTAAAAAGTAGTTGGGGTAACCATATCATAACACTAAAATACAGCTTTGAACAGAACTATATTTCTTGTGAAATAGAGATGAAAATTGCGCTTAGCACATCCTTAATTAAAAGGTAGCTATCATAGCCTTTTAAACCAAAGAGATTACTGGTTCCCAAAATGTAAAGCTTATACTCTCCTCCTTCTATACAGTCTTCCAACATACATTTCTATTTTCAAGGTGTGTATGCTGAGGAAGAGGCATATGAAAGCTGTGAGTATGAAAATGGCAAGACACAAATAGCATTAACATGATGTCCTGGGTTGACTGTATGATGCTTTTATCCCCATTCATCTGCTTAGTTCAGAAATAATAAGAAATAAGTATTGTGCCTTTAAGGCTGGATCTGAGAGCAAATGCTGGAGCATCAGAGGAAGCTGTTTTCAAAACATAAAGATAACACCTTCAGCAGGGACTTCTGCTGGACTCTGTGTTGTCTGCGCAGGCAGCAAGAGTTCTCTTATGGTTTTTTTCCTTTTTCCTTTTTAGTGGATTTATATTTTTAATTAGCTGAATCCAAAGGTTTTTGGGACTGTTCTGATATTGTTCGGTCTGGGAACATCAGGACCATCACCCGGGGGGAGCCACCCCCAAGCTGCATCACAAGCCGGGACACTGGGACTGAGAGGGAGAGACTTGGGCCTTGGAGAGACTGAGATGGAGAGAAAGGCCGAGAAAACACCCACAGAAAGGACTTTTTCTGAATTTGCCATCTCGTCAGGATGGCAAGAGGGTTTTATTGTGCATTATTGTTCATTCTTTATGCTTGTGGGTGTTTTGTTTTGTTAAATAAATAGTTTTTTCCACTTTTCTCCAAGGAAGTTTATTTCCCGAACCAGGTGGGGGAGGGGTGGCTTGGATCTGCCTTTCCAGAGGGACCCCTCTCAGAGGGTTCCTCCCAAATTTGACCCAAACCAGCACACATGATTTTCAAAGAATTAAAGATCCAGTAAGTGGTACAATTACATACACTGATTCTGTCCATTTCAAAGTGGTGTGACATGCTGCTCCCTACATGTCAGGCAGAAGGAACCAAGCAGCAGATGATGTACTGCACACTGCCTTTCCCACAGGATGGCAAGCAGTGCCTGCTCCCTGACTGAGAGTGGATCACTGCCCCTCCACACAGCCCAAGCTGAAAGCAGCCAGCGCTCACTGACCAGTGACTCAGGAGCAGCATCAGTCCATGCAGGCAGGGCCCCAGGGAGCCTGCACAGACTGTGGCTTGGGACAGAAGGATGAAGGGCTTTCTGCTGAGCAGGATATGCAGGCAAGCTGTTCTTGAGCACCCCCACAAAACTTTGTGTGATCTGAGCCAGGCAACACTGAGTTTTGGCCTGCTGAACCAGCAGGGCTGAAGGAAGAGAAGATGTGCAGAGCTAGTCTACACAGCATGTAGGTACAGCCCAAATTTGCTGGCAGTTAAGTCACTTTTCCCTAGCTGGCTAAGAGATAGGCTTTCAACAGTGTGAAAAGGTTGCAGTAAATCATAGTACCAATAATGCAGACAAATATATTTGTAGCACTAAGGATCCTAAGAGGTTCTTACATCAGTACCTTTCATTTCATGTTGCAAAAGATAGGGTCTATGTTATAGCACTTGCTAGTTGTAATTCTCTCTATGAGTTATTGTAACATTATGCAAGGTCCTATACTTTTCAAGGTTACTCTGCTGTAAATCTTCCATGACAATGTAGTACTAATCTAATAATATCTGTGCATTTTCGTATATACCGCAGCAAACCTCTTAATTGCAGATTATCGTCCTAATGCACATTTCAACACATTTTCATTTGTGTTCACCTGCCACTCTGCCACTTATGCTGTCTGTGCTAGAGACCTTCTCCAGTGATTTAGCATCTTCCACTGGCTTTCAGCCTCAAAGTACTGTGTGGGCCATCACCAGGAAAAGATAGCTTTCATGAATCTAAACTAATGGGTTTTGGCCTGTGTCTGCACACTCCTATCAACATCCTAAGTCTACTAAATAAGTGTACTTGAAATCACTCAACAGTGTCTTAAATGACTAGTATTTGATACATCCAGATAGTAGTGGTGTTCTGAGGGTTCCTGAAGCCACATCTGTTATCAAGGATATCCTGAACCCACCACTGGCTAAAGTTTTTTCCTGGCAGCATAAATAGCATGAACAGTACTGGGCACCTCACTATTCAGACAGGTTTACAGAACAAAAGCCTCTTGTTTTCGATCAGCCAAAATTCTAACACCATCAAGGACATTGTCTTTGAGTAATTAGATCTTCCACCAGGTACAGCATACAGCTTTGTGATGCAGGGCACTAGGAAAGAGGTTGGGCTCTCTGAATGAACAATGAACAGTTGCCCTGTTCATTTATTGGGAGGTACTAGGATCCCCCCTTGTCCCTTAGATACACAAGTCTCAGAGATATCAGATGTCCCATCAGTGCCTCCTTACTAGTGTTTGTTCATTCTTTTTCTGTGGCTGATGAAGAGGTATAAAATGAAATAATACTATTCTTTATTTTTTAATTATTTATGTATATTTACCCAGTAGAGATATGAAGGGAAATAAAGACCACACATATAAAATGGATTTTTCTAGCTGTTCTCTTATCCCAGTAAGGTGCTTGTTCACGGACACTGCTCATTTAGGTTGGATAAATCACAGGAATAATTACCTCACAAATGCCCAGCAACACAGATTTTCTTTCTCCAACCAGAATACCTCCAGGTAGCACTTGACAGAAGAGCTTGCTGTTCAGTATGACAGAACTGATGGCAGCCTACACATAGCCTGACATAACCTGCTTCCCATCACTGTTTAACTCAGAAGATGACACAGCTATTAAAGTCAGCACCTGGTATGGATATAATGCCAAGTTTGTAGGCAAACCTGCATGTTCTCCCACCAGCCCCTCACTGACTCCTCCAGAGCAGAAGCCAAAGCTTTTGACATTGGTGACCTTTCTGTCTCCTACAGAAGGAGACATTGCAAGAAAGTGCTGCTCTTTGGCAATGGCTGTAGCTCAGGTCACAGAGTGAAGTAAGATTGGACATAGCCTATGTGCTTTGTTCAATTTAAGTTGTTGGCATGTTACACACACTTTCCAGCATGTGAAAGGGAAGGTCAAACAAGTTCATCCATTAGACTTTGTAAAGAAATCTGAATACTTGCACGATTTTTTTTGGCACAAAAGATGCCTCGGTAGGAAGCCCAGTGCCTAACCAGGGCTGGAGAAGTCAATGCAGCTGCAGTTTACTAGAATGTGAGTACAGCATAGCTGTGCAAAACAGGTACTTAACAGCTGATTTGAATGATTTATTTTTCCTTGTCTGAACAAATAGTATATTGGGGACAGACATACAGAAGCTGATGAAATAACACGTTTTATTCACTTTAAGCAAGCAAATACAGCAGAGATCAGTACAAAATAAGAGCAAATCATTCTCAGAAATCCTTTCATATATGTTTTATTCCTGTAGTAGTGATGAGTGACACTTTGTGAACCTTTCACTGATACCAGTACCAAATAAGTATCACAAAGTCAAAAATGTTTTAGTGGTACTGCAATCTTTTGCAAAAACAGCCAGTGACATTCCAGAACTGTCACTTTTGTACCATGGAGGAAACAGGATGTCCTCTTCTAAAATACTGTGTTCAGTTTTGATCCCCACTACACAAAAAGATGTGAACATGTTGGAGAAGGGCCACAAAGATGATCAAAAGACTGGGAAACCTGCTACATGAGGAAAGGCTGAGAGAACTGGGCTTGTTCAGCCTTGAGAAAAGAAGGCTTAGGGCAGACCTTATCATGGTGTTTCAGTACTTAAAACTTGGCTACAAAGAAAATGGAGACTGCCTTTTACAAGGAGTTACATGGAAAAGATAAGAGATAATGGGTACAATATTACTCCTGGGGAGATTCCAATTGGACACAAGAGGAACATTCTTCACAATGAGAAAAATGAGTCACTGGTATAGTATCTTCAGGGAAGTGGTGGGTTACCCAACACTGGACAATTTTATCATTTGGCTGGACAGGCTGCTGGGCCATCTTGTCTAGGCCATGCTTTTGCCAAGAAAGGTTGGACCAGATGATCCTTAAGGTCCCTTCTAACCTGGTATTTTATAATCGACTCTATGATTGACAGTAACTTCTGATGGTGAGTGCTACAAAGCAGACTGGTTCTCAGAGGCCTGAGTTCGCCTCTGTGTTCACATCTGCTGCCTCCCAGGACCCAATTTGTCATCCTCTTCCTATTTTAGGACATACAGATTCTGTACTGAATACTCCAGTCTGCTCTGAGATGAAGCAGGTCAGAGAAAAGGATATGAAAACACAGAGAGTTTAAAGGCTCTTCTCCTTCTTCTACTAGAGAAGGGACAGTCTGCAAGTAATATCTATTCTGGCTTGCAGGAGAAAGGCAGGGTCAGGGTAGGTGTCCTGCTTTGAAGGACAGGTGTCTGCTAAGGAAGGCAGGGGGCCTCCCTTGGAATGGAAAAAAATGTAAACCCTTTCCCTCTGAATTATCGTAATTTTGAAAATTAAGGGGCTCACAGGCAAAGATATGGGAAATGGAATAACATTTCTTTACTAGTATTTATAATAAAACAAACAAACAACAGCTACTATGGCATTAACAACAATCAGAAGCAGGAACCCAATGAGAGCCTGTCAGCTTGCAGGCATCTTTTGATGCAGTGATGGTCACAGCCGGCGGCGGGGGGAGGCACTGGTGGCGCGAGCTCAGGGAGCATGTGGCGATGGTGTGGTGGA
>VZTR01031486.1:13664-26411 GCA_013400775.1 Chaetops frenatus | reverse complement strand
GGGAAGGGAAGGGAAGGGAAGGGAAGGGAAGGGAACTTTTACTTTAACAAACCCCCTGAGCAGTCGATCCCGGTGCTCCAGCAGGATGTCTCAACAGGCAGGGGGTGCAGGGGCTGCAGCGCAGCAGCAGCTATGGGGTGCTGATGCAGCAATGGGGGCGGGGCAGAGGCAGCAGTCCAGCTCCTCACAGAGCAGGGAGAGGCAAGCTCAGGATCTCAGGCACTCGAGCAGATGGTAACAGGTCCCAGGTCAGGGCAGGGGCTCACCCCATGGCAGAAGAAGCAGCTCTCGGCAGGGGTCTCACAACCAACTCCTCTTCCCAAAAGCAGCAAAGCAGCAGGTCCAAATATTCTCCTTGGAAGCCCAGAGTGAGAGAGCCAGCAGCTGCTCCAGCCCCCCTTTTTCCAGCCCAGTTCTCAAGATATCTCTGTCTGTCTGAGAGAAAAAACTCCCAGAACTGCAAACAGTCCCCTCTCGCCTGAGCTCGGCCAGTTCTGTTGTTCTTCTTAAGTACTGAGTCGTTAAGGTTTCTTAGCAACTTATGGAAAAAATTCTATAGGTGAAAAGGAACAAAAGGAAAGGAAACCCAAACCCCAACATGACCTCAAGGATATAACCCAGCATTACCCTACAGATCTATTCCGATTTTGTAGCTTCTTGTAGACTGCATCTTCACACAGTTTCTGCTTACAGAAGGAGTCCAGCGGGGCAGAGGGCTTAGTCTACACATTTGCTGTGATCTTGTGGAACATACCAAGAATCCACTCTCTCATAGCTCATGGTGCCCTTCAATTGCTAGTTGCTAGCTGCACTACTAAGTTGCAAATGATATAGTAGTTTCCTAATAGTATTTTCAAGGTTAAAAAAGTAACTTAAAACAAACTCCTAAATGTTGGTATAGAACAAAATTTCCCTGTTTATTTCAGTATGAGAATTTGTGGGTATCAAAAAAAAAAACAAGTCACAAGGTCCAGAATAAACAAAAGGAAGAATTTATTCATCCAGCATGATGTTAAGTTGCAGAACAATGGGGTCATTATCATGTTACTGATGGTTTTGGCCATTCTATGAAGTTCAGTTCATTCCTAGATAAAAGTGTGTTTTTAACATCAGAGTACATAGAATAGGTCAGAAGCTGGGATATGTCATATAAATAATGCATCCACTTTTCTATAGCTCAACATTTTGAGAGACAGCAAGTACATCACTCAAAAATAAATCAAGAAATAACTTTGTCATGCAAGGGAAGGTTCCACAGAATGAACAGGCTTCTAAGAAATTACTTTTCTGTGGAAATTCAGTGAGGAATTTAAAAAAAACTGCCCTCTCATCACTTATAATATGACTTTGAAGATATTATTAGAATGTATGATTGCTTTGCCTGAATCATCTTCACTTAGTCTATATGGCGTCTTGTTTTTTCCATTTTTTTCATAGTTCATTGCTTTTTAGATGAGCAGAAATAGCTTTAAGGTGAGGAAGACTGAAAAAAATGTATCTAGGGAAAATATACTGAAGCTTTGCAAATCATGAGCTAGGAAATGTGTGTCAAAGTCGATACAGAATTCCAGACTAAAAACAGATGAATGTCAGATGAAGAACATCTGCTTTGAAAAAAGTTGGCAGCAAGTATCAGCTGAGCCTGATCTCTTTTATAACCTCTGCTCTTTTTGTTTATATTTTTCCTTATTCTTTTGGCATTTTTATGGTTGTAGCTAATATGGAAGATTTCTTAAGGGCAGTAGGATAAAGCTGTGAATGGTTCATACAGGAGAAGTATAGTTTATCATCTATAACCAGGAAATGGAAAAAAAGAAAAAGAGCAAATCTATCAACTCTTTCAACGTAGAATATGTGAAAAAAAATGATGTATTGTAACTGGGACTTCAGAAAATTGCTTAGGGATTAGATCTAGTTACTATTTCTTCTGGGATATTGATTCTGTTCAGATGTCTTCTTAATGATAGTGCTGTTTATCAAAGCTGCCTATTTAAGAATGGTGACAATCTGTATATCTTCTTGCCTTTAATTTCATCAAATAAACCCACTCTTCTCTGAAAGGTGAAACTCAGCCAAAAATTACACTAATGCTGCTCTACAATTCAGGTACTATATCATCATAAGAGGACAGGTTCTTTGTGTCTGAATATCCAAATATAACCCGCAGGCTAGGCCTCAACTCAGAAATACGCATTAATTTATGTCCTATTGACTGTCTCCTACTTAAAGATATGGACATATAAGCACTTTGCTATACAGATGAAATTAAAGAATTTTCAACTCTCTCCTCCTTTTGACTTTTGAATATGATTGTAAGATTTTGAGTGACTAAGATTAGGCTCTTGACTGCAGAGGGAGTGAGTGCCCACAGTTTGCAGTCATTCCATAAGGAACTTAAATTGCTCAGCGCAGCAACTTGGACTTTTGTTTGCAGTATGTATACTTTGGAATAAAACATTTGATATAGGCAGTACAGGATTTTTCATTTGAACTACTGAAGCGAGCTCCCAGATGCCAAAGGAATGACAAAGAAGGGAAAGTAGAATTGTATTGTTAAGATCTGTACTAATCAATATTCAGAGGAAAGTACAAATAATTCAGAGGAAAGTACAAATATTATTTGACCATCTTGACTACTGTATTCCTACAGGCTCATGCTTTAGCTAAATGGTTACTAAACCAAAGCTGTGGTATAAAAGAGCACTTTGGAAAACAATTTCAAATAAAGCACTAAGAAAAAAGCCAGTAAACATTTTCTTAGTTCTTAATTACTTGTGGGGAAACTAAAAATTGGGAGAGAGGGCCAATTCTGCTTAAGATTGGCAGGAAAAAGGGAAGAGGAAGGGAGAAGCAGTATGAGATCTGTGAAATAGTCTGAGAGTGTTTTATTGAAATGGGGAAAATTCTGAACTATTAAGTGAGAATAAAGGGCAAAACTGAACAAATGCTTGATGATAGAAGTGTGGTGATGTGATTGCAGTGTCTCTATGATCAGACATATGTATTTTTATACAACATTTTGTCTAAAATAAGAACATTCTTTTTAGTTGCAACTAACTTCATGATCTTTTAGAAATAATTTTGCTAGAGTTTCCTTAAGGGAATGCTTCTGAAACTCTATGCTTTGATAACAACTAGACAGGTGACCACCTATGATCTCTACTACTAATCACAGAATTGCACATTTCAGATTTCTTTCTCCACTCCTTTTCTTCCCACTTAGCTTGATTTGCATCTTCTATAGAATAGTTAGAATTGGACTTGGAGTTTTGGGGAGTTTATATCCTTTTTTTGCAAAACATGACATCTCATGGATGAGACCTTATCATACTTTAAGAGAAAATGTTGGATAATAAAGTGCTTTGAAAAGAAGAGTGTGCTACAAGGTACGTCATTTTTCTTTATGGTAGGATGAGAATACAATGCTTCAAAAATATCCACTGGCTTCTGAAAAACAAATTACAAAATCATCAGATCTCCTGTTCCAGCTAAATGAGCAATACTTCTAACCAAGCTTCAACAACCTTGGGGAAATCAATTCACAGACACAACCCCACCAGCACCTCTGGAAAGAGTGCTAGGTTATTAAAGTTTGCAGGCTAGTGCAGAACTTCACCCACCCTAACCAACAGAAAATCACAGTGGACCATTTCAGTTTAAGGGGAAAACTCTATGTGGAAAAGGGAAGAAACTTTGTGTTTTCATTTAATGAAACAATAAAGAACAAAGACATAACAGAAGCGTCTTTCTTCACTTCTTGGATGTGGGTAAGGACAGGTAAGGGCTGTGAAACTTCAGTGCACAGTAAAGTGAGAAGCACACTATTGCCCTAGGGATGCTTGTTATTCTTATTAATCTTCAAGAACACTTTCAATACAGAAATGTTTAAGGTTTCAGAACCAGATTATTTTGGTTTGGAATTCATGCAGAATTGTTTTGCATTACTTCAGGTATGGTATTACAAATAATTATTTTTACATTATTCTAAAGGGGATAGGAAAACATACTGAGGGGAACAGAATGATCACAGAGCATAAACTGACATGATTCCTTTGATTTAATTTTAGCTGAAACTTACACAACTGAGGATCTAACACAGTGAGAAAAGTAACCTGCTTCCAGTCACAGCCACGTAACAGAACCAGGAATGAAACCACAACTGACTCCCAATCACAGTAATTAGCTATTACTTCCTACAGGGTGAATCTACATTATCCTTGAGTACAACCTCAAAGCCAAATTCCCAGTCTTCCACATTATCTAGGTGTGGTAATGTCTGTGAGGCTTCCCTTAGAGTGATCCACCTGATGAGCCAAGAACCAAAAATCTCCATTTTGCTTAGATCTTAAAGCAGTCATAAGGGAACATCTCAAAGCTGTCTCCTATGAAAACCCACACGGGGAAAAAACCCACAGGCAAATTTCAACAAAAATTCGGTCCCAAAGACAGGCAAAACAAAGCTATTCTCTCCTTCCAAGTCACAAGGTCAGAGACCTGCTATTGCAGGACACATAAATGGCAGACAGGATTTTTCTCCCTAAAAGTCAAAAACTAATGGAACTACATTCAAATCTACGATTAACTAGAGCAAGTTGCTCTGCAATTGACTGTGCAGAGTGTTGGAGATAAGGGTGAGTCTGATGACACAGTAGGTGATAACAGTGAGCCAGTTTTTCAGGAAATACCAATGGGTTTTGATTTTTCTGAAATTCTTAACAAAGTTATTTGAAGTTCTTAACAAACATTATGACTCTCAAGGAGCTTGCAAGTGCTGTGGCAGGAAGTGGGAGTAGGTATCAGCAACACCTGAACTAACAACACCCATATGGTACAGCAGACCAGGATATGAGCTTTTATTGGGATGGCAATGCAGATAATGCAGGAAGTTGGATTTGGGTATTCTAAAGCACGTCTCCTGACCACAGGATTGACTTGCCTCATGGAACAAAATCCCCCTAATGCTTTAGGAGAGTGATGATCGGCACTTCTGACGTCAACTGAGGCCAAGAAAGACAAGCATTGCTTCAGAGATAGTGCTGATCTGCCATGAAAGGTTCTGAAAATGGTCTTCCAGCTCTATAAATCAGCATCTCACCACTCATCATCAGGAGACAGCAACCCCACGTGATAAAAAGAGAAGGATAAACCCACTAAATGTTCCTCAAGGAAGATTCTGTCTAAATTTAGAAATATTTGAGCAACTAATTAGGACAACAGCATCTCCCTCTGCAGGAATTCAGAGACACCTCTCTGCTTTTGCACAGGAATCAGAAGTTCTTCTTCCTTACCTAGAGAGTGAGTAGAAGTTGGGTCCCCAGTTTCAGTAATTTCAGGTCTGTTCCTATCCCAGTAATTTAAGTGATTAAGAATCAAGCATCTAGAGAGGAACCTAATGGATTTCAGACCACTTGTGCTTGAATGCCTTGCTAGATTAGTGGTTACAAGAGAAAACGTGAGCTGATGATCAGAAAATGTAAAAGTGAAGTGTCATCTTAGGTAGGTTCTGTTTCTGGCTCTGGTGCTAGTCTGTTCTGTGCCTTATACAAATCACAATATTGTCCTCATTTTATGTAAGGAGAAAAAATCATTATCAGCTTTTGGAAAAATATTGAACTATAGAGAAAACTGTTGTTATTATTACACACATCTGGCCAAATTTTGAGAAGCCATAGAATAGGAAATAGCAGATAGTTCAGGCTGACAGGCTCCACAGTCAAAATTAGTGTCATAAATGCAAAATGCAATGCTTAAGCTTTAGAAGGTTAAATTGACAATAATCTTACTTCTTTTTTCATCATATGTATGAAAGAAATATCAAAGACCTCTAATAAACCATCAGGACTTCCTTTTGCTTAAAACCCAGAGAAATAAAAGGTGCTTTCTGTGAATAGCATTGTTCTTAAAGCACCATTGAAATTAAATGGGTTATTTAATTTCTAAACTTCCGGAAACTGCTCGTCGCCGGCCCGGCGCTGCCCACAGTTCGCCATGCCACCAGCAGAAGGCTCCCTATCCCACCGAGTGCCGCGGGAGCTCCGTTCCCGAGCGGTGGCAGCGGGCAGCGGGAGAGGCCGGTCTACGCAAGGCAAGGAGCGGGGAACGAACTCTGAGAGGGAGGAGGCTGCAGCCCTCACACGGGGAGCAGAACGAGGGATGTCTACCAGACACTACCTATCACTTTCTCGGTCCACTATCCAGCACCCATTATCTGCTGATTGTTTGCTTTTGTTTTAACGCTTAAGGCAACTGTGTCTAGCATATTGTCTTTTTACTTTTGCCTTTTAAATGAATTCTCGGTTACTCGGTGTGCAAATATTTGCATGAGTCTACCACTTGACAGGCTCGTATCACTTTCATCTGCACATGTGGTGTGCCCAAAGTATGGGGTATGCGTGGATGGGAACTTCAGTGACATCTTCAAGATGGTTGATTATCCTAAAATCCATCCTGCTTGATATTTGTATATTACATTAACAGCTGAAGTACAGAGGGCTGAATTAATCTCTGTGCCGAAAGCTAATTTAGTCTCAGATCACAGAATATGAAATTCAGTCGTACATTTCTTCTGCCTTTCCTCTGCACTGCAAGAGAGAAAGTCACAGCAGCCTTGTGGATTCCCCCTGCTTGCCAGGGATACACAGGACCCTCCAGCAGCCCTCGGGACTATGAATTGCAGGACACAGAATATCTGTCCATAAACTTTCATGCCCCCAAAAGCCTCCCCCTGTGGAAGCACAATGGTAACCACTTCAAATCTACTCTAGCTAAAAAATGCCTTTACACTGAAAAACACTTCCGTGAGTTACTTATGGCAGCTTTACAGCTCATTTACGTAAAGGAATCATGAGCCACAGATGAATCAGGCTCAAATAAAATGATTTGCAAAAAGCCACACAGTAAGGATCAGGGAGGATGTGACCCAGCAGCTAAGAGCATGCTCTATTGTGCTTGGTTTTGCCAGTGCAAAAATCCAATGCCAGCGTGCAAAATACACTGTTTTCTCTGCTCCAAATCTTGACAAAGAGACAAACAAAAGTAGTTTTCTGTCGTGTCTTACAGCTGCCTAGCAAACCGACCCTCATGTTTGACTTTCAGAACTCTATGGAAAATTTTAACTTCCTTTTGCAGACAAAATTATAAAGCATCTTTTAAAGAAAACTTCGTAGCTACACTATTCCCTCTTCTCGGGAGGAAACTTAAATGTAGTGAAGACTTCGAAGTGAGCCTTGCGTTTGTTACAATGGACTAACCTGATTAGAAATCATGCAAACCCTTGCTGCTTTTTACCTGCATTCCCCCACAGGCTGTATTACAGCTCTCTAACCAGTCCCACAGCATTGAATGATGTCATGGGATCTACAGCTTAGCGAGATGAAAGGAATAAAGCGGAACCGGCTGCCACTGGGGAAAGCTTCCAACACAATCCACAACACAGCTTGGGAACTCAAAAGCTACAGATCCAGCCACTCAACCCCAAGCATTTCAGAACTGTGCGCATTCTCCCAGCAGAAGCAAGGAAAGCGGGGAAAGAGCTAGTGCAGAGTACTGAAAGGCAGAATTTGAGTGCAATTACCTGCTGGAAAAGGAGCTCTTTTTCCTCGCCAAAGCACTGCCTTTGATGTACGGCAACAGATCACTGATCAGATTACAGGCATTTGGTCTCAGTGCTCGTCTGCCTTTGATCTGCAGAGTTAATTTTATTTTTCCGGATTTGGAGTTTCGTCTGGGCTTGTGCTGACATACTTTTCTTTCTTTCTTTCTTCCTTTCTTCCTTCCTTCCTCCCTCCCTTCCTCCCTCCCTTCCTCCCTCCCTTCCTCCCTCCCTTCCTCCCTCCCTTCCTCCCTCCCTTCCTCCCTCCCTTCCTCCCTCCCTTCCTCCCTCCCTTCCTCCCTCCCTTCCTCCCTCCCTTCCTCCCTCCCTTCCTCCCTCCCTTCCTCCCTCCCTTCCTCCCTCCCTTCCTCCCTCCCTTCCTCCCTCCCTTCCTCCCTCCCTTCCTCCCTCCCTTCCTCCCTCCCTTCCTCCCTCCCTTCCTCCCTCCCTTCCTCCCTCCCTTCCTCCCTCCCTTCCTTCCTTCTTTCCTTCCTTCCTTCCTTCCACTTTTAGGAGATATAAGCATTTTTTACAGAAGCTCTGGCGGTGTGAAGTTAAGCTGCAGAAACTCTGGCACTGGAAAACATCAGATAACAGGTACTGAATTTTGTACTTTTTTCAGTTTTGCGTTGCAAGATTTTAAGAAATTATAAAGTTCACATAACCAATAACACTACTCATCATTGTGTGTACAAAGTTCAAAAGATTGTCATTTATGCAGCATTTTATTTGCAGCTCTTGGGCAGAATTATATTGAGAGTAGACGATATAGGATAATATATAGAAAACTGAAGCAAACCCTGTATTTTTCAATGCTTTGGAGGGGGTACATAAGATTTTGGGTGGCACTGCTCATTCATACTGTCTATAGTTTTATAAATTTATGTTTGAATACATGTATTACGTGACTCAGAGGAGTACTTATTTTCTAAGGAAAGACCAACCATATCTCCTACACACTGGAAAATTTTGTTTGCTCTCAGTGAATTTGTTGAACTGTGTCTTCTTCAAACAACACTTTAAAGCCTAATAGTTCCATACTTGAGATGAAAAAAGTCACCACTTCCACAAGTTATTAGAACTAAATTTATAAACATAACATCCTTATACATAATAGGAAATGGTTTTATTTTAAGATTGAAGAGATGATAGTTCAGCTGTACCATATGAAATCTTGAAAATAAAAGTAACACTTTATCCTGACGATAGAAATTCTCTCTAAGGCATTTTAATAAATATATTAAAGAAAACTTAGCTTGTCTAGAGCCAAGAGCTTATTTTATTGAACTTCATAGAAGTTTTGCTGCATTTTAGTGATGCAATTTCCACTCAGAGTGTTTTGTATTCTGTTCATCAAATTTATATTTATGAAAAGTATTGTGTTGAAGAAATTTGAATACATTTACTCCAGAAATTCATTATAAGGGTACAATCTTTTGAAGATCTAGGATCATTCACACATTTGCAGTTTTAAAGGGCCACATCTTCATGTGAGTTTGGGCCAAATCCTTGAGTGTTTTGTGCCTGCAGCTGGAGTCAGACTCTTAAAATAAGACTCAAACTCCTTCTGTAGTATTAAATTATAATTTAGATTTTCAGAAGAACTTAGAACCCATAATTGGGACCAGACTTGCAAATATTCCAGACACTGAGGTCTTTCAAGATCTAGTCTTAATGGTGGCTAGTAAGATCTTCTGAAATACTGACTTATATATTCTTAAGTCTAAATTAAGTGTATACAAATCTTAACTACGTTTGTTAAAAAAATTGCAACTAAAAGTCAGCATAAATTATAACTGTTAAACATCACTTGAAAATTATTCTTTGAGAGGTCTACCAGTCCACAGGACCCTCAAGATGTTCATATTACATTATGCACCACAATGCAACATGCAAACCCAGTCTGCTTGCATCTGAGTAAGATCAAGTTATCAACACTTCCAGATAAATGTAGTTAGCTTTCATTAGCCAGTCTGCAAAATTTGTTTCTTCCAATTAAAACTATATTTGTATATCTAAAATTTCAATTTACTGAATAGCAAGAGATAACATGCCAGACACAGATTAACTAGGCCTGACTTGGTATCATTTCATTTTCTATGCCACCAATTAATTCTTATTCTTACTTAAGAAGTCAATTATATTATAAGGAAAGTAATTAGAACTGTATGAATAATATGTGTATAGCTGTCAAGCAAGAATATCATTTTAGGCACAGCCAAAGCAAAATTTACTATTTCTCCCTAAATAACAATGATCTACTAAAACATGTTCCTGTAACCCTGAAAAGATGGCTTTATTTATTAATTCTATGCTTCACTGATGAACTCCTCTGCCATTCCTGTCTCCTCTTGCTCGTTGCTTGTTTTCCTATATGTACATTTATTTTCTCAGGAAAATTGTTTCTAAACCTTACCTTTGCTTGGTGTAAGGTAGAAAGAGAAGCAAATTTTTAAAAATAATGCAAGGATTTTTTTCCTCAAAAGTCAAAATAGCTATGCAAGTCTAATACAATTAAACTATCACTACAAGGATCTGACCTCTCACACAAATGGGTGAAGTTGCACACAAAAGTAACACTGGTTAATCAGATAGATTATACTGTTGAGTAGGATTTGCCTACATAATTATTTGCAGCATTTGGGCCCTGAAAATGCATTTAAGAAACAAATTTTTTTGATTTTGTAAATGTCCCTAGGACTTTAGGTAATCTCCCCAGATATTTGAACAAAGATAGGCATCAACCCAATTAAGCTGAAAAATACCTTTGCTTGTCTGTATGTAAGTGAGGTTGAACTGAAAGCACACTTGAACACATTCAAGCATGGTATGAAGAGGATTTTCAGCATTTTTGTTGTTTTAAATAGCAGTTCTCTGACAGTTTAGCCTGTCATTGATCTGACTTTTAAAGATTAAATAGTAATAATTCTTGGCACTAGTAACTTTGCTTTTACTAAGAACTGTATAAACATTAATTAATCCTCAGGCTTAAGCCTTCAGAAACAAAAAGTTCACACTGCTTTTTTGAGCAAATCTGACTAGGAAACTCACAAGTATATGATTTATTTATTAAAATAGCTTGAGCAATTTCTGGTTATAAAAAAGGCCATTTCCAAACAGTGTGCCTTAGAGAACATTGTATACATATTTTAAGGTTTTTAATAGTTAAGATTATCAAAAGGCATTGTACAGTTATACTGACATCGGTTTCCAACAGCTGTCATAACAAGAGTAGATCTATCTCACAGTTGACTGGGGAAACTGTGTTAGCATTTGAGATACAGAGATAACAACTTCCTATTGCTGTACAATTCCTGCTTCCACATCAGATATGTCATGCAACTTGGTCCTATCAAAGGGGTCAGCTGAAGCTGCTTTCCAAGTATTTCTTTTTTCCTTTCTCTGTTGTAGTGAGAATCTCTGTACTAGTTCCTCTAACAATTCACTTCTTCAATTTCTTGAGAAGCATCATGATTTAAAATAAAATAAACACTGCACTTTTCAACATCTTTCAATGATGAATGGAACTAACTCATACATTTTACATTCAGAGGGAAGATTTTACATGCTACAACAAGGATTTAAACTTTTAAGGCCCAGTGTTACAGACAACATGTTGCTCTTAGTTCATTAGCCTAGTAACTCACTGTGTGATTAAAGTCTTAATGTGTCTTTATATGGTAATGCTCAGTTTTTAGTCAACACTTCAAGAACTCTGGGATATTTTAATAGCTTTGTCTAACTATACTACTTTAAAACAAGTATCTGAAACATACATGATGGTTCTACTAAGAAAAACTCACGCAATATTTTCACTGGCAGCTCCAGAAAACAGATAACATACAGAAGATTGTCTGTAAATAGCAAGGCTCTGTTCAATGCTGAGTGCTGTGCAGCAGCTGCTATTTACAACAGATGTGCTGCTGTTGTGCCGAAGTATGCCATTCCTCACTGAAATTCCAGCCTCTTGCAGAGCTCCTCCTGGCAAGGGTCCTGAAACACAGCTCCTCTTTGAAGGCCCTGTAGAAGATAATTACATTAAAACCTCTGTACATTCTGAGTTGTTTGGGTTTTATAATTGAAAACAACTAGTTTTGCAGCAAGCATTTCTTTCTTTGCATACAACTTGCTGGCTTTCAATAAGCACTCCTTGTTTTCAGAGAAGTTCATGCAGCTGGCAGTCTTCAAAATTTTATCAGTGAGGTGAGGAGCTCCAAAAATTCTGTTTATTTGAAAATGCTTTATCACCAAGTAGAAGCATTTGGTTATTTTTTCAGAGCCTAACTCACTTCCTTGTGTGTCCTTACAATTGTCTAGACTGTAAGTGAATCATTAATCTTTTAATTAGAAGTAAAACTAATGACCTGAAATCCTTGCAGCAGCAGTTCTTTTACCAAGGGCTCCAGGATTGGTTTCACCAATGTTGGAGCATCACTAACTTCAGGAAACCTCCTAATTTATGTCACAGTAAGCAGTAGTAACATCCAATCTAGTGACTGTGAACAGTTTACTATCTGCAAAGGGCTGGATTTCTGAACTTCTCCATGGATACTGGCATTTGGTATTGACACTGTGCTTACAACTGGGTAACTTGTTACCTGCAGAATGGATAAACTATTTCAGGCTCTGAACTAGCAGGAAAAAAAACCTGCTAAAATACTTTGGAAAGGAGAGTTTGCAGAAAGAAGAGTCTGCAGAAAGGAGAATTTTCAGTGTGTTGTCAGAAAGCCTCTATCATGCTTTTTGGGCAGGAGAGGTGGAAAGGGCTTTGCTGAGTCGTAAGAACTCATTCTACAGTCACCTGAACAATGGCCAAGGGCCAGTTCCTTTAGAACAGCCCAGCAGCCATAAGCCTGAGCTTATGATCGGAGGGGGATCAGCAATGCCAAGGCTGCAGCCCCCAAAGCCCGGGCAGCATCTGGAGGCAGGACTGGGCACAGGGGTGCCCTGCCATCCTGTCCTCCTGATGGGATTAAAGGGACACCAGCGCCTCACTTGTGATTCGCACCGGCTTCGCACCACTGGTGCGAGGCACACACCTCCACTCACACCCTCCCAGCGCAGGTAGACAGCGCCATCCATCCATCCATCCATCCATCCATCCATCCATCCATCCATCCATCCATCCATCCATCCATCCATCCATCCATCCATCC
>VZTR01031482.1:0-10300 GCA_013400775.1 Chaetops frenatus | reverse complement strand
TCCTTCCTTCCTTCCTTTTGTCTCAGGGCATATTTAACACTAATTAGGAAAAAACAGTGTACTGTTTCTAACAAGTAGCGCCATGTCAAGGCTGTAAGATCCTACCCAGTCCCTTTTAGCAATTTGACTGGATGTCACTGACACACGACCTGGGAACACAGACAAGACATTAACAACTAACCAGTCATAATGAATAATTTCCTCATTTGCTTTTGAGTGCAGGTTGCACAGACTGGTACCAGTGAAGGCCCTCCATAGAGCCTGGGTGCGCACTCTAAGCAGGCACCTGTGACCTCTGCCTCTTAATTTACAATTGTAACACTTCTAAGGTTTTAGCCCTTTTAACCTTAGCTATCTTCGACTTTGGGACTAGTTACAAAGTTGAATTCAGTAATTAACTGCAAATGTGTAGCAACAAGCAGTGTAAGGATGGAGCCTACTGAAGTCTTAAAGACTAGGCAGACATATGGTTAATTTTAATATTATAACAGTATAATTCCTTTTAAATTTCACTTTTACAGTCACAGTCTCTGTACTCTTCAAACAGGAGCACTGCCACTGTATAAATTCACATCCCTTACTCTGCAAGTGGTGATGTACAAATAAAAGAATAGGACCATTTCAACTAAAAGAGACTTACAGTGACCATCTAGTCCAACTGTGAAGCAGTTTCTATTATTTAATACACAATATATTATTATTGGAGCTGCAGAAAAACAATGCCAGATCATACTGAGGCAGAGAGCAGTGAGAAACATAGAGATGGATGTATCTGAGAAGAAATAAATTTTTGAGTGGAAAAAGAGCCTATGAAGGTGCATTTACAGGTATATAACATGTACAGATAAGTGCCTATATATACTTTCATACCTACATCACTGTGCTATGAATATTTCTTGTATATACTACCTCTTGTTTATTGTTTCAGAAACATACTATATGAAACCCCTTACAGGGTTCCCCACAAGCCTTACTCAAATACTTGAATTTTAATTTCAGAGCAATTTGGCTGGTAACATTCACAGAACTGTTCTGGACAGGCTGGAGTCCATTCACAAGCACAGAGGAAAAGTTGTTGTGACAGAAACAAAGCAAAATCAATAGAAATCTCAGTGCTTTATTTCTGAATTTGTAGAAAACTTGGCCTCTAAAATACTGAAACAATGACAGTCTGTAAGACTTGGCCCAACCAAATATTGAACTAAAGGCCAACTGTGATTTCCTAACTAAAAACTTTTATTGAATCAGCTAGATTCTGCTGAATGTTGGCCTTTGATATCCCCGTGCATGTTTCTTTACGGACTAAATTTTCTTGTCATCAAACAGAAAACACTTGTGTTTAATTCTCAAAACTGTAAAAGCCTTTTTTTCTGCAGGTCTCCCACTGGTTAAATCTGCCAAGCCTTTACAGCCGCTTTCTTTTCCTCAGCTGATGTGGTCCCAAACAAAAGCCACATAACTTTCCCTGTGCCAGTGCTCTCCATGTATCAGGGAAATAGAAGAGGGGTGACTTGTCAGAAACAACCACCAGATTCTCTTTGCCTTTTTCAAGTCCTCCTTGGTCATCTTCTCCAGCCTGTCCTCAAAATCATAACACACACACACACACATCCAAACACACAAAACCCCCAGAATTAAGAGGATAAATGATGAATGACGATTAGACTGATTTATTGAATTTCTGTATTTTTATTCCTTTCCTCAAGCTTATAACCTTAGCACTTTTGTTCCGATTATGTGATAGAAGCAGGGCTCTGAGATACCCAGTTACAATTTCAAGAGTGCATCACAGCAAAAGCAACGATAGTTTGATCATAGTTAATAAAAAGCTGCTTCAAACTCCGTGCTTTTCTTCAAGCAGTACATCGGGTTATACCTTCCATAACGCTTTTAAGTATAACCCGGACTGCTCCAATGAGACTATTTTACATCAATATCAAGCTGGGGGTGGGCTCGGGGGGTGAAGAAGGAGAGGCAGGGAAAAATCAGTGTGGGCTGTCTGTTCAATTCTAGTGATCTTCAGTTGCTATGTCTCTACACTCCCTTGCTGTGTGCAGTTTACTTTTCCTTTACAGTTGAATAGGCATTTGCAAGCACCCCACTCAAGCAGCACACAACAATCATGCAGTTCAAGTGAATACTTGAAATTATTGGCACGCTAGAGGTGAAATTGCCATAACGTGTAACAACTTCATGATCACTGTCTTGTAATAAAGTATTAGCAAAACAAGGCCGTGTATCAACTCTCTTGTGCAATGTGGTGGCTCTTAAAAGAGCCTTTAGGGTGTGGGATGAGTATTTCATGATCATAGAGCAGACCTAGGGCAGGAGTCTCAGGCGCGCTCGCCGCGGATGCGGCGGGCCAGCTGGATGTCCTTGGGCATGATGGTGACGCGCTTGGCGTGGATGGCGCACAGGTTGGTGTCCTCGAAGAGCCCCACCAGGTAGGCCTCGCTGGCCTCCTGCAGCGCCATGACGGCCGAGCTCTGGAAGCGCAGGTCGGTCTTGAAGTCCTGCGCGATCTCGCGCACCAGGCGCTGGAAGGGCAGCTTGCGGATCAGCAGCTCCGTGGACTTCTGGTAGCGCCGGATCTCGCGCAGCGCCACCGTGCCGGGCCGGTAGCGGTGCGGCTTCTTGACGCCGCCCGTGGCCGGCGCGCTCTTGCGGGCCGCCTTGGTGGCCAGCTGCTTGCGGGGCGCCTTCCCGCCCGTCGACTTACGCGCCGTCTGCTTCGTGCGCGCCATGGCGATCCGCAGGCAGCAGGCTCCGGGAGAGGGGAGTGAGTGAGGCAGCGGCTGCAATGCCCCTATTTATAGAGCCACCGCGTCCCTGATTGGGCCGCAGGCGGCCCAATCTGATTGGCTGCCGTGGGATCCCGGCGCGGGCCCGAGGTGGCTGCAGCTCTGCCCTCTCGGCTCCCATGGCAGGATCCCTGGGGCGGCCCGGGGGTCTCAGCCACAGCGCTCGTGCCCCTTCTGCTCCTCCGGCTCGGCACCTCTGCCAGTCTCCTGGCAGATTATACACAGCCTGGAGGCTACAATTCAGAAGTTACTTGCACTTTCTTCTTTCTTCCTTTGTGTCCTTGTTTTGGTTTGGTTTGCTTTTTTACTAAATGGTGGGCTTGTAGAAAAGAAGGAAAGGATTCTTTCAGTGCCGCACAGAGCTCCTTGCATGGACAGGCACGTGATTACCGAAGCCACAAAGGACAGACGGGGGGGGGGTATCCTGAAACAGAGGCGCTCAAAAAATCCAATAACACGAGTAGCTATAGTGGGTATGTAACAAGCCGTAGTATGTAACAAGCTGTAGTGACTATGTAACAAGCTGTAGTGATTGAGAATATTTTTAAGGTACTTTTTTCACTTTTTCATGTTTAAATTTCACTGGGAATTTCTGAATGAGAGGATTTACATATCATCAGGCAACATCGTGATGATGAGAATACTTAGGCCATTAACTTCATTTTTTTGGGTGAAATTAATTGAAAAGGAATATAGTATTGATCTCCTACTTAATTTTCCCCTACTCAGGAAAGTGTGAGAAAACCAGCCTGACGACAAATATTTATTGATATCATTGTTTGCGACTGCCCAATGAATTTCAGAAGTTTTACATAAACTTGAAATCGTTTTTCTTCCTTTCGATCATGAAGTACAACAAAAATAGTCTAGAAGTGAGCCCCAGCCTGGGGTGCTCTTTTTGTGTGAGTATGAGAAGTGTTCGCAGAAGGCTTCTTTTGAGAATTTTCAATAATGTACTTCTAGGTTAACAATTTTCTCTCATTGTGCAGTCCCCTCCCAGCCTTTCCCTTTCCCGTTCCCTTTCCTCTCCCCCTCCCTCCTCCTTCCAATAACTCCCCCCCAAATATTCTCTAGAACACCATATTACATTTACATTTTTATTTTAAATGCCAATAAATCATGGACAATAAAAATGGGGGAGAAATAGAAATTTCAGAAAGAAAACATTATTCTCAGAGCAAACTCCCTCTTTCTCTAGTCGACAAATTAATTTAGATTTCTCTACACTTAGTTAAATGCAAAATTGAAAAATCAGGACCTGAAATAACGTTTTTTAAATTGTTCAATTGGCCGAACATTTGAAAACTACATTTGTGGTTTGATTAGAGCACTGGAAGTGATTTTGTAATAGTGGTGAACTAATAAAAATCCACCTGACAAATGTCATTTAAACAGCGAAGGGACACATTTTACACGACTCATAGTACTCTAGCATTACATTATAAGTTGCGGTAAGCGTCTAAAGCGTTTCCGGATGATTGTAACACAGCTCTTTTGCAAGAATACGTGGGCGGCTCTTAAAAGAGCCTTTGGTTTTGGGTAGCGGTGGTCGGAAGGCAGCGCAAGGCTTCAGCCGCCGAAGCCGTAGAGGGTGCGGCCCTGGCGCTTGAGGGCGTAGACCACGTCCATGGCCGTGACCGTCTTCCTCTTGGCGTGCTCCGTGTAGGTGACGGCGTCGCGGATCACGTTCTCCAGGAAGACCTTGAGGACGCCGCGCGTCTCCTCGTAGATGAGGCCCGAGATGCGCTTGACGCCGCCGCGCCGAGCCAGGCGGCGGATGGCCGGCTTGGTGATGCCCTGGATGTTGTCGCGCAGCACCTTGCGGTGGCGCTTGGCGCCGCCCTTGCCGAGCCCCTTGCCGCCCTTGCCCCGACCAGACATGCCTGCACTCGCTGCTGCTGCTGCTGCTGCTGCTCTGGAGCAATTCCCGCTACCGCTCTTCCTGTGGACACCGCTGTTGTGTGAGAAGGCACCGCCCGCGCAGCGGCTTTTATCTGGTGCGGTCCGACCTGGTTGAGGACTTCCAAGAAAAAGGGCGGGGCTTAAACCTGGCTCCCGCCTTCTCCCCATTTTCCCAATCGCGCGACCCTCAAGAAGAAAATGTCGGGGTTTTTGTGGATTTCCCCTTCCCGAGGCACGATGGGTTCGGTGTTGCCGTCGCTTTTTTGGTGCGTTATTTGTGTTTCAGATAGCACGGACATCGAGTCTTTTTAAATATGAGTTATGTATTCTTTAAAGCTTTGATATGTCATTATCATTTAGGGGAAAAAGCTCATTCATAGCAAGCTACCCCACTTATTGATTCATTTAAATTATGCTTTGATTTGTTATTTTCAAAGATATATGTCTTATGTATTTCAGTTTCACCTGCTTGTATGGATTCTACTGTGTGGCTTCTCTGTTCATAGAGCTTATGCACATTTTTTTTAATGGATTACATTGCAGCAAATTCTGTCCAATTGTGTTTCTGAGAAATTCTACCTGTTCTCGGTTTGGTTTTTTTCTCACATCTTCATTTCCCGCCCTCTCTGAATGTTATCTCAAGGTGAATTTAGCAGTACAGGTACACTAACTGAGATTTTAAATGTTTCAGTTTTTATGGTAAAAGTGTTCTTTTGGACTAATATTTTTACAGTATTTTCCAGTGCTGTAGTGGCATAGAGAAGAGCTTAGCTATTTTTAGAGAGATTGAAAAATTAAATACTTAAAAAGAAGAGTGACTTTGCATTTCTTGGGTATTTATTAATTCTGGCTCTCTTTAGTGGAGGAAAATATTCTGAGATTTTGTAGTTGAATCAAGGCATATTTAGTAAAAATTATTCAGTAGATCAGTTTCGACCTGAAAACTATCTGGAATGATAAAAATATTTCCAGTATTGAGCATTTGCTGCCCTCTCATGGACGTTTTTTTATTACTGATAGTTGATTCTTTTCATACTGGCCTGGCAGATTTATTTAATGTGTGCTTTCATGAAGATTCAACAAAAGATTAAACAATAATCAATCTATCTTCACACAGACCACAGATAGAGGTGTTGCACCTTTTAGCAGAGAAATCACTGTTCTGGTGGCCCCTCCCTCACTGACAATTGAAAATATTAGGATCTGACACATGTTCATGCCCCATCTTTTCAGCACAGGCCTAAAACAAACCCAAATGGGGCAAGACAAATATCAACACTCTGAATGAAACATCCAAAAATTTCCAACCAGTAACAAATGCTCTGTTCCACAATGAAATTGATAGTATTCTCTCCTGGGCTGTGGAGATCCTCCTGGAATGCAGAGGGGATGACACAGCTCTGGTCATGGTGTTATCTTTCCTAAGGCCAGTTTGCTCTGTTCAGGGAGAGAATTTCAGGGACCATGACTGCTGTGGGAGACGGAGATATCATGAGAAACTGGGCACTCTGTAGTCAGTCAGCTCTTCTGTCACTTCCAGGAGATTTTGGGAGTAAGGTAGGCATGTCCTGCACTGATAAGGATACACTTTGTGTAATGCTTGGAGCAGGATTTTTCACTTTCTGAGTACACAGACAAGTCCCCTGGGTCCAACAGGGCAGTTTGGCACTACCTGCTGCGGAATTCCTTGAACTTACTCTGCTATGAAATTCCAGCTCTTCAGTCTGCTCAATCAGACTTCAGGGACTGCCTCTATCACAGCTCTTCCCTAGGAGTTGTTACCACTTGCAGATGCCTGCCATGATCCTATCAGGAAATCCTGGGCAGATAACATACTTAAGCAGCTTGTGATAAATTGTCCAGTTCTGCAAAGCTGAGCTTTTCTTTCTGCTTCTTTGTTTTTTCAATGGAAAAAATGATGGCAAAGCCTCTTTATATAATCCTGCTTCATTATGAGCAGCTTCTGCCCAAGGATCTGTGACTACATATAGTATTTTCCTCTGTCTCTTGTTGTCTGCTTGCTTTGCAAAATATCAGAAACCATTTGGAAAAGGTTTTTCTTTCCTTTAATAGCTGGTACATGCTTGCTCATAACATTATATTTTAACTCGTGACAGAAATACAACTAATAAAAAGGACCAAGTTTTGAGTTGAGTTTCTGCTTCTCTTCACTCACAGCCAATTCTAAATTACACATCCAATATCATCTGCTCTCTGAGGTCTGTTTGATAAAATTAAATGGTAACTTAAGATCCACTGAATCATTTGCCTTGGAAGAGACATTTAAAGTTCATATAGACTAACCTCTGGATTGCATTAAGGGTATGGAAACTTGGCAGAAAACGTGCACTCTTGCGTTCCAGCTTGTCCTCAGAGAGCAGAAGGGCTGGGTGCTGCTCTGCTTAATTTCTGATTACCTCCAATTCAGCACTGTAAGCCTGGTAGTTTCAAATAAGAAACATGAGAACAGATTCACAAATAGTGCAGTTTAACAATTCAGCTCTGTAGATCTGCTTGCATTCAGTAGGAGCTTGTGTAATCACAGACTAATTGTGTAATTTTACCAAACAGGTAAAATTTCTGCCTTCCTTTTATACAGCACAATCTTATCCCCCTTTCCCTCGTATGTGTGGCATGACCTGGGTGGAGAATTGAGTAATATAGTCATATATGTGGTAGCACGTACTTTGCAAAAGTCATCAGCATAGGCAGCAGCATGCAGTTTATTATATAACTGACTTGATCAGGCAGAAGTTACTCTTTTGGCCTTGGGGTCCTTCAAAGCTCAGATCACGACTTTGTTCCATTTGTGCTGTTCTTCAGCGCCAAAGCATAGCCATCCTGCCTCCACAGGAGCTCCTTCTTCAGTGCAATCCTTCTCCCTTGACGTGAACAATGCATTTCCCAATGTGCACAGATAACATAGGAGGTACAGTGCAGGCCAGAGACAGTGAGCTACAGGCCTTGCCTTGGCCCTTGGTTGTCACCTCACGCCACTCATGAATGTTTCATGAAATGAAGTTTCAGTCTTTGATGTAAGCTACTATTATTTTTCTACATTTCAATTTTTCCACAGCTGCTGGCAGCGTAATCCTGAAATTGTTGAAAAAAAGGATCCTGCAGTCACTGAGGTGTCACTGATGTCTCACCAGTTCATGCAGGACTGATGAAGAAATCTCTTATCAGAATGGAAATGCCAAGAGATCAACAAAACACTATGTGTAAAGTTAAAATCAGAATGCAACGTAACTCCAAATCTAGAAATTATCATCCAAAATTGAGTTTGGAGAGTGAATGGGGATCCAAGGAGGAGCCACATAGATGACTTCATCATTCTTTGACAGCATGTTCTGTAGGAGAGCTCTAACTTGCACAGAGAAAAGTGTTTGCTAACCCCATGTCCAGCAGCACACTCAGTGCATTGTGATCTAGATGGTAAAAAACAAACTTGTGGAAGGAAAATTCTGTTGTGTAATTTTGCAAAGTCAAGAGTGTCTAGCTGAAAAGCGGTTCTGTACCTAAAATCAGGCTGGTTCATATCTCCACTGACATGCGAACACCAGAGAGCAGGTCTGATACTACTTATGTTCTTCCAGACTCCACACTGCCTCTCCTCAGATTCCTGGCCATATATTACAGGTGTTTCACCCCTCAGCTCCTTCCTTTTGAGAATTAGTAAACTGACATTTCACAATTCATTTAGCCCAGGATAATAGGAATAACTTTTTGTCTGCTTTATTCAGCTGTCATGGTTTAACCCCAGCCAGCAACTAAGCGCCATGCAGCTGCTCCCACACTCATTCCCAGAGACAGGGGAGAGAATCAGAAAAGTGGAAAAAAAACCCCTCTGGGTTTAGATAAAGACAGTTTAATTCATGAAGCAAAAGCCATGCATGCAAACAAAGCAAAAGAAGGAATTCATTGATTGTTTCCCATGGGTGGGCAGGTGTTCAGCCACCTCCAGGAGAGCAGGACTCTGTCATGCATAATGGTGACTCGGGAAGATAAAAGCCATCACCTGAATACCCCCCTCCCTTCTTCTTCCCCTTCCCCAGCTTCATCTGCTGTGCATGAGATTGTTTGGTTTAGCAAACCCCTTTGGTCAATGGGGATCAGCTGTCCTGGCTGTGTCCCCTCCCACTCCCTTGTGCACTCCCGGGCTCCTCATCGGGGAGGTGGTGTGAGAAGCAGAAAAGGCCTTGGATCTCTGTAAGCACTGCTCAACAATAACTAAAACATCTCTGTCTAATCAACACTGTTTCCAGCACAAATTTTAAACATCTTTGTGCCCCAACTAACATAGCTTTCTTTTTATAGAAATCTAGCTTTAAATTTTCTCTATCAAACACAAACGATTTCTTAATAAAATAGTGGAGTAATTTCACTTGCAATAAAACTCCACCTTTAAAGTCTTTAAAAATGGAGCCCCAGGGAGATTTTTTTTTCCCCTAAAGATATGATTAGGCCATGCAGAATAAACTCTTACAGTTGACAACAACTACCATAAAAAATAGAGAGAGAGAGAAGTACAGGAATAACATAAACCACTAAGAGAGAACTAAGACATGAATATATATGTATATGAAGATGTATGTATGAAAATTACCTGGTTTTGTGGTAATCTGAGGGAAAATTGGGCTTTGAGGTGACTAATGCAGATGAAAAATTCTGTAACCCCATCATAAAATAGAATTTATCAGTAGAAAGTGATTTGTTATTCTGGGTGGAGTAATTTAAACAAAATTCTGGAGAGGTTCTTATGTCAGTTCTGCTTTATGTAGACCTTCAGAAAACTTAGTGGTTCATTGCCATTATTGGACCATCACAGAATCTGATATGGACATTTACTAAGTAAGCACATCTGTGAAAGTAACAGCTGACCCTATGAAAGAGGAAACATAAAAGCAGGTCGTCCTTGTAATAATTCGCAATATTGTACCTATTTTTTTAGAAATTTCTTCTAATTTTGGGGCAGCTTAACATTTAATTGTAAAGTGTGTCCTTTTGGTTTTTGTCCAAGTATGACCAGCCACTAAACACCAGCACACCTTAGAAGATATTGTGCAGAGTTCATGTATTTACTTTCTTTCACAAGTATCATGAGGCATCTTAACACATTGAACAAAATAAATTAATGACCGTATGTCCAAAAACTATATCATAGAAGAGTGAGATGCGTTCCCTCTTCACTGCAATCATATATCACACATTTGAACCTCAGTTCAGTAGGTCAGCTAGACATTCAAACCACGATGACAAAACAGTACCCTGAGTTATTAATAGGATATCAACTTTTCTTATGTCCAGAATAGGAATCTGCTCATTAGCAGGAGAGAAGCCTGCTGAAGGTGATGTGGGGTCCTGAGGGAGAGTGATCAGACACAGCAGTGACNGACTCAGTAATTTAACAAAAGCTGTTCCTGGGGGAGAATCAGTCTGGAGTTGGGCATAGCCCTCCCATAGCCGAGATGAGATGGCATCCACGGGGCTAGCAGTGTGCACAAGCTGAGGGGAAAGGAGGATGAGAAATGATGAGTTATGGTGACTGACATAAGCCAGCGGTGCCATTGAAACAAAGATGATATTACACTTATCCC
>VZTR01031475.1:33203-49197 GCA_013400775.1 Chaetops frenatus | reverse complement strand
AAGCACAAAAAGAAGCCAAGAGTATGTATTGCACTCTAAAGCTAAACAAATTTAGAACAACCTACATGTTAATTTGAAAATTTTTATCTCTTTTCTGAAGATTTTACTTTTAACCAATTCATAATTTAAAAGTTTGGTGGCAGATATCGGAAATTTTGAGTACAAGCATGGAAAAAAATTCAGAAAACCCAGTCAACCACATACTAATGCTGACCTTGTATCACCTCTTTACTCTTAACAGTGGATGAATATTTTGGTAAAGGAAGAATATCTCCTGAGGGAAAGCTTACAGCAATTATATATTAAGTTCTCTCTTTCATACCATATGAAAAATATTACACAATACTCTTTGGGTGGGGGGTTTTTTGTATATGTGTGGTTTGGAAGGTTTTGGGATTGTTGATTTTGGTTTTTTTGTGGGTTTTGGGTTATTTGGCTTTTGGGCTTTCTTTGCTTTTGGAAGGTTTTTTTTATTTGTTTGTTTGATTTTTTTTTTTTTTTGGTGGTTTATTGTTTTTTTCTGTTGTGTTGTTTTGTTTTGTTTTGTTTTTCTTTCATGAGTAGGACATATCATGGAAGAAAAGTAGCATTTGTGAGGTGTCCTTGCACAATTTTGTCATATGTCATAGCCCAGCAAAATGTCTAATTGTAAAGCATACTCTCCCTATATAATAAATACATCAAAATTTTTGTTTTGGTTTGTTATTATTCAGTTCTTAGTTAGAATTCTATGCTTTATTAAAACTCATACCTCAATTCCTCTTAAATTAGTTACCACTGTCTCCCAAGAAGGAAGCAGATTTTAAATTACTGATTTTTCCGTTGATGTGAAACCTGTGAAATAAAATTTGTCTCTTTTATTAAGGATTTATTTTTACTTATTTCATATAGATTACTCCTTGATCTAAGTCATTAAATAAATATCATTAAGGCAGTCTTCCCAAATTCCAGATACCATTTAACTGCTAACTCCTACTACATTATTATATGGCAGATTTTTTCTTGGTGATGACAGAAAAGGCACCACCAAAATATCATTTTGGAAACTTTGTTCCTGAACATGATGATAGAAAGGTGATTGTTCATTATTGCTCTTACTTTCTGTATTTATATAGCAAGTAGTACACAATCTGGTCTTAGACCTGTGATCAGCTGCTACACACACACACACACACACACACACACACACACACACACACACACACACACACACACACACACACACACACACACACACACACACACACACACATAAAAATAGTGTAATTTCAAATGAAAACATGACCCCTTATTTATGTGTTTCATTTTAGGCAGAAGAATCTGAGAAAAAATAGTTAAGGAATACATTAGATAATTAAGCAATAAACCCCATACTATGATCTTTTAATGTATTTGAAATTATCTAACTTCTTTTAAACTAGAGAATATGCTAAAATTGTAATAACTATTCTTTATAAAAGATGGTGTCTCCTGGGGATTCTATGAGTCATGAAAAATTTCTGACAAACTAAATTCCTGCAGGTGTCTCATTTATGAGCAAATACATAACAGGTACACCATGAAACATCCTATGTTTTCCAAAGGGCAATATCTCATTTAGCAAATACACTATTTTTAATTACAACATGGCACATACAGGACAACAAGGGGACCAGGCACACTCAAGATGGGTTTACAAAAGGCAGGTCCCGCTTGACCAACCTGATCTCCTTCTATGCCAAAGTGATCCTCTCAGTGGATGAGGGAAAGGCTGTGGGTGTTGTCTGCATGGACTTCAGTAAAGCCTTTGATACCATTTCCCACAGCATTCCCCTGGGGAAAACTGGCTGTTCACAATTTGAACTGTTTGCTGGGTAAAAAACTGTCTGGGTGGCTGGGCCCAGAGGGTGGTGGGGAGTGAAGTTAAAGCCAGTTGGCTGCTCACAGGTGGTGTTTATTTATGTCTTTATTCTGTTGCTTAGACCAATTTATTTTCTGGAAGCAGAGGAATATAGATCTTCAAGACTGCTGGCATTATATATGAGAGTCTCCTTTTATGGTTCAGCTTACCATATGCTTCTTTCTTCCCAGTTTTAAGGTTCATTCCTTGCCTTTTTTTTCTTCCCACAGTTTAAAATTTGGTAAATACACAAAAACCTGAAAACAGTGTATTACAATAAGAAGAGCTAGAAAACTTTAATTATTGCTACTATGTTACCTCTAATAAATCAGCAGACCTTGTGAAACACCAGTGCACATCTATGAATATCTCAATCAAACACTTTTCAACCAGTCCCTTAGGTTGCTAATTTTCTGTACAAACTCTGTTGCCCTGTGTCTGCTTGGGGGTTCAGTTTGTTGTCTTTTAACTTCCATCTTGGACTGGGATCCCAAGGGATGGGAGCAGATGGCTATCAATGCAGAGCAATCAAAATTTATGAGCCTGGAGGATGTGTAATTCAAACAGAAGTATCCTGTCACAGTGAGCTAGGAGATGAAAACCCCTACAGGCCTTACTCTCAGATGCACTTACATGTAAGGGTTGGGATTCTTTAAGGAATATTAACTCAGTAGGAAAATTTATCTGAAAGTGGGTTGGTTTGTGGAGGGAACTTTAGGAAACATAAATTCGCGAAGTCCTCTTTCACATACAATTAACATAGGAAAGTGCACTTGGCACTTTCAGAAAACATTCAGGTTTTCTGAAAACCCTGATAAAACCCTGATAGGATTTTATGTCCACTTCCTGTAAGCTTCCCTTTTCCCTCTGAGTTTGCACAGCAGCTCCTTATCCATCTGTGGAGGCTTCCTGGCAGTTTTGGCCAACATCCTCCCTGTTGTATGCATTGCTCCTGAGCTTGGAGGAGGTGACCCTTGCAATTCAACCAGCATCCTTGGGCCCCTCTGTCTGGCAGAATTCTATCCCACAGAACTCTACTGAGCAGGTCCTTGAAGAGGCCAAAATCTGCTGTCCTAAGTTCCAGCTTGTTGCAGGCCCTCCTCGCTGCCCTGAGGATCTCCAACTCCACCATCTCGTGGTCACTGCAGCCACGGCTGCCTTGCAGCAGTACACTCCCCACCAGCTCCTCCCTGTTGGTGAGCACCAGGCCCAGTATTGCACCTCTTGTTGGCCCTTCAGTCACTTGTAAGGAAGCTGTTGGCACATTCAAGGAACCTTCCCAATTGCTTGTGCCAGACATGGACGTGCACCAGCCCAGCCAGCGTGGGTTCGTGAAAGACAGGTCCTGCCTGAACAACTTGATCTCCTTCTATGACAGGGTGACAGTAACAAAGGTTAGGGCAAGACAAAATAGCTCCAAGTTGTGCCAGGAGAAGTTTAGGTTGAATCTAAGAAAAAATTTATTCTCTGAAAGGATAGTCAGGAATTGGAACAGGTTTTCCAGGGAAATGGTGGAATCATCATCCTTGGAATTGTTAAAAAAACCTGTAGATGTGCTTACAGACATAGTTTAGTGGTGGACCTGTCAGTGTTAGGTTGATGGATGAACTTGGTGATCTTAGAGGTATCTTTCAACTTAAATGATTCTGTGTTCTAAGTTGTGGAAGCTGGTGGCAAATGTTTCTTGATAGTAGGTGTATTTCTTGTCCTATATTCCATACTTTTTTCCTGATAAGTGTTTTATCATGGTTACAGTGAAAATAAAGGGAGGGAAAAATTATTCTGAAGATAAAGACCCAGAACACCAGCTACTGTTTGCAGGAACTGTGGCAGTACTTTCACATTGTTAACAACTGGAAACCAAAAAAGGGCTCTTTTCAGCCAGATGTTTCACCAAACCTGAAAATCTTATTGATATGAGCATCAGAGAGCACCACTGACATACAGGAGTGACACATATGATTAAACAGACACTACACTTCTCTGCAGTAATATCTAAAATGTATTTGAACGGGACTAAGTGATGAGACTTCAAAGTAGGTTACTGAACTTTCACAGATCTCACTGACACATGGGGAGGATCTCACAGGATATTGTATGGCCCAACACGTTGAGTGGAACCCAACCCACCTGAGGAAGGAATAAGTTCATTTCCACTAAATATGGACAATGCTTTTTGACAGACAAAGTTACATAATGTAATGCTGGTTACTGGGATCAAGGCAACAGAGATGTCTTATTGAGATTTTTTTTTTCAGTTGGCTTGGGAAACACTGCACACTGGTCAAAGGGAGCATCCTTGGAATAGTGCAACAAGACAGACAGAAATCTTCTCACAATGCCTTTCTCAATTGTTTTGACTGCACATATGTGGAAATATTTTTGTAACTGTTAAATAAAGATTGTTAAAATATTCTGACTTTACTGGGACAAGCACCAAAGTAGGTTTTATCCAAATATAATCTCATCATGCCTCATGTTCCAGAGTAATTCTTAATTGTAAAAGTAATTGGTGAAAATTTTACATTCACAACCTTGTAGAAGAAGGCATGTTCATCAAACCAGGGAGTCTCCATATGTAACCAATCTCCAAGCCAAATTCCTAGCATATTGTAATGTTATCAAGTGAGTTTACCAGTGAGGTGGTCTTTCTTCAAATTAAAACAGCCCAACTGTATATAGGTTTAGTAAGATGGGTTTTCAAAAAGATCACAGGAAGAAAGCAGCACACATAGCACAACGTTGGTAGATTTGGTATTATCTTTGCTTAGACTCCCCTGACTGTTAGCAGATTTCAAGCACTGAAAGCTGCTGAAATGTTAGACAACCTGGTGAAGTGAGCAGAGCTGCTGTTCAGCTCATACTTTCCTGATATTTTCCAATTGGTGGTGACATGTGTTCCCCACCAGAATTAATTCTATTTATTTATAACTGATTGCCCTGGCTGACTGGCAAAGATGGGATGCTAAATAAAACAGTGTGCAGTCCATCAAAATCTGGTAAAAGTATTGAAGATGGCCACTTTTGGATGCAAAATATGACGCTCCAGTCTAATCCAAGTTAAATTATATTATGCTGTTTCACTGAAAGTGTTACTTTCAGCCTGACCCCATTGTGTTTTATTGCATTACCAAAAATTCAACCGTATTAGAATGTAAAACTAAATACTGGCATAAGTCTACACCTGCAGAAATTTCTGAAGAAATCATAGAGATAATTGCCATTTTTCATTGAATCATGATAAAAGATGGGAAAATGTTAGCAGTGATTTGAATATGCCTAGAAATTTCTGTTTAGTGAAATATAATATCATTTATTGAGGATCAATATTTTACAATTTAGAATTCTCAGATTTTTGTGTAAGAGTATGCTAACACATTAAATATATTAAATATATTTAATATTTTTGATGAGGAGCAGTTTCCTTCTTTGTTTATGTTTAATTTGTACAGGCATTCCATAGGGAACACGAACAAATTAATATCCGTTACTTAATAACTGAAATAGCATCCTTGAAGGTAGGGAAAATAGTCTAGGTCCATAGTTCATAAACCTGTCTGCATATCATTGGTCTTTCATGCTAATTTCTGAGCTGATTACCAAAATAATAGATAGGGGACAACATATTACAGAAAAGACTGTAACAGTTGCAATACCACATTTTTATTATTGTTAATTACAGATAATAAAACATTAAAATAATGTGTAAATATTTGATTTTAATTGTTTTAAATATAAAATTATTGTTACATTTTTATGTCTTTTGCATTTAAGAAATTTTTTCCTGTAGCATGAAATATTTGTGCTAGGTGCTGTATACATAAACTTAAAAGATGTCCCACTTTATGGGAAATCTGAAAATATTGAATGATCTTTTAGTTCATTGACAAATTAGGAAAAATGAAGTCCCTAAATAATAGAAAATCAACTTTTAGAGGTACAGCAGGAATGAAAGAAAAGAGAAAATCTTAAACAAGAGAGGACAAGGGAGAAAGTAAATTAGGACACTAGTTAATAAATAGAGACTCATTCAGAATACTGATTTTAATTAGAGAGAATGAGAGAGGAATACTCAATATAGACTTAAGGTCAGATTCTGCAGGCTTTATACCTGGAGAAGCAAGAAACAGAAAAGGTATGAAGTAGGCAAGAAAAAAGAGGGCGTGTCACAGATTGTTAAAGGTAGCACAAAGGGGCAATCATCAACCAGGGAGTCTGTGGGTCCCATTGACAAACCAAAGGTTATCTCAAGAATGAGGGCCAAAGAGGAAGTATGGGAATGACACTTCTCACTAATTTCTTCACAATGATAATGAGAAATAAATCAAACTACTAAGATATTCTGAAAAGAAGAATGCAAGTCTCACCAGCTCTGTAATTCTGGAAATGTGAAGACAAATACAGAAGATTTAAATAATTCTTTATCCCGTTACTGTAAGTAATAAATGAAAGTAAAGGAGAAGGTAGTCAGAAGTAAACTTCAATCCTGATAATAGTGGCTCTGAAGTCTTTAATGTTTTTTAAAAGCCATTCAGTTGGGTCAAGCAGACAAAGCTAACCACAAAATTCCCTCTACAGAAATGAGAAGTGCAGCACCCAGTGCAAAAAAAATAAAGGATGTGTTTTTTAAAAATTATATTACAGAAAGTGAAAGAACCAGAAAGTCTTCAGATTAGGTTTGGACCTAAGAGATCTATTGTGGATGAGATAATGAAAACATTAAATCCTGCAAATGATCAAGAAATTGAGATGCAACATTTAGTAAAGAATAGAATTTGACAAGCAAAGGCATAGCATATTGAAGTGTGTTCAGGAATGGGCAGTGCTTAGATTGTCTTGCCAGAGTGAAGAGTCTAAAATGTGTTAGAAAGAGTTACCTTGACTGCAATGATTTTTCAGGACCTGTCTTTCAGTACTCAAAAAGAAGAAAAGATACTTTATAGGTTAAGACTAAATAACAAGAGTGAAGAGAAAATCTGGTGTTCGGAAAAAACATGCAAGAATCATGCTGCACTGCAACACTTTGTATACACCAGTACTGACAGATTTCAGTACCACCACTCCCTCTGAGGATCCTTTTTAAAACTCATTGGATCTCATCACAGTTGGGTATTATCTGATCCTCCATCTGAAAGAAAAAACAACAAACCAGCTTTGATTTCTGTTTCTAGTATCTGGGTGATTCTCACCTGAGCCTGAACATTCATTAACCCATTGAACTCTGTGTTTTGTGGGCTTCCCCCACCTGCAACCAATCAAGACTGTGGCTGTGACTATCACTTCAAGCAATGGATATTGAAAATGCAATTCTCGTTGTGGATCCACAGGTAGTTATAACGTTCATCTCTAGTATCAAGCCTTATCATTTCTTTCTGTTTCTTTCTTTTCCTTATATATTTTTAAAGTGATATCTTTATACTTTTCTATTATTGTTTTTCTATAGATAATAATAATAAAAACACCCACATATCTCCTTTCCATTGCAACCAAATTGTTCTAAAATAAACCCTATATATACACACACACATATATATATATATATAAATAAACACTGATCATTCCATGTAATTTCACTCTAATCCTCCCCAAGGTATCTATTAACAAGTACCTGAGTTACCCCCCGCTTTAGGGGTAGATTGAAACAGGAATGCATCAAAGAGCTAATCAAAGAGGTGATTCTCTTGCTGTGTCCAGTGTTTGTGGAGCCTCACCTTGACTATTGTGCAGTTCTGGGACCCACCACTTAAGAAAGATGTGAATGTTCTTGAATGCATCATACCTGCCACAGCAGCTGTAGCAGTGGCTTACAGTTTAACAGGAATTCAACTGAAAATTTGCTAAAACTGTTGAGTCATCCTGTGATACCCAGGCTAACTTTTTGTTAGAAAAATGGTGTCAAAATAACATAGAAAGGAATATGTGCAATGAACTCTGTTTGCAGAAGTCAATATTTTAATTCCCTCTGTAGTCAGGGGAGGGGGGAAAAGTTATAGGACATGATTCATCTTATTCTTAAGTAGATATCTAAATAGGTCAGATGAATCATGCTCTAAAAGGGCCTTTTCTCTCTGATAGCTATAAAGAGAATCCAAAATGACTAATTCAGATATAGACGACTAAACTATAGATGTCTAAAGTTAGCTGCAGTGAATCCCACACAGAATGGCTTGTACCTTCCTAGTGCATGAGAAAGGCTGGGGAGTAAGTTCACTCTCATAGCTGACACAGTTGTAATATATTCACAGACAAATTTGATTTGTCCTAAGCTGACATTTCTCCAACAGGAAGCTGAAATAAGAACTCTTTGAGTAGCAGAAACAGTAAATCTACTTTGTAGTTTGCAAATACATAAAGTTAACAAATCTCAAAATATAACTGGGGATTCCCAGGAATTGTCTTAATTTACCAAAAATTATACTGTGATAGCACTATTGCTTGCAGCGAAGTAGTAATTAAATCTAAAATAAATAAAGTACAAAAAATGGTGACTAAAAGGTCACATGGATGAAGCAACTGTCTCACAAAGTGACCCAGTGACTTACAAAGTGACTTCCAGGGATGGGAGTGTTCAGTTTATATAGGACAAAACTGAGAAGGAATGTAGTGGAGGTTTACAAGCTTGTGCTGGAACATTTATTTCTCAACTCTCACAATACTAGGACTGAAGGCACCTGCTAAAACTGGTGGAAATTCAGGTTCAGTCATGGAGAAGATAGCATTTTTTTTTTCACAATATTTAATGAATCTCTGTTGTTTGGTGCTGTAGGCTGCTGCAAAGGCAAATATCACTAGTTGCAAAATGGATTAGATAAACTCTTTGAAAGACAGAGTGATAAGGAGACAGTAACGGAATAGCCAGGAATCTACTCTTTAAAACCCCTAAAATTTCTCTAGATGCTGGGGACTGCAATGAGAAATGGAATGCAGACACAACCAGAACAGGCAAGATATGCTCTTTTACCCTTCTTCTCCATCTGCCATTGCCAGAAGCATTGAGAATACAGGGCTCTGCTGACCCAGCCTGGTGGGGCTCTGAACTTCTTACAGGTATAAAAACTCACTCATAAACTGCTCTGACCGTGTCACTCCTTTTAAGCAGATACTTGGAAAAGATAAACAAAATTTCCTCTAAGTCCAAGAAAGAAGCATAACTCAATGAATAGACCAATCCATTTCTGAGTAGCTCTAAAATGGGCAGCAACAGCAGCAGCAGCTTGAGATGACTGAGCCTCAGGACACAAAGCACTAGAACAGATTAATTTAGTTTTGCTTCTGATTAAATTTCCAGAGAGACTCTCAGCACCTCAAAGTATCATGTTAATCACTTTAGTAACAATCTTGGGTAAAGCATGCCACAATTTTCTGTGGTGCAAGTGCTGGTTATTAAATTTAGTGATGCCCTCTGGAATGGAGAATGTGAGGAATCTCGACTTGCAAACACTTGGCCACCAAACCTACAAGACTCTCCTGTGTGTTTGGAAGAGGCTTGTCCTCCACAGCTGGCAAATTGAAACTCTTACCCATTAAACTACACAACTCTCAGTGCCTGCTCATCAACACATCCCTTTTCAGTAAACAGCTTTGCAGCCCGGGTTGTATATTAAACATGTTTTCTATAAAAGACTGGTGCTGGCTGGAGTCCTCATGTTTATATAGGGGCTGAGATAGCTCTTTCCTGTGTTAGAATGGCACAATTAGTGCCCAGCATAGCGCTGACATCACTCATCACAGATTTTCTTCTGAGATACTCAGTGCCTTACAGAGACTTCTAAATAAGTCTGAGTAATTTGCAAAGTTATCTGAGGGAATAAATTGCTAACAGCATGACCCTGAATTTGCATGTGTCCCTCCCAAGCATCCCTGAAATGACAGCTGCAGTAAGACATAAAGAAAAATACATTTCAAATCTTTTAAAGACTTGTTTTGAGGTGTTGGTTTTATTTCTCATCTGTGTGTAAAAATGTTGCTCTATTAGAGATCAAGTACATTTTTCATCTTTTTCATGTTAAATTCTGAAATATATTCAGCGGAACTAAAGGGCTAATTAATTTTATGGTAGAATAGAAATAGGTTCTGAGAAAAACTTTAGATATATGTCCTTTGAAAGTAACATTTTGAAACCAGAGCTACCTGCCACTCTGATAAACGGTGATTAAGATTTCCTGCTGTGAGCATGCATTCTTTGCTAGACTGAGTAAAAAGGGATGTTGTATCATGCTATTATGCACACCTAGTAACCCTTAAGACACAAGCATCAGTCTACAATCATTGAAGATCTTCGGTTTTCTCTTTAAAAATGATGTCTTTTGTAGTGACCACTGTTGATGTAAAAACCCTATGAAATTAGGCACGTTATTGTATATGTGTTGTAGATTGAGTAATTAATTTTTTTAATGAAAGAAGATAAGAGAGGAAGTAGTAGCAGCGGAAAAAAGAAAAATACATGGAGTGTTCACAAATAAGTGGTGAATTCAAGTGGGAAAATCTGGCTTATTTCTAAGTTGCTTTGCCCTTCAACTTGTCTGCTGGTTCTACATTAGCATTCAGAGAGCAGTATTGCCATTCCTGGTGATTCACTAAGGTATTATGAATATGCAAAATATCAGAAGCTTTTTGTGTCTGTGGTTTGTCTTTCTTAGATGTTCGAAAGAGTAATTGAAGCCAATCAGTTCCTGAAAACTCCATCTAGGTGAATTCCATTATAAAAGAAAAAATTGATTTAATAATTCTCACAACATACCAAAATGTTGATTTCTATCTGTTTTCTAAAAACAATACCTCTTGTTTATTTTTCCCCACAATAAGACTAATTGATTTACAGGTTAGTATGTTACACTATTTCTGTTTCTTAGTTTATTATTAGGTAACACAGTAAAGGACAGCATATTCAGTGACATATTTGATAAGTTGTAGTTTCTCCCTCTTCTTTTTATTAACTTCTGACCTTCTGAACAAACCACAAATACAATTTTACAAGCAATCCTCATCAAGTTCTATTTTATTTATGCATTCAAATAAACCCATCAAAATCAGGTGAGAATTATTGTATCTGATCTGGGATCATTCTTCTTTCCCTTTTCTTTTAATAAATATTGATTTTTCTTCTAAAAATAATAAAATAGCAAGCAGTTATCAGTGTTTGAAGGGTGATACTTTTGGTTTCTGAGGGATTTCCAGGTTTTTGTTGTCTAGTTGGTGTAAAGGCTACACAAAACTTTCCCCTTTTGTAATATTCCTGGAAAGTAAAAGCAGTTCAGAACTAAAGTGTGCAAGCAAGGGAGAACAGCCACTCATTCACTGAAGCAGGAATGATTTACAATGGATAAGGTATGGAGTATTGTCTAAAGAACAAAATAAAAACATTATGTTTCTTTTTCCCGTACCTCTTTCCTGTCTCTTTGAAGCTTCAATTTTTGGCATTTGACCTTGTATTTATTCTCAGGTAAGATTTTTTAAGTATCTTGCTCTGATGCTTGGCTATGGGGGAAATATCAGTCTCCCTGGTCTTTGCTCTCACCTGGCTGTGACTTGTAGATCCTTGTGAGGATATGACAATTCTGGTCTCTCATCTGTGGCCAGGAGCAGTACTGGGCTGCAGGAGAACTTGAATCAGGGATAGAATAAGGAACAGGAAACAGCTTGAAACAGCTTGAAAGAGTGACCCACAAGTATGATTTCTATGACTGCAGCAAAACTTTAATATTAAGATGCTCTGAGAGAATATTAAATTTGACTGTTCACCCTGGTTGCCTAAGACAGAAATAATATCCACCTTCCTCAGCTGGCTGTAGAAGAGCAACATGTGCAACTCTCTAGTCAATGTGCTTGTTGAGTTGCTGGCCTGGGACCGTTCACCAGGGTGATTTCTGAAGTTCACTTTCAGCACTATGCCATCACCTGGAGTCTGAAATCTCTATGACTTTCTTTTAAGCTGTTTGAGGTCTGGGAAATGAGGCCAGATCTCACACAGGGCTTTGCAAACTGCTGCAGCTCTATGTGAAATTGTTGAGACAGATTTGTATTTTCATATAAGAAGTCTACCTGACTGCATCAAAACCTTCAAGAGACTGGTTAATCTATGATAAAAATGAATGAATGAATGAATGAATGAATGAATGAATGAATGAATGAATGAATGAATGAATGAATGAAGAATTGAAGGGGAGTGTGGTGGGGAAAGAGATTGAGAGGGAGAAGAAGGATGGGGGAAAAAAGGAGACAGGGAAAAGAGAAAAGAGAAAAGAGAAAAGAGAAAAGAGAAAAGAGAAAAGAGAAAAGAGAAAAGAGAAAAGAGAAAAGAGAAAAGAGAAAAGAGAAAAGAGAAAAGAGAAGAGAAGAGAAGAAAAGAAAAGAAAAGAAAAGAAAAGAAAAGAAAAGAAAAGAAAAGAAAAGAAAAGAAAAGAAAAGAAAAGAAAAGAAAAGAAAAGAAAAGAAAAGAAAAGAAAAGAAAAGAAAAGAAAAGAAAAGAAAAGAAAAGAAAAAAGAAAAGAAAAGAGAAAAGAAAAGAGAAAAGAAAAAAGAGAAAACAAAGATCTTCTCAACCATTTTTGTATTATAACTTTTGGAAATAGGAAAAAAGTGGAGGAGTTAATAATAGCAGTTATAAAAGCAAGACAGACAGAGGAGAGCATTGCATCCCCCTGAATACAGATGGATCCAAAAATATCTTGACATCCATTAGTTTAGATGCACTAGAAATAATGTCATTTCAGGTTCTCTGATGTACTTCAGCAGGAAGAAAGCATAATTTCTAGGTGTGTCAAGGATTCTTAATTAGCATTAAATACAATAAGTATTTACAAAAATCCCTACACAACAAACCAGTCATAATCAGGTCCTACTATCCAGTATATCCATGATTTCTTACACATTTCTACTGATATTTTCATTTCTTTTCATTGTAAGCAGACCTTTTAGAACAGAACATTTTATCTGACAAATAATTATTGAAATTTATATTCTGGGAGTGGGGCTATAATTCTTAGAAAGGAATCATATTTTAAAGCACCTTGGTTTCTACTCAGCTTGCTTGCAGAGATATGGGCATGAGAAGAAGTCATGTAGCTCAAACAGTGGAATAAGATCATAAAATTATAGAATCTTAAAATGGCTTGGGTTGAAAGGGACCTTAAATATCATCCAGCCATGGGCAGGGGCACTTTCTGCCGGGCCAGTTTGCTCAAAGCTCCATTGAACATGGCCTGGAACATTTCCAGGGATGAGACATCCACAATCTCTCTGAGGCATGGTTTCAGTGCCTCACCACCCTCACAGTAAAGAATTTCTTCCTAATATCTGTTCTAAACCCACTCTCTTTCAGTTTGAACCCATTTGGCCTTGTACTGCCACCTTTGTAAAAATCTTTCCCCATTTCTTTTGTAGGCTCCCTTCAGGTACTGCAAGACCACAATTAGGTCATAGGCCTTTTCCTGTCCAGGCTGAGCAATCTCAATTCCCTCAGCCTTTCCTGGAAGAAGATGTAATCAATCCCTCTGATCACCTGGGTGGTCTCCTCTGGGCTGGCTCCAACAGTCCCATGTCCTCCCTGTGCTGGGACCCCAGGGCTGGAGCCAGCACTGCAGGTGGAATCCCTACAGAGCAGAGGGGGAGGATCCCCTCCCTTGTCCTGCTCCCCTCAGTGCTTTGGATGCAGCCAAAACCTTGTTTGTTTTCTGGACTGCAAATGCCCATTCCCAGCTCATGTCCAGCCTCTCACCCACCACCACGCCTGAGTCCTTCTGGGCAGGGTTATTCTTGATCTGTTCATCTTGTGTTTATATTGGTGGTTGTCCTGACCCAGGTGCAGTCCCTTGGACTTTGTCTTTTTTAACTACATGAGATTCCCATGGGCCAGTTCTCAGGCTTGTCCAGGCCCTCCAGACGCCATCCCATTCTTCAGGTGTGCAAGTTGCACACTCGGTTTGATGTCATCTGCAAATTTGCTGAAGGTGCAATCGATACCTCCATCTATCATTAATGAGGGTATTAAATGGCACTGGTGATGCCAATATGGACCCCTCAGGGGCACCACTTGTCACTGATGTCCATTGGGACTCTGAGCTGTTGACCATTATCCTCTAGATGTGACTGTCTAACCACTTTCTTATGCATCTAACAGTCCGTTCATTGAACCCATCCAAATTAGAGAGAAGGATGTTGTGGGGGACAGTATCTAAGACTTTAGAGAAGTCAGATTAATGACATCTGTGCCTCTTCCCTTGCCCATTGTCAAGGACAACGCCACTGCAGAAGTATTTTTGGTTTAACTCTCCCCTTTTATCAGGAAACTGAGTCTAAAAAGAGTGTTTAGTTATTACTGATGGAATGCCTGATCATGTGAAATGATAGAAAACATTTATGTGAAATTATATATAAAAAAAAAAAAAAACAAACAAGCAGAACAAACAATGCCAGCCAGAACCCTCCAAGGAAATTCACTTCCATCAAGAGAAGACTGACTGACTGACTGACTGGCATGCTACTGAGTACTAAACTAGTCCCATAAGAAATCACATGTGCTTTTTACTCCCCCACTGAAATACGCTAATCTCACCAGAAACAAAAAGAAGAATATTTCTCGTGATTAGACTGTCTTTACCCTTCATCCTGACATACGAGCACTGATGTTGATTACATCTAGATTGGACACCAACAAACTGATTGGACAGCAAGAAATGAGGTGCTGGCATAGCAAATCCCATCTGGCCTCCAGAGAATATTAAAGACAGGTTTATATTCTCACAGATTGTGGGAAGTATTAGGTGCCTCAAAAAGGTGAAAGGAAGTAAGAGAAGCCACCGAAGTTATCCAGTAGGAAACCTTTAACTCTTAATCCTACCTTTATACAACTTCTGCCTCCTCTGTAGCATAGACCCCCACAATAGCATTGCTAAGCTGTTGTGTTGGAGACCAGAATAAGAAGCAGCAAGCAACAGTGACATGCACATCCACCTGCTTAGTAAGACCTAGCAGGTGGTAAATCTGAAACTCCTCCAAAATGAACATATATAGAGAGTCTACTATAAAAAATAGCATCTGCTTATGGTGTAATTTGTCCCAGAAAAGTCTATCCTTGTGTCTCTAGACTGCAAAGGAGCCTAGAGCTACTAACCTCTTAATTAAGATGCTTTGGTTAGGGCACTAGAGTTAGGGGGTGCAGAACAAAGTCTGTAGCTAAAAGTGCTGGAAGAATTTAGATGTCATTTGCATTTAGCATTGTTTTTGAATAATAATGTCAAATTTAGACAACTGAGCTCTGCTTAAGTCTTCTTTAAGGCAAGCTGCAAGTCTGCAATGTTATTAGGGAAAATTGACATTTTTTAAATTTTATTTTTTACATGCTTCCATTTTTCTCTGGCATGGAGCACTCATAACAATTTCTCTGCATATCTAATGTAAAGGCTGAATTTTGATTCCTTTTGCCATTCTTTTTCCTTTTCTAAATTTTTTCCCAAGTACAAAATTTTTCATAGTGTTCTTTTTGACATGAGCAAAGTGTGCATGTAATTATTTTTACTGGACTACATTGAAATTGTAACCTGATTTTTAAAATTGAAATAAATTCTCTTTGTCTGACAAATGGCAAAAGCCAAAACAAAGGAAAAGCTGAAAACAGAGAAAGCAGACAGCTAACTGACAACCAGTTTTCAGNAAAAAAAAAAAGTGAAGTTCCTATACCAGGAACTTGTCTATGTAAGATAAGACCTCTTCCCCCTCCAAAAGGGGAAAATCCCCCCAAAAATGAAGGCAATTAAATTTAAAGGGACACAGAAATACTACATCAAGAAGTAATGTTTTTTACTAATTCAGAAATTAAATCTTCAGATACATTTGCCAGTATTATGCACGGTTGCACAAAGCCATGCTGGATGCCTGCCCCAGCCATCACGGAGTTTGAAAGTTAACACTGGCCTGTCTGGTGCTTACCAGGAAGGTGCCTGGGTGGCTGGGATTTGAGAAACGCAAGCAAGGGGCCCTGGTAAGACACTTTGTGAATAACTTGCTATAAATACCCAGTGAGCAGCAAAACTCCCGAGCTGCTGCCTTTTCCACAGAACAGGTATTTTTGCAGATCTGTGTTCATTACCTTCACTGGCCTTATCTAAATCAGTTTTC
>VZTR01031475.1:25703-28203 GCA_013400775.1 Chaetops frenatus | reverse complement strand
TTCAAGATACCTTTATAAATGTCAATTTACTTCCTCTAAGTACAAATATACAACCACATTGATACTAAAACTGTCCCACTGGCAGTATCAACTTAAGTATTCAAAGCATTTAAACATTTGTCAACATTTAAACCATGACATACTGGTCAATACATGCCATACTGCTTCTTCTGAAGAGCCCAGAATCTCTGCTTTTCCTATCAGCAGCAGAATAGACAATAGACATACCATATATAAGAAATCCAATTCTTTCTGTAGGCCAAGTGGACAGAAATTACTGCTAATGTGTTACTATGGATGTGCAACATTTCCTTGCTTGCAAGTAAGGTCTATTTTGTTGAGCTGCTATATATAAGCTTAAATAGTCATAGCAGTAGCAGTAGGAGTATCAGTGGTTATAACAAAAATAACAATAATGAGTATCTACAATAATAATAGAGGTCCCAATATTAACCTTTTATTTCACCATTTTGGTGGGAGGGAAGAAAGGTATTTTGCAATTCTAGACAAAGTATTTTGTAGCAGTCCTTCATGTGTTATCTTCTGTTTCATACTGTGAGTGTAAACCTTTGTGGAAAGCACTGACTTTTCTTTCTGTGCTTGTATTGGACTTGACACACTGTTTATGTCAACAGCAACTGGTAGATGCTATCATTAAGGCAGGGCAAAAGCAATTCTGCTTGTTCTCCAGACATATTATATTGATACCAATAAATGAAAGAAAATTCATGGTAAAATTTTTACATACAATAGAGACATGTTGCACTGATAAAACATCTTTCATAAATCATTTTTTTAATGTATGTATTATGTCCAAACTCTCTTCCACTTGTCCAAAGTTGAGATCTCTGTACCCTGGAGTGTTTCACAAACACACCTACTCTATATCATAATGCTACAACAGACTTGATGAACAGTGCCCTTCACACATTTTTGTTTGTACGTATGACATGTAGGAGGTAAAAGGATAAAATGCCGATTTTCATGTTTTACAGTAAAATTTTCATTTCTCATATTTCAATTATACTTCATTTTGCATGGTGACATCTGTTAGTGGTTTGGAGGTTGATGTTTCTATGCGTCCTAGAAGGCTGATAACTGGAATTATAAACAATTGAGGAAAAATACTTTTTTTTTTAAATTTCAACTCAACTGAAAAAACTTCTCCAAGAATTAAAAAAACCACATAATATTAATGAAAGTAACTTAAATACTGTATGCCATGAGATTAGAATATTACTTGCAAAACAATCTAATACTCTAAAACTTAATACTAGCTCTAAAATGAGAAATTGAAGCACAGAATTAAATAGATGCTCTCAGACTTACTGTTAAAATTGATAATTCTTGATGAGCTACTGACTTTGTGCAATACATTTACCTAAAAACTTCCAAGGTTGGCCAAATTATTTTAATGTTATACAATGTGTTAAAAAATAATCCAATCCTAAAATGGTCAAATGCACTTTACTTAAAAAAAATAAGTCTTTATACGCTATTTGTTTATATTCTAAAACCACAATCAACATTATTTATTATTTGAAGAAATACCAACTTATGGTTGTATTCCAAAGTATGATTTTGGAATGAGTAAATTAAGGTCTAATTTAGCTTGCATAAACTCTTTCTTAATAGCAATAAAATGAGAATGAAGGACTGGAGAAAAGGAAATAATATATTTGAAACTTTAGTGTTTATAAGACAATAATTTGTGAAAAATGAATTTTATATTCACAAACTGAGTTTATTTATTTTGATTAGCTCTAATGGTGAAAAAGTTGTTCTTTCTTATTATATCTTCAATAAAAGATATTTGCAGCAATTGAAGCACTCATAAGAAAGAACAAAAATAAAAAGAATAATTTATTAAGAATTCCTGAAACATTTTTGAAAAGGTGTTGTGAGAAAGGGCAACAAGATAAGGAATATCTAAATCACGGCAATAGAGAAATGTTTAATGTCCATTTAGCAATAAAGAGGTTTAAATTATTATTTTGGCAACTCGTTTTTTATTTTGCTACTCCAACTTAATGAAAACCACAGTGAATTTTTGTTGTGGTTTAAAGGACAACAACTTTTTTTTTCTCCTTCCTGGGGGGTTTTTGTTTTTCTACTTCCGCTGGGGCACGGTTTCCAGTGGGGGGTGGAGGGCCCACAGATTGGCTGGTTTTGAGATGGGCACTTCGTGTGGCCACTTGAACATTAGGGACGTGTTTGCGAAGCTTACATTTTTAAGAGCGGGAAGTTAAAAGCTCTCTTTGACTTCCGTTCGCAGGGAAGGTAACACCACGTGGCCCTGGCCGGCCGCTCTGGGCCTCAGGGCCTGGGGGCTGTGCCGGGGCTGCGGCCGGGACCCTGCCGGTTTCCCCCCTTCCCCGCCCTCGGGCAGTGCTGCTTCTGCTCTGGGGTTGCTTTTGCTCCCCCCCCTCCCTGCCTGAGGGAGAGGAGAATGGAACTCCAGGAGGGGGGCTCCCGGCCCTCCCCTCTCCCGGGCCTGGCC
>VZTR01031475.1:0-25060 GCA_013400775.1 Chaetops frenatus | reverse complement strand
TTTGTTTTGTTTTGGTTTGTTTTGGTTTGTTTTGGTTTGTTTTGGTTTGTTTTGGTTTTTTTGGTTTTTTTTTTGTTCTGTTAATAAACTATTTTTATCCTTGAAGTTTAGGCCTGTTTTGCATTTCTCTTAATCCTTATTCTCATGAAACCACTACACTACACTCTCGCCTGGTGTGAGCAGGCTAGCAGGTGAATGTGAAACCACTACAATTTTATAGAAAATAAGAAGAGAATTATATAAGTATTTCTAGTTATACAGTTAAATTGGTTGTTGAGATTTACTATAGAAGAATAAAAATTATTTTCCCCACATTCTTTTATTTGGAAATTAAGAACCTTAATCTAACTTTGTACCATCAAAATTTTTGGAAAAGTATTGCCTTTGCTAACATGATTTCCTTCTGGCCACATAAGACTGTGGGGGGAGTCTAAGCCTGATTTTACTAAGAAATTTAAAAGTTTTGACAAATAAGTATGCACATTCCTTTGCAATTCTAAAGGCTGCCTTAAAACAGTATCATTCTGCCTATATCAGAAAGTATATTAATATAAAATTATTACTTGGAGGATGTTATTTTCCAATTATACTCTATATTTTAAAGGCTGTAGTTCATGTTTTATTCCTGCTACTCAACCTATGCAAGGTGACTTTCATAGATCTGATTTGGTTGAAATGTTATTCATGTTCCACAAGGCACTACAAAGTTATAAGGGTTGCTTCCTTTGTAATTTAATATTCTCTTCTGATCTCTGTGTCATTTGTTCAGAGTTAATTAGCAAAAGATTGGAATGGGGATTTCATAGAAGTTTTTATTAAAATAATGTTTAATTGTTAGAAAATTCAGTGGAGACCTCATAAAGTGCACAGTATTTGTGTACAATAAATATATTTTTCTATGAGGTTTTCATAGTAAAATTATTATTATGTAGAGCATAGATTATCTCTAATTTCAACTGGTAAAGAGAAAAAAACTTTTGACCACATTTAGTTGTGATCTGTAGTGGTCCTGTAATATGTTTTTAAGACTCTTAAGCCTTAAGTTTAGTTTCAGCCAAATTTTGTGGAAGGCTTTTTCTATTCACAGTGGCCAAAAACACAAAAGAAAAGAAAAACATTCCTGGTACAGGACAAGTCTTAGGTACAGTGTTACTAATCCGAGTCTGATTCATTTTCTGAGTGAGCCCTTTCAGTTAATGTCCTGCTCCATAAAGCTAAATATCCATTTATATTAATTTGATTATTTTGTCAGCCAGTAAAGAATTTCTAAAAGTTTTATTTGATTCATTTAAATATATGACTTATGAATTCTTTGGTTAATTCTATATTCATAACATATCTATCTGATTTAAAACTCCTATAAAACCTTCTCACATTGCTCTCAGAATTACTAGGGACTGAAATTTCCAATTCCTCCAATTTCCAATTGTGAGTAACACCAACCTTTTCCCTTCTTCTTTTCTTATGTTCTTGTTCTACAGTTATCTTTCTATTACAGCAAGGGTTTGGTTTTTTTAATTCTTATAATTTTGCATCCTATAATTTGGTTTTATTGGATTCCTAGATCACTTACTCTATATAATTATTTTCAGTCTAAGAAATATATTTTGAAATCACTAAAAAAAAGAGAAGGAAAGGTAAAGATGACAATATCATCCAGAAGACAAAGTAGGCTGAAAGGATCCAGTCTATTGTTCACAATTTCTGTACTCCACAGATAATCCAGTGGTAAGTCCCTGCCCTTTTTCCAAGTTTTAAGTAAGATGGAAGCTCTCATATAACCACTAATTAGAACTGAAAGGAAACTACACTGCTAGTATATGGTATTCTTCCCTTCCCTTTTTTTTTTCCCCAACAAAATAAGTATTTGGAAATACAATTGAAATGCACTGGTTTGTGAGCATAGCACTCAAAAACTGCATGTGCAATGTCTGGTGTTGCAGTGCAAAGGCCATTTAATTCATTCTGGGCCAATTGCAAAGCTTAATGTTGCTTCTAGACTTTTATTCAAGAAAACTCCCTGGTGAATCTGGATAATAACATGCTTTCTCCCTTCTGTGTAAGACCAAAAATATCTGTGACTGGGTCAGACTCAAGGCTGATCATGATCTGTACTGTCCTGTCAATCCAATTTAGATTCTTAGAGAACAGTGTAGGAACAGGTACATAGAATTTCAGTTGTATTTCTAAGTTTCCTTCCTTCCTTCCTTCCTTCCTTCCTTCCTTCCTTCCCTTTGTTTTTTTTCCCTCCCACACTTTCTTTCTAGTCCTGGTGTCTCAATACTATTCAGTTTCTTTTACAGGTCTTACTGTAGAAAACCATTACATAAATGTTTAGAATTCATGGTTGACAGGAATATATTATAAAGGACTTACATAACTAATATAATTCCACACATGAAATCATATTCAGACTTTCACAAGATGCAGGCTTGGAAATAACACCTATACTTAAATTTATGGAAAATTTTCAGTATTTATGCTTGCCAGAAACTCACAAAAATTTAACTACATTAACCTGGACTGTTCCATATTCAATTATTTGAAATTTATCCATCAAAACCTGTGCATTTTTTTTCTGAGAAAAGGCTTGAAGGACTGATACATTGTTTACAAAGTATTGCTGCTTACCTGAGAAGTTCTGATTTTCCTGCTTTGTGGCAACGGTTTGAGTTTCAGTGGATGCCTGGAAGGAGTCTGAGCCTGGAAGGAGCAGGGCTGCATAAGGTGCTTGGCTGCAAATGCATCTTGAGACACGGGACTACTCACAGTGAGTGTTTGTACTAATGCTAACTTGGGAACACATTCCATCATCCAGCAGATTATGGCTTTTGCTGTCCTCATTTTTTTTTCCTGATTTTCTCACTTCCTAAAATTGCCTTATGCATGTTTAAAAAAAAAAAAAAACAACAAAACCTGTAGAGGTCTGTTAAAGTTTGCCAGTGAAATTCGCTGAAAATGGTATCTGTTTTACATTGCAGAATTTGGCCAAGACTTTGCTTCCAAATATGAACCTGGCTTTCAGATGCCATGGTAGAAGGCAACATTCATAAAGACAACCAGGAGAGCAAGCGTGCTGACAGTGAGGAGTGTGTCTATGGAACAGGGAAGAAGAGAGAAGTGAATAAAGGAGAGTTCTGTGGCCTGGAGAGGAAGAAGGAAACAGGCTGGCACTCAGAGAGTAAGGAATGGAGAAGAAGTAGCATGAGAATGCTCTGTGGTGAGGAGGTAGATAAGAAAACTGGAGCAGAAGGGAGTAAGTATGGGGTAGAACCAGAGCAAAAAAAGCTGGGATGACTGGGGAGGACAAGTAGGTAAGGGACAAAATGAGATGTATGCACCCTGAAAAGTTTATAAAAATATTGTTTTGTAGACAAATTGATTAATGCTTGATAAATACCAGCTGTTCAGGTAAAGAAATCCATAAAATCAAGATGCCAATAACCATGTTTCAGTGCTGAGTTAAGATAACGTGGTAAATAAACAGCAGAGCCACGTATTGAATGATAAGAGAAAAGAGAAATATTGAAAAATTGTTTAAGGTATAAGCATGTGCCCTGAGTGAGGCAGGTGTCCTGTGGAAGAACTAAGATTGTATCAAAAAAATTAAAGATTATATCAAAGTGTATGCTCACAAAGGTTAGCAAATAACATTTGCATGGGCAATCTTAATTCTGACATTTCCTAAATCTGAGTGTTTGATTTTGCAATCTTAATGTTCTTACTGGCATTAAAATTAGAAAACAGTTAAGCTGGGTTAAACATAGAATCAATGAAATCTTTGCTTCAAGTGCTTCTGCTCCCCAGATGGTTTAAAGCTATTGGTATACCTAGCTCAAACAAACAAACAAAAAAAGATATTGCTTTATTCCTCAGATGTAAAACACTGATGCTTTAAAAATAAGCACAGCATGAGAAGTTCTGCTGAAGATCTAATTAGTCTCAGAAGTTTTAAATCTGTCTTATGGTGCCTCACATTTCTGTGCAGAAACTCAAGAAATAATAGCATTGCACTCAGTTTGCTTCACTGCCTTCAGAAACCTTTATTTCATGCTGCAGAGTTAAACTGTCATTAATTTGATTCACATCATGTAACTACACTTCAGGAAGAGTAATACAAACTTGATCTGACATTCTTATTTTCTATTCCAACAACTTCTTTTTTTTCTAGCTTTTATAGTCCTCTGTGTTCCTGGTCTAAAGGATACTCTGACTATATCAGTTCTTTGACTTTTTCAGCTTTCAACCTGACTTCCTTAAGACATTTAAACAGTGGGTCTATAGGGGAAATTAGCTAACTTTCCTTGTCTTTCTCAGGGATTTTACCCTCTCTTTCCGTTCTTTCTTGAACAAAACATCCCCATTCTTAAGATCAGTAATGAAAGTGGAGTTTCAGAGACAATTTATTGTACCTCCCTGACATTATGTAATTTTATTTTGTAACTGAATAGGAAACTCAAATTTTTTAACTGCTACAGCAGAAAAGTAGATAAGAGAGAAAATGCCCTTTGAATAATGTGATTTTGATGTTTTGAAATGTTGAACTAAGAAAAGCAACTGGATGAATTTGGAGATGAAGAACTTCTTAAATTATTTCTTGAATCTCAAAATTCTCCAGCTAATCCTTAAATGAGCCCATAAAACAACTTGTAAACAACATATTCCTGAAACATATTTTCTTGTCTATCTTTTACAGTAGTACATTTCCCAGCACTATTTAATGTAGAATGAATATTTCACCATATTTTCCAACACATCACTAAAAAATTTCTATCTCTCAATAAGTAACAGAACTCCTTGCAATTTCAGTTCTTAAATGTCAAAATTCCCTTTTATCTTGGTTAAGTGCATTATGTATTTGAAAATACAACTCTTCAGTCCAACTGTTCATTTGTATCACCTCCAAGAAATCTCTAACTCCACCAGTCTACTTGGTTTTAATTCTCAGTGCACAAAAGAAGACGTGGCTAAGGGAGAAAAACTTTCTATTTTTTCTATTTTAAAATAGAAATTGTATATTACAAGATATCTTTCTAATAGTGAACTAGTTAATAAATGTCTATGGCCTAGGAAATATTTTGAGCCAAATTTTTAAAAGGAAATCCTCTAAGGCTTGGAAAAGACAAAAAGCCATAGAGTGTGTGGCAAATTATTTTAATTATTTTAGGGATAAACTGTTATGTATCATTCCAAAAAATAAAGATTTAAATTAAGAGGCTTATTTAATGCTGTTTTAAATTAAAATGTATTAGCAATAATCACCAAAAATAATATGCTAAAACAACCGCTAAAACAAACCTTGAGAAAATTAAGAATAAATTCAAGATAGTTGCTGAGGTAGTGAAGAAATTTTCATTGAAATATTGATGTCTGATATGACAAACAACAACTGCAATAATTTCACTTTCACACACTTATGCACATATTGTTGAATGTCTTGTCAATGGAAGCTGTTGACTTAGTAGGTACCAACAAAATTGAATTAAGATGGAGAGGAAAATAAAATTAGAAACAGTATTTGTATCATTAAAAAAAAGGGGGATATAATATACTTTAAATTAGCATTAGACCAAACCTAATAGCTATGACATCATGTAAAAAGGAAAATTTTTGCTGGATCTTTAAACAGGCAGAAAAAATTACTGAAAATTAAAACTCACAAGCAGGTTCTGGTTTTCTGTGGGTTTTTTCATACCCAATAAATACATCTTAAAATCCCATAGGCTTTGGTACTTTTTGGTCTAAGAAAATTAATAAAAATAAAGATCAGGTACTAGGTGTGTGTGTCACTTCTAGCAGGAGCTAATGAAACTGAATATGAACAAAATGAAAATGGCTATATGAGAAAGACAGAATACAAGTTTATGACAAGGATTACCTGACATGGCTACCTGGTTATCTGTGCTAAGAGGCTTTGGGTTCTAAGAGATCTCTTTCAGTGGAGTTACCTTTCACTGTCAAACACAAATTTGGAACAGAGCTAGTAAAATTCTTGCAGAAAACGGATTATAAAATCAATAATGACAATATTGAACTGTACAATTTTAAAAATACCCTTTTCCAACATATCCCCAATACAGGTCAATGTCCTACAGTCAAATAGAATTAGCTTTGTTGCATAAATGGCCATGGTAGTTCAAAATAAAAATGTAGATAGGAGAAACCAGGACATGGGCAAAGTAAAGATTCACAGAAAGTATTGATAAGGATTCACAGAATATTCTGAGTTGGAAGGGACCCACAAGGATCATCAAGTTCAACTCTTATATAAATGGCCTGTAACAAAGATTGAACTAACCACCTTGATATTATTAGCATCATAATCTAACCTCCTGAGCTAATATCAGAGTGGCACTAAAAGGGAAAATAAATAGGAAAGAGACCAGAAGAAATAATAAAAAGTAAAGAAGAAACACAATAAAATCAAAACAGAGCAAGATTTTGTCTCGTATGTAAAATGAGACGAGTGAATTTTTGTCTCATATATAAGAAGAAAATGTATATAGAAAGTGGTACAGCAAAAAACAAAGTGTTAGCAAAGCTACTAAATCAGAATTCCATGTGTTTTGTTGGGGACATTTTGGAAGGAGAGGGGATGGGTGAATATGATACCATCCAATGTGTAAGAAAGGAAAAGTACAGGTTTCACTTATTGATGGTTACTCAATTCAGAATTCAGAACCAATATTCAGACTGCTTTACAAAGGAAGCTACATAAACTATTGATGGTTGTATGCATTGGAAAATGTTGAAACTTTTAAATATTATCTGCTGGATTCTTTAGTTACATCATGTAAGCATCATTATTAGTTTAACTGTGGTGCTCTTGAACTGATTTTTCTCTGCAGATTGAATACTGCATATTGTGTCTATCCCTTAGGGCTTTCATAGTGTTATTTGTTCATGTCATTGAACAAGAACAAAACAAGAGCAAGAGAAACAAAGAGATGCATCCTTTTTGAGGTCCTATGCTCCCTGGTAGAGCTGGTGAAAGGAAATAAAGTGCATCTTCAAAAATGTACATGTTACTGAGAAAAAAAGCGCACTTGATTATTCCATTCAGAAGTGTCCAAGAAGATGAGTGCAAAACTATCAGCAAGTAACACCTAAAAGAACATATCGTGGTGATAAAAAGGAAGGTATTTGTTGACAGAACTACTATAAAAAGGATGTCACTGAGTCCTGCCAAGGATATAAAAAGTGTCAGTGACATTTTAAGTTACCTAACAGATAACAAGAATCACAGCTAATACTTACTGCATTTATAAGCAATACAAAGTCAAATACTTCTGAGAGATGTCTTGGAGGACAGGTGATGAAATTTTATGTTTCATAATGTAACTGGATGCCTTTTAGTCTTAAATCCTATTCCTGACAGAGGGTCACTGCTCTGTTTCCAAAGCTAGTAAGCTTAGTGTAGCAAAAGCTTTGAGATTCATGTTATGAGAGGGATTTGGGTAGGGAAATCAAGCTATTCTCTGGTTAGAACTGTAGTGTAACTCTTTAACAGAGTTATTCACACCCAGTGTATCAAGTCATTAGATCCCTAGGTAGTCTGGGAATGTGCCCAAGGTTCTGTGCACAGATATGAAAATGGACTGGCTTGAAACAGCTGATAGATGTGAAACCAGGCCATTGGCTGGACTCCAAGACATATACAGAACGAAGTATTTGGCTGATTATTTCAAGAAGCTCTCCAGCTGAGAATTTTGAATAGTCTAGAGAATCTTCCAAGACTGTCCATAGGCCAGTTTGTGAGCTTAAATGCATTGATCAGCACCCTGGATAATGATTATGGCAATACCCTCTGGACACTGTCCTAGTCATTTCCTCCTGTAGAATTGATCAAACTGTATAGAAATAGGACTCAGGTAGAGACTGTAGATTGTGGTTGGATGACAGGTGCCCACCCAAGCTGCTCTTCACTGCCATCATATGGCCAGGGGAGTAAAAAAAAAACACCAAAAGTCTTATGGGTAAGGATAGTGGGAGATCACTCCCGATTTACCATCACAAGCAAAACAAACTCAGGATAAATTCATTGAATTTATTACCAACCAAATCAGTGTAGGATAATGAGAAATAAACCAACCCAAATTTACGAAACACCTTCTCTCCAGTTCTTCCTTCTTTCTGAGCTTAGTTTCATTCATAATTTCCCTACCAACTCCTTCACAGCAGTGCAGAGGGATAGGGAATGGGAGATGTGATCAGTTCCTCACATAATTCTGCTCCTGCCCCTGAGGAGATGACTCCTCAAACCTTTCTGTGTTCCAGTGTAGGGTTCCTCCCACAGGAAACAGTCCTGCACAAACTTGTCCAACATGAGGCTTTCCCATGGGCAGCAGTTCCTCATTAACAGCTCCAGAGTGGGTCACTCCCATGTGGTGCAGTGTTTCGGGAACAGCCTGCTCCAGCCTGGGCTTCCCGGGGTCACAGGTCCTGCCAGAAAACCCACTCCAGTGTGGGCTCCTCTTGCTTTTAACCCACAGGTACTGCCTGGAGCCTGCTCCAGCACAGCTCTCCCATGGGGCCACAAGCTCTTTTGGGCATCCAACCTGCTCTGGCACTGGGTCCTCCAGAGGCTGCAGGTGGACCTCTGCTCCAGCAGGGATCTCCATGGGATGCAAGGGCCAGCCACCCTCACCATGGTCTGCACCATGGGCTGCAGGGAAATCTCAGCACCTGCTCCTGGAGCACCTCCTGCCCCTCCTGCCTCGCTGACCTTGGTGTCTGCAGGGCTGTTGCCCTCACACATTCCCACTCCTCTCTTGTCTGGCTGCAATTGCTGTGAAGCAATGTTTTACCTTTCTGAAATACATCACATGTTGCTGATGGGTTCGACCTTGGCCAGCAGTGGTTCCATCTTGTAGCCAGCTGGCACTGGCTCAGTTGGATGTGGGGGGAAACTTGCAGCAATTTCTTACAGAAGCCACCCTTGTAGTCCCCTCTCTGTCCCAGAACTTTCCACACAAACCCATTCCCAAAGGTGCAGTAAAGGTAATATATTTTCCAGATATTTAAGGGACAGTTAGGAAGTGTTTTAAATTTAGTTCAGATAAAGATCAGTAGAAATAAATCTTGCATGTGCTAGAGGACCATGAACCAACTGGATTATAAGAACTTATCAGAAGAGCAACTTGGGAAGTGCCATACAAACCAGATGAAGATGCAGACTCTTATTGTGATCTGGGCACTGATGAACCATCCTGTTAAAAGAAATTGATTTGATCTTAAGAATTATTTTTTTTTCAGTTTTGATGACCTCTATTTGTGAATGTTTGTCCAACATCAGTGTGAAACACTCAGGATAGTAAAAAATATGGTGCTATGACATCTTACTCAATTATTTGAATTATGCAAGTCCTTCAAGAGTCATTCTCTTCACTGTGTTGTTGGAGTGTCTTCCAATCACAGGTAATGAGCTTTCCCTTGGGTCTTGTTGTTCTAGGGCTTTATTATCCCAGCAGTTTACTTTATGTTGTTTAGAAGGAGGGTGGTTAATTCCAGGTGATCAAGAGAATATTTTAAGTAGGAAGTTATTGCTCTTCTGAGGTGTGTGTCCCTTTCATTCTTCAGTTTCTTGATAGAGTTGATGAAATTGTACCCTTCATATTTCCTGTTTGAGCAATTTGTGTCTTGTAAAAAGTAATCACATATTGTCTCAGAGAGTACTGGAAATGCTCTCTACTCCATTATAAGTAAATGCCCTAATCACCACAGAGTAGAATTCTTTCTTCTCCTCATTCCACCCCTGCCCCAAATGGACCATTTCCCCCCCTTTCTTTGCCTTACTGAGTTAGTTAAATATCAAAACTAAACAGCTCACACTGGAGGGTCTGAGAAAAACACAAAGCAAGCTTTAAAACCCATTGGGAATATGAGTTAAATCCTATCTCTAGAGCTGATAGGAGATTCATGAACCTAGATATTTTCTTCAAAAAGTTAGTGCTGCATTTAGAAAGCAAAGTGAAAAGCACAGTTGTCCTATTTCTCTGTCTGAAAAGGCAAAAGGCTATCACATTAAGCTCTCAAAAGCTTAGCAAACATTTTCAAATTTCTTCAAAATATCTGTATAAAAATTATGGCAAAGTCAACAAAATTAAAAATGGACAAATTAGCTTTTAGCCACTTCTTTGATATTACCTAGAAGCTATCTTAAAAATACATTCTGACTGAATGGTAAACGTGAAGTGAAAGAAATCAAAGATGTCAAGGAAACTGATAAGAAAACAGATGACTTCTGTCAGCTGGGCGTCCTAAAAGAGTGAACTTACATCCTTTCCCCTGAGACTCCAGGTTCAACATATCACAGTGACTTGACTCCTTGTTGTAACAAAATTGATATCAGGTTCTTGTTTGAAGCCAAGCCCTCCCTTGGTCAGGGGTTCAGGAGATGTTAACTGGGCTAACTCAGTGGCAGCTAGGCTGCCCATTCACCTACAGTGTGGTTTTTTATACACAGAAAACTGTGTGCAGAGATTCAAGTAATTTTTTACTAAACTTAAGTAAGACCTAGTGACTTACAATGCCAGGGGCAGAACAATAATAGATACTGATAGTTAAAATGGAATCTTTATCTCCTGTTTAAGGAATTCATATAGGGGAAGTAGAGCATGAATGTCAGTACTTCAGGGAGAGATGGGTAAATTCAAGCAGATATCATTTTAGTCATGACAATCAGGCATATTTAATAAATAAATGAGGTCAGAACACATCAGCAGTGGGAACAGAGAAAGTGAAGAATGGAGAGACAAATCAATAAAGAAACATCAACAACGCTGGGATTTTTTATCACTGACTTAATTTTATTTTAGTTCCTTCAGGGCATAATATGAATTCAGGCATAATTTCAGAGAAACACTGAAGTACTCCTGGGCTATGAACTGCATTTGCTAGGAAACAGAAAGTTATGGTTCTTAAATTGCAAACTTGCTGGGCCAACAACATGAACACTATAAACTCAGTCCAGCCTAGCCATACTCAGCAAGTAATGGTTTACATTGCTAAATCCACATTTCCATCTGGAAATTGAACAACAACAAAAACATAAACAACAAAGCAAACAAAACCCCCAGACTTCTTCCTAACAACAGAGTTATACAGGCTAGAGTTTCCTTTCAGAAGCAGGAAGTGACTCAATTTGCAACGTACCCAATGTTCAGGTGGTGAATATAGAGCATGTTCTACAAAGCTGGCACAAAATAATTTTGCTGAAAGAAAAGTAGCAAATATTTTTAAATTTCTCTTCAGTATGGGTTTATTCTCAGCTATTTGTTTTTCCAGACATCTGTATACTTACGTTGCCATCAGAATTTAGGACTCTGTTGTTAAGTTGTTCTGTGGGAGGAAATGGAATGACCACTTCTAGCATTTTCTGAAACATTTTAAAAATTTGTCTCATCTGGATATTGTGGAATCCTAGAGAATTCAGAGAAATAATGTATTCAAATGAGATCTATTTTATAAAGAATTTAAACCAGATAAACCAATTAAAGTTCTGCCAACATCTGAGTACAAATTCATGATGATAAATGGAACTGATACTACATGACTGACACTACATGACTGACTTAACAATTCTCAGGATTTTAGAAAGCATAACCCAGAGTGCAAAATCACCCACCCAGTCAGGTGAGGGCTCTCCAGGAGCTGCCTTAGGGGACATCCCAGCCCATGGGGAGAGATCCCAGCTGCAGACCCACTGCCCTGACGAGGCAGACCCAGGAGACCCCCTGCTCCAGCAGGGCTCCAGCAGTACCATATCTGATTATTGCTCACACAGGGTCATGTCACTGTCACACTGTCACTGCCTGGGGTCTGCTCTCATGCCCTACAACAGCCACCCTGCAAATGTGCTGGACATTGGCCTGCCAATGGTCAGTCACAGGTCACTCTCTGCAGTATTTGGCACACTGTGTTGCTTCTGATTACAGACCAGCCATGACTAAGCAAGGTCTCAAGGAGCTATGATTCATCCTTTGTGTTCTGGAATGCACAGGGCAAATGGAAACACTTTACTCCAAAAAGCTTTTGTGCTATAACACCTGCTTTTATGCAAGGCCTTCAGAGCCAAGAAACAGTGAACTTTGTATGTAACATTCAGACCAGGGATGCATCTATTGAGAAAGGTTAAAACTAAAACTCCTTTATATATTAGTGTTTCAAATTCATAATATTTTTTAATAAGACTATTTTTTATTAATATATTAATCACTGGGGAAAAAAATCAGGTTAATTTCCACTGTGAAAACATTTTGCTGTAACGGCTGAAACTATGTGACCAGTGAAAAACTAGTTAAATTTCATTGCTAAATAAATAACTCGAGCTATTTCAGTATCTGCATTCTTGATTTTTCACTGAAATAATTTAAAAGGCGTCACTAAAAAATTACTAATTTGATGACATGCCCACAAAAATTCAGATGCTGAATGTGATTTTTTAGGATCCAAGAGCAAAGTGAATGGTTAGGGTAAAAATGGCTGTGAAAAGTGGTAGTACATTTTATATATGCTGTTGATTTGTTTGTCATGTGAAATGTAGACAACATAATCATTATGGAGTCTGAGAATTCCTGCAAATGGCACTTCTCAAGTCCAATAACAAATGGACCACTAGGAGAAAATGTTATTGAAGTGTCTGTGGTGTACTGTTCTGGATATATGGCATGAAAATGGATATGCTGCTGGCTATTCTTTGTCATTCCTAAGCTCTGATTCATTAAAAATATATTTTGCAGCAACAAACAAGCAGAGCCATGGCTAATGAGCATGTGTGAGTTGACACAGGCAGCCAGAACCACCATAGACTTGCAGCTGGAATGTAAAGAGAAAATTTATTCCATTACCTCGCTAAGCAAGGGATTTCCCAAAGGCAGAGGAATAAAACAATGGCACTGTTAAACTCTGTCCATGCCAGAGGATCACCAGCCTGTTGTTCACATGGGCTTGTCAAGAACTTTTCCCTGTTGCAATGTCACTGAAGTGACTTGCCAGTCTTCCATGTTTTAACCCTTTCCTCCCAATAGAGCAGTTAAAAAAAAGGCCCACCCCCAACTACCATTGTGTAAGAGCCTGAATGAAAGATGTGGGACTCCAGGTGGCTCTTCAAAATGCAGTTTATTCAGTCCGAGATGTTCAGGGTCGTGGGTGACAGAGCCTGTGCCTACAGCTGTCAGCTACAGCTGCAGGCAGGCCTGGAGACCCTTTGGTTTTGGTTACAATACATTATATACTTTTCTTTGCTGAGCATCTTAACACAGTAGAACCAATCTATACCTTAACTTTTATCTGTAGCCTATCACAACTACTATAATTACCATATTCATGTTAGTATTCTCCAATCACTAAAAGTTAGTACATTACAGTTTAAGCAAGAAGTTGTTTTTCAGTTTCCTTGCAGTGGAAAATTCTGAGACCTTTTTTCTACTTGCTACATTTGCTGACTTGTTTGCCTGTGCTATCTTTCTGCTTGGTAAAAACATCTTCTTGTTTGAGGTGGGTTTATCCTTTCTTCTAAGTCATAAAAACCCCTTCTAACTAACATACCATTTGCCTCCTTGGTTATCCATTAAGACTGGCTCAGCAATTCCTTTATTCTATATCAAATCTTGCTTCCATCTCTATTCCTTCTTCAGAATCTACATTTGAAAATCTTTCTGCTAAGCATACATATCCGTGAGACTTTCTTGTCATACTTTCATCCTTCCCAACATCCTTGTTGAAAAAAAGATATATGAATCTTTTAAAATATTAGTGATCCTGCTTTATTTCTTCGCATAGTATTTGTTTATGCACAGTCTATATGAAAGCAAAGATGATGTTTTTGTCATCAAGGCAGGGACTGAATCTTTCTGAAATACTTAATTCTATTTCTCTTCTGAAAATTATCTTCCATAAATACCAATATATGATGGGATAAAATAAATTAAATTTTATATACATACATACATACATACATACATACATATATATATATATATATATATATATATATTCTTGGAGAAAATAGTTTCTTAAGACTATACAGGCAAATAGAAAGTGGTTTAGGAAATTAGGATGACAGACATATATTTTGAACAAGGACAAGTTTTCTTTAAGGAGCCTGAACATTTTAAATACAGTTAATATAATCAAAATGCTCGGAATACTATGGTCTTCATTATCAATATTTATGTCTTGGACTCCTGGTTCCACACATATGAAAACATTCATATTTACACTTTTGCTAAGTATACTGACAAAAATCTGGAAAAAATCATTCCTAGAAAGCCAGGAGAGGTGGTTTGGTTTGGTTTGGTTTGGTTTGGTTTGGGTGTCGTGTGTGGAGTGTGTTTGGAGTTTTTTTAACAGGATCGTCTGACTGCAGTTCTTGAACTGTCAAGAAAAAATGAGGTCTGGTTTTAGCAGCCAGAGGAAAAGGGATTGTTTTTCTGCTCAGCACAAAGGAGCCCTATGATCTGTCAGGCACATTCCCATCACACCTGGGACCATGCCTCCACACAGAGCAGGTGAGCCGCATCCTTAGAGATTCTACCATTCCTTCTTCTACACAAGTATTTTTAGTTGACTTTGGGTTGAACAAATGCATTCCTGTACTTTGATAAACTGCGGTTGACTTCGTTGACCTGAAATCCCTAAATGTGCATTTTTATAAGAAGCAGATCGTTCCTGTACCATTTGTGGATAAAAATAGCAATTATTGAGTAAAGTTGTCTATAAATTGCATTTATCTTCTTAAGTGGTTTTCTGAATACATCTGCTTTCTCTCAGTGGCTGCGTGGCAAAGACTACTATTGATCAAATTAATGTCTTCCTAACAAAGGTAATGTCAAGCTGAAGTCAGGTTTGTAAGTCCCTCTAAAAGTTTTGGAAAATCTAGAAAAACTCTAAAGAAATACATCAAGAGATGTCCTGGTTCTGGATTCATGAAATATCACAGTTGAAGAAATATTCATTGGCATATAGTCTTAAAATAAATTGCATGGCAAAATGATACCCTGGTAATCTCGAGTTTATATATAACTTCTGGGACAATTACAGCATACTTGTTATGGTTTGGGCTTTTTTTTTTCTATTTTTCTTCCCCTAAGCTCTTCCTGTCTTCTCCTGCCTAGATCTTTTAGTGGGTGTGGGTATCTCTGCTGTTACAGAAACTAAGGAATACTATTTATGTCTTCCTAGAACAGAATCCCATGAATATATGCTAGCTGGGGGGAAATATGAGTAAATTACAGCATCTTTTGAGAGCTTGGTGAATTTAGTGAAAAATGAAGAATGCATGAGTTTAAAGATATGAATTTTTCTTTTACCCATTAATAGATTATGTTTCCACAAGACAGCTGAGACAGAAAAAACAACAGAACTTGTGAAATTTGTTTATTACAATTCATTTTTCAGCAATCAAAAGTTATTTTCATAGTCTCATAAAAATTCAGTCAAAAACATTCTTTTTTTCCCTACTATACTCCTGAACATAATGCAGTTGTATAGAGGTACACTATTAGATGTAAACTTCTTTTTTCAAAACTCAAATAGTTGCTGAAAATTTTTAAAACACTTATTTTAACAGGTGAGAAAGTGATTCTTCTTCCTCAAAAATGGCTGAACTCTTTTTCAAAACCTGTGAGACAGTTTCCTTTCAAAGAGAGCAGAAGCTTGGTGTATTTTAAAAGAAAAGGTAACAGTCGTGTAAGACTAGAAGCCACTGAAAAGTGACTGTTGCAGTGAGAACATGTATGCAACCTTAACTACAGATATTGCTACTGACCCTGCATAGGAAATCACACAGAATTGATGAATCAGAGGAAAAAATATCAAAACAAATCTTTCCTTAGAAATGAAAAGACATTCCAAAATATACATCTGCATTTTTCTTCAGTTTTGTTCATATTTTGCAGTAGAAAAGTTGTTGAAGTAGGGAAAGCAGCAGCACTGAAAATTTTTCGGTGATCATGATCATATGTAACTTGTAAAACTCTAAATCTGTAGCTGAATGCTACCCAGCATGCACATGGATACTGTGTATAAACCTAAAAAAGAAGGGATTTTCCAGATACCTTTTCAATATCAGCAAACATTACGCTTAGAGCAATGTCTTCATGTAGGTGTCAATAAGATAGAACATTATAAGGCCCTCTAATCTATATAGTCCTCTTTCTATTCCAAGGTTGATGTGGTCACTGCTAAAGAGTTGAACCTGGCAGGCACGAAACAAAAATAATGCATTTCAAATTTTTTTCTAGCAGTGGCAGCTGGGTTTTTGGTTGACTTTCTGGCTGATTCTGCTTTCAATTGTTATGACAGATACTAATAGTTATTGGCTGCTAAGAGTTTATACCATTTGAAGAACAGTTTTTCAAACCTCACTCTATACATTTTTCTACAATGTTCAAATAAGGGTTTTGTTGTAGATAATCTAGATATTCTTTAGGTATATTAGAATAAGCACAAGATCTGGTTTCCATTGCCTATGACTCTATTACTGTTTTCTGAAAGAGTATTCATGCTGGTCACACTCAGTTATTTTTCTAGTAATATTTTCTCTTTCCTATAAATTTCTTCTGGAATTAAAATGTCTCATTTCTAATATAATTTGATTTATCTAGATTGTGTTGTGGGGTTTTTTTGGTTTGTATTTTGGTTTGGGTTTATTTTTTCAGTGTGTATAACCATAGTTTAAAAATTATTTGAAAATAGATTTAAATAAAAATTACTTCTAGTTTAAAATTTCATTCTTAAAATATGTATATCTTTCTTCTACTGAATAAAAAAAAAAATTATAAAGAACTGAAAATAAATTTCACTTATACATAAAGGATGTGGTTTCCCCCCAGAAGCTTCCACTACTAGTAGTGTTGTCAGTCAGATCCTACTCTTTGTATTATAGAATCTTAGAATAGTTTAGGTTGGAAGGGAATTTCAAAGGTCATATAGTCAAACCTCCTCTGGTAGTGGCTGCTCAAAAAATATCAGGGACATCTGATACAACAAATGACAATTGGCAAGGCCTCTCTATATATTATATTCAGTTTTATACTTACTGCCCCAAAAATTTATACTTCCCAAGTGCTGAAAATCACAGTTTGTGAGTCCAAAGTATACCTACAAGGCTGAGTTAAAATTGATAATTGGAACCAAAGTTATTTAAGCCAAAATAGACTGCTAGGTCATCACTGATTGATTACAGAAGAGACTTAAGTCCTAAGGGCTACATCATTTTAAGGACAAAGGATATCTATAAGGAATCCTTACCATCAATGACACATTGATAAAGTATGAGAAAACTTATGAGAGCTACAAAATTCCTTATCAAGAACTGCAGGAAGCTGTCATTTTCCCATCCACTGTTTGACGCCTCTGGAGTTGCCATAGCTCAGACTTTGTACCCTTCTGCCTTCTCCTCCTGGGTTGGCCCCAAGTGGCAGCCAAAATCCCACCCAGCCACTCACTTTATCTGGCTGACCTCAGAAGGTTTGGGGCAGGAAATAAAAAGAGCAGTAAAAAGAAAGTCCAGGGATCAGGATGTGAAATGGTGCTTCAGTTACCTGATTTTTTGAGATTAATAGTTACTGAAAAAACCTCAGAACACCCAGACATTAAAAAGTATGGGAGAAACCTTTTCTCCCCTTTTCCCATGCTTGACTTTATTTCAAAGTCTTCTCCTTTCCTCTTGCTATTGTGGCAGGTTATGGAGGAGAGTTATGGCCAGAGCATAGGGATTTCTCCCTTTCACTCTTCACTCTTTTCTTCTGCTCTTTTATGGGCTTTCCATGGGTGGCAGTTCCTTCAGGAACATCCATCTGCTCTGCTGCTGGTCCTCCACAGGCTGCAAAGAACACCTGCTCCAGCACAGAGACCCTTCTTCTCCTCCTCCTCTGACACTTGTATTCCCTCTGCTGGTTTTCACTTGTTCTCAGTGGTTTCCTTCTCTCCCTGTAGTATTTTGTTCCTTAAGTATGTGTTCACAGTTGGCCCCTGCTTGGCTGATGGACTCAGCAGTGTCCTGTGCGGGTTCATTTTGAAGTTAGATGGAAATATCTCTGTCCACTGAAGGGCAGCCCATGTCTTCTCCTTGCAGAGACCACCTCTGCAATTCTCTGCTACCAACAGCCTGACTGATGCACTCAATACACAATCCCACCCCCTTTTTAAATCAAATGCTCTCAGAAGAAGTAGAATTATCAGTGATACTGAAAGTTCTGCTCTAGCTGAAAGAGTGGAATATATATACAGCTTTGAAAAAGAGATCTCTTATTGAATTGTTTAAATCTGATATTCATAATCTATTTTAAAAAACCTTGGGAATCTGATAATATTAATGGCAACAGCTGAACAGTAAGCCTCAAATGTAATTGTGTGACTACTGAAGTATTTGTGAGCATCCTCTTGGGTAAATAGTGTATCAATATTAAATCTGCCCTTTTTAGCTAATTATTAAAAGTGCTAGATTAATTTTACTTACTTTAAAAAATACTGACTTCATTAATATTATTAATTTCTATAATAATTTTACATTCCATGAAAATATTATTATATCTACAATATTACTTTAACCTTCCCTGTAGCTTATGAAATTGTTCCTTCTTTTATTGACTCCAATTTTTGAAAGAAAATATTTTGAAATTGACTATTTATACTAAGGCAATGATCATGCTATAAAATGTGCTCCCTCTACTACCCCGTTACTGCCCTTGTTACTGCCTAGGAAACACCCAGTTTTCTGCTAGCTGTGACAGAGCTTACAGGAAATAACTCTAGAAACCTATTTCTCTTGCATTTTTAAATGTTGCACCCATTGTCTCTAAATAGAAGACAATATATTTCAAAGTATGCAACATGAGGTAATGCATTGAATTATACTGCTATGCCACCTACAGCCACATGTATGCATTTCTGCCAGAAAAGCTTTTTTCTTCAGTAAAAATAATTGCACAAAAGCAATCTGATCTAAACTTGCAGTGTCTTCTCTGTGTGTTCCCTGTTTTCCATGCAAACATAGCACTGATCAAAACATACTGAGCTCTCAGTGCTTTATAGAGGAAAAAGTATTGATTGGTTTGGTTACCTTTTCAATCACAAAAGCCTGAAAGAAAAAATAAAACAAAAACTCCCTAAATATACTAAAGACTGCTTCTATATTGTTTTTATGCAATGAATAAAATTTTAAGGCTTTAATACTGTTTTCTTAAAATTGGTTATTTTTGCAGTGCTCATTTACCCAGTACATAAGACTAATACAAACAAATAGAAAACTTCAAAGGTTTATACACTGTGTGCCATGCACACTTTAAATGACTGATGTCTAAGTAAATATTTGGAGTACTTGATGTATCAGAATTTTTTTTCAGATTTACCATCTTTTCCTTATTGGACATAACATTAAATGTTACATAAAGTATTTACTATAGCAATTTTGTAGCCAATTACTTGTTAGATATTTTCTCCCCTTAAAATATAATTGCCTGAAGAAAAGTGGAGTCTAGAATAATATAAAGTAAAAGCAGTGTTCCTTACAATTTCACAAAGATGGTCAGTCTCTACCTAGCAACAAGACAGAGCTCTAGCTATCCTAGTATTACTGCCTGTTGTGATTCTCATGAGCTGCTGCTAGTGCTGTAATTTCTCTTCCTCAGATGCCCTAAAAAACATTCTCAGGCTTTAAAGTACAGTTCCTTAAAAATATATTTGTTTCTTTTACACACACACACAAAAAAAGTGTTTCTGAATATAAAACGTCTAAAATTTTGCAAGTAGTGGAGTTTACAAAGGAATAATTTTTTTGCTTGAATAAGCTCAGTTTGCAGCACTGCAAAGATTCAGCCCTCAATCAAAGTGAGGCTCGGTGCTTCCGATTTTCATTTTATTGAAATTTCCAAGATGCAGTTTCACAGTATGCTGTAAAAATATAAAATTAATTTTTCCTTCCCTCCCTTCCCCCCTCCATTCTTTCTGCCTTTTTAACTTGATGCATAGGGCATGAGAGCATCTTTAATACTCTTTGCTTACAATACAGATTTAGAGTTGCTGTGTAAGGGAATCCTGAATCTCCACATCAAAGAGAGAAGGCTGATAGCTTTAAGAAAATGTCAGTGTAGCAGCAATATACTTAAAAGAAGATCTGGTACCACACCCATATCTGAGGTCCCAGAGGGCCTGGTAAATGACTGGGAAGTGCCACTCAAGCTGGGAGCTGCAGCCAGACAAGAGTCAAATGTCAGCACTGCTAGTACTGTGCTGGAGCAGAGCAGCCGGGGGAGAGGTGCTCAAGTTTTGCTTAAGGCCATTTTGTATGAGGTGTGGAAACAGTCAGGGGAGTCACTTTCACATCACTGCAAACCATACCAGTTGAATGAAAAAATTCCAGGGACTACTACAAGCTTAAAGACATTCAGAGGGTTTGGCTTGAAGTGAAATAGAAAAGCTTTTGCATCAAATGTATTTGAAAAGGAGACAAGGAGTAGTGAATAGGGGAAGAGTGAGGTAGTCATGCTCCTATAAGACCTGGTTATTTTTTCAGCCACAAATACTTCAGAGCTCATTGCTGGCACTGTGTATTTGGGGAGTTGTTCAAGGGACAAAGAAACATGTAGTCTTCCAAAAGTGAAAAGAACATGTTATGGGAATAGAAGGGAAGACACAAGATTGCAAATGAAAAAGAAAAATAGATTCACTGGTACATCTCTAAGGAAAAGGATCTGAAGCAGAATACAAGTGAGGACAAAAGAAGTGCCAACAGGTGTAATGAGGACAAGACAAATCACAGAATGAGAGAAAGGCTGGAGTTAGAAGGAACCTCTGGAGCTCATCTAGCCCAATCCCCCAGCTAATGCAAATTCACCTAGAGCAGTTTGCAAAGGACTGCATCCAGGTGGGCTTAGAATATCTTCAGAGGTGGAGACCCCACAACCTCTTTGAGCAGTCTGTTCCAGTGCTCTGTCACTTTCAAAGGTTTTTTGCCTCCTGTTCAAATTAACTGCCAATGTTTCAGTTTGTCCATTGCCCATAGTCCTGTCACTGAGCACCATTGAAGAGACTCTAACCCCATCCTCTTGACATCCACCTTTTAAATATTTGCATGCACAATGCTCTTGAACTGCTAAACCTAATGTCCTGGTTTGAAGGACAGGTGTCTGCTAAAGAAGGCAGGGGGCCTCCCTTGGAATGGAAAAAATGTAAACCCTTTCCCTCTGAATTATCATAATTCTAAAATTAAGGGGCTCACAGGCAAAGGTATGGGAAATGGAATAACAGTTCTTTACTAGTATTTATAATGAAACAAACAAACAACAGCTACTATGGCACTAACAACAAACAGAAGCAGGAACCCAGTGAGAGCCTGCTGGCTCGCAGGCACCTTTGGTGCAGTGATGGTCACAGCTGGCAGGGGGCGCTGGTGGCGCGAGCTCAGGGAGCACGTGGCAATGGTATGGTGGATCCTCCCCCAACACAGCCGAGACGGGGAGGGATGGAAAAAAAGAAGTTTTACTTTCACAAACCCCCTTGAGCAGTGGATCTCGGTGTCCTGGTGAGGCTCTCGGGAAAGGAAGGCAGCAGGCTGGGACGGTACGGTGTCTCGGCAGGCAGGGGGTGCAGAGGCTGCAGCTCAGGTGAAACCCAGAGCAGCTCCGGAGCAGCGGCGGGGACGGGGCAGCGGCAGCCCAGCCTCCAGCAGAGCAGGGAGAGGCAAACTCAGGGATCCTGGGCGCCCACTCAGATGGTGACAGGTCCTGGTTCCAGACAGAGACTCTTTCTGCAGCAGAAGAAACAGCTCTCCCCTCTGAGGTCCAGCAGCAGCTCCTCCAAACGTTCTCCCTGGCAGCCCAGAGAGAGACTGCCAGTCCCTCCTCCAGCCAAACCTTTTGCCCGTCTCAAACTGCAAGGTACCCACACCCTGCTGAGAGAAAAAGACTCTCCCAGCTTCACAATACCTGCTCCTCTCAGCTCAATCACTTCTTTTGTTCCCCTTAAGTACACGGCCATTATGGCCCCTTAGCAACTAATAGGCAAAAAATTCCACAGGTGAAGAGAAACAAAAGGGAGGAACACCCAAACCCCAACACATAAATAGAAAAATAAAAGGCATAAATGCTTATAGAGGAAACAGAATGATCAAGGTTTGAGGGTAGAGCTTAATGGGACAGATGCTGGAGGTGAGGAGTTAAGTGGAGTACTACCACTGTCCTGGGGCCTGTCCTGCGGCCTGTCCCCTTTCAAACATTTTTAACAAGGACATGGGGGCAACGATTCCCTGTTAAAAGGTTTTGCAGACTACTCCAAACTGAAAGGACATCTACTGTTAAGGAAGATCAACACAGGAGTTTCAAAAGGAGCTCCAAGCAAATCACCAAGGACAATGCAGAGACTCCCTGACAGTGCTGCAGGGTGGGCACTGAGGGACTGGGACTGGGACTGGGACTGGGACTGGGACTGGGACTGGGACTGGGAAGCCAATCCAGAAAAGCCCTGGATCAGCTGAGGTGACCAACATCAATAAGAGCAGTGTGACCAGCAGAGCAAGCAAAGGGACTGTATCACCTTACTCAGAACTCCTGAGACCTCATCTGAGTGTTGCATCTGGTTTAGGTCCCCCAGTAGAGGAAAAGCATCATTAAACCAGACTGAGTTCTGCAGAGACTGCAAAGGTTGTTGGGGCTGGAGCACTTGCAGGTAATGTATATCTTGCAATAATAATCAGGAAATAGAGACATTTTGCTCAGAAATATTACAAAACCAGGTATTCAGCAGTTATAGTCATTGCAGGGCTTGGCAAGCAAGTCAGAATCATCAATAAATTTATTTCCAGCCCTTCAGATTCTGAGATACTGAGAAACCAGGGAGATGAAGACATACAGAGATACCACCCCCTTTCAGAAACAAAAGTTCACAGCTTCATCTTTGAAGCTGAATAGACATTTAGCCTTCAAAAACAATTTCTTGGACACATAATCTTAATCTGAAATTTTAAACTCATTGAAATAAAATATCTTTTACTCAAATGGTAACATTTTTGAGATTCAGACTTTATGAACTGTTCCAATCACTTTATCTCCCTTACAGGACATGAAAATCTTCAGTAAAGGATAGAGCATGGAGTGTGTCTGTGGAATGGCACTTACAGCAAGATAAGGTTAGGAACAGGAGGAAAAATGGATAGAAATTTTATTCCAGTAGAATTAGATTATATAATAGTATTATTTTTTTTTCATCATGTCTCCTTCTTTCTTTGACTTAAATCATAGTTTCTGGCTGCCTGTGGGTAAATTTGAAAACTTGTAAGCTCTTTTTTTTCCTCTCATGTCAGGAAAAAAAATTTCATAGGCTAACTTATCCTATTACAAAACCTGTGTCTGCCTTCAATGTCTTTCATAACTTTCTCTTGGGCAAGGTTGAGAATCAATATTCTACCCTTGCCTTAGTCTATTAGATGACCTTGAGCTCATGATGTAGTATTTCATTGTTAATTTTGTCTTTGTATTAGATTTCATATTTTTATCCTATCCAAATTCTGCTACCAATTCAAGCACCTTTTTAAATTCTTCTCAAGATATCCCCAAATTTTCTGCAATAGGTCACCATGATTTTCTTCTGGAATCCTGGATTCCTTTCCATCATCATTTTCTCTTCAAAAAATGCATTCAGTTCCTCTCCTTTTCCTAGTCTGACTCCCAGAGATAAAATCTGCATGTATGGTCAAATTAAAATTCCTAAATTTCATTTGAAGAAAGCTCTTCTCCCTCATTTCACAGATACTGTGAACACCATCAATATCTTGTCAATCTGAGATTACTGCTGAGAGGCTATGTGTTATTTCTTCAGGGACTGAAATTTTTCTACATATCATTAATAAAATATGCATTTGCTCTGTTGTCTCTCTTGCCTTTGCAGGCCTTTATTATCTCACATTTCAATTTATGTTCTCTCTGCTGTTGTCTGAAAAAAGTTTAATTGTACCTAGAGCAATATATCAATTATCAGCCATCAATCAATGCCCAGCTGTTTTCCTGCCTTTGAGATGTTCAAATACATTCGTGAGATTTTCCTTTTAAATACTCAGATAATCACTTCCTTGACTTACATTGTGTCTAAATTCTCTCTCTTGCTGTGATATCTATATTGACTGTTCCATGCTACAAGCCACATACAGAGAATAATAAGATCCTCCTCTGACAATTTAATTCACTATACTTTGCCACATTTTAATTTCTTTGCTCTAAAAAATTTTTGCCTATCCCTTCATAATGAAATTTTAAGTTGGTCCTTTTGTGAGTTTTTGGCAAATATCTGCACTATGTCTAACACAGTCAACATTTTTGTAGGATAAATAAGTAACAGTACCATTGCTATTACTATTAGTAACGCTGTTAGGGTCTATGGTGAAGATTTACAGAAGTAGGGAAAAATCATTTTCAGAACAAATTACTACATTGTGGCTTTGTTTTAGAAGAGATTAGAGTGTGTTCTTTTCTGTCACAGAGCAGAAAAGAGTTACCAACATTTATCATAAGCCTCTATCTACAAGAAACAGAAGGTGATGAAAAAAAAAATAAAGTAGATGGGGAACAAGGAAAGAATTGGAAGAGAAAAGAGACGATCAGACAGAATCTCTTGACAAGTTTTTCTGAAATTTCCTAGTCATCCCTAAGTGCAGATGGCATTTTGTCCCTTACCTTTGATTGCATTATTAATTCTGAGAAGACATATTTGAATTCAACAGCAAAAAACCAGAAATGTCATCCTGAGAAATTTTTTCCTTATGTTCATTTTATTCTAGCAAACATGGTTTTTTTCCATTTATATTCTGCTTCTCCAGCTCTTAAGAAACACAAAATAACAACCTTCACTGAGAATTAATAACACATTTCTTGAAGTGAACCCACAAATATCTAATGTAAGAGCAGCACAAATTTCAGTGTGTTTTCTAGATCAATCAAAATTTGGAGTCATAGATCATCCACAGCAGGCTTTCCAATTGTCATAGTTTGAAAAAAAACAACTTTTTTTTCCTTCCCGGACAGATTTGTTTTTCCAGTTCCGCCGGGGCATGGTTTCTGGCAGAGGT
>VZTR01031472.1:119788-181986 GCA_013400775.1 Chaetops frenatus | reverse complement strand
GGGCGGGACCCGCCGTAGCCGCGGCCTGGAGCGGGCGCGGGCAGCCCGGGCCTGCCCCGCACAAAGGGCCGGCCCCGCACCGCGGTTCCGCGGGCGGGGAGGGGCCCCGCGCAGGGTCCGGTGTGCCGGAACAGCGCCTGCCCGCGGCTTCTGTCCCCCCCGGGCCCTGGTCCCTGCCGTGCCCTGGGGAGGGCGGTCCGGGCGGGCGGGGGTCCCTCCGCCCTGGCCTCTTGGAACTGGAGCGGCTGAGGCGCATCGCGGCCGTGCCCGCGGGAAGGGTCCGTGCCCCGCGCCTTTCCTCCCGCGGAACGGCGGCCACCGGGCAGCGAAGCCTCAGGAGTTTTCCTGCGGTCTCTGCGTCCTGTGGGAGCCTCTCCCTGTTCACTCGCTGCTGGCGAGTGGGCGAACTGACCGCATTTTGAACTTCTGCTGCTGTACGACACTAAAAAAGTGGTCGTCCTTATTTTTTGAGGTAGCGGAAAGGGGAAAACGATGGATAAGTACAGTGAGGAAGAATTCTTACAATCAGATTTTAACTTAACAGTTTTTGAAGATTCCCACTGTGCTGTCACAGCAGAAATGCGGTTCCACCTCTCATCCCTCTGTTGTGCGTTTTGATCTCCCAGTGCCACAGATCCGCAGGTGTAAAAGCTTCAGGGTGTGTCAGGACAAGAGGGAAAACAGGACTCCGGGGTCAGCTGCTGCCATGGAGAGCTGAACAGCAGAGTTTCCCCCAAAATCTGCTACTGAGCTTTGGTCTCGACTCGAGATTTATTGAGCAAGCCCCAAGCTGGTAAATGTTCAGCACAAGGACCAGCTGCACTTTTTACCTTCTGATTGTTTTGAAGTTGCTTTTTTGCCAGTGAGTTCTGATCTCATTGAAGATTCTCAGTGTGAGGATTTGTTTAATAAGACTTGTAGCCTTTGGACAGCTAATTATAATGCATTGGAAAGCAGTAGGTGTCTTGCTCTCTTTCCTGCCTTACAGGTATGATTTGGTTGACCATGCAGATAATTAAATGATTCAAGAATAGAAACTGTAAATATTAATGTATCGGTTCAGTCTTCATCTTAGAAAATCAAGTTCTGGGCAGACATGTTATGTGGAGTATTTAAAATATTGTTTGAAAAATAGGGGTTGGAGAGCATATGAATATATATGTGTATAATACAGAGAGATCATATGGGTGGCTGAAGGTGCTGTCATTAGGGACAAAGGCAGTTGGCTTTTGGCAGAGATGTGCCTGGGCTCACACGGAGCCTTGTGCTGCTCTGGGCCCATTTCTCTGGAGGTTGCTGGGTTGCAGGAGAGGGGTATTGGCAAGCCATGAAACACTTGTGGATGGGACAGTGTGGACGTGCAAAATATGCACCGAGCTGCCTTTTCATCTCTTGTTCCTCCTGATGTTCAAAGTTCTGGCCTTGGGTTTGTTTGTCTTAGATTGCAAACAGGGCAGGTAACATCTTAAATGTGTTTAAGTAATCCTTGAAGGACACGAGCTGTTCTGGAAGACAACTGCTTGGTTTTATTCTTCTTTGGGATTGTGGGTATGTTCACACTGACAAAAGGGCAGAGCCCTGTCCTTTTTGGGAAACAGATTAAGCTCTTGTCACTCAGAGTTCCACAAGTCCCTGTGTCATGACTGAAGTGAACAACTAACAAGAAAAATCATGACAATTACCGATAACCGCCTGAAGCAGAAAGGGCATTCATTTATCTTTTCTTACTTTAACAGGTATATTGAGGACATCATGAATTGGAATAAAGGTGGACCTGGTACAAAGAGAGGCTTTGGGTTTGGTGGATTTGCCATAACACCTGGGAAGAAGGAGGAGCCCAAGCTGTCTCAGCAGTCCCACAGCGCTTTTGGCACCGCCGGCTCCTCGGCAGCGTTTGCCAAATCAGGGCCTCCTCAGCTGCCTTCCTTCTACAAAATTGGATCAAAGAGAGCAAATTTTGATGAGGAGAATGCGTAAGTACAGTTATTTCTTGTGTTTATGTAGCTCTAGATTTTAGTGTTTTTATGTTTGGGAGGTCAGGGGAAGCATCTGTGATGTTTATATACATAAATGCATAATAATACACTTAGAAGACTGTGAGATACTGTGGTAGCCTGTGGAAGCTTTCCTCCTCCAGCTTTCCCCTCTCTAGAACATATTTTATTCACTCTATTGTGTTCTCAGAGTTGGAGCCAAGCAGGATAAATTTGGGTGTCTTTTGCACAGGAAAACATTGATCTCCACAGTTCTTTACTAACCCTTCTCTTGGCTGCATAAATGCTTAAGTAAGGCTGAGAAAGTTGGGATTGTTCAGCCTGGAGAAGTTTGGGGCTAACCTAATTGTGGCCTTCTAGTACCTGAAGGGAACCTACAGGACACAGGGAGAGAGACTCAGTTTTATGATATATATTTGCTCTGCCATCACTTTGAACTTTTAACATGAATAATTGTAAATTAATAAATCTCAGCATCTTCTCTTGTGTCCATACTGACTTGCGTTGTCCATGCGGGTACCTTGACTCAACCAGAAGCCATGAAAGACAGCACAGTGCTGTAAACTATGTGCTGACTGGGCTGTTGTTCATTTCTTTTCAGGTACTTTGAGGATGAAGAGGAAGATTCCAGCAATGTGGAGTTGCCCTACATTCCCGCAGAGAATTCCCCCACTCGGCAGCAGTTCCATTCCAAGTCGGCAGACTCTGACAGCGATGATGATCCTCTGGAGGCATTCATGGCTGAAGTGGAGGCAAGAGGCAGCTCGGGGAATGTTTGTTCATTGCTGTGGCTGTACCTGTGTGCAGTCAGGGGCAGCAAATGTCACTCAGGGCTCTGGCAGCTGCAGTCGAAATGCCACTGAACTTTGGTTTTTATGTAGGATGGTGTTAGTTGGAACTCAAAAATGAGTTAGATAGGCAGAGAGTGGATATGACTTACAATAACTTCGCTGTTTAACTGCTTTGAGGATGTCAGAACAATACAACATAGAGCTCTGCTTGTCTCTGAATATCAAACTAAGATTTTGTGCATTTTTCACTACTTAAATGGAAATTGTTTGTATTTATCATGAGCCATTTCTTAACCACAGTTCTGTTATTAGCTGGATTCAGGAGGAATATGGGGAATTTATTTTTTCAATAACATTGTCACAAGCTTAGAGTAGTATATAAATTCAAAGGTACTAGTAGGAGAATTTATTTAGCATAATCAGATACAGAACAAGAGAAAGTTTAGTCCAAGAAGTGTTGTTTCTGTGACATCATGGTCTAATTATGGAGGAACATTTTTCCCTTCCACGTTTTACCATCTTGGTCTTTTTAACATGTGACAATTTTATGACCTGCTAGGATCAAGCTGCTCGAGACATGAAGAGACTGGAAGATAAAGATAAAGAAAAAAAGAACGTTAAGTAAGTTCTCTTTTATCATTCCCATCCCTGCCTGTGTCTTGTATGGTGCTCAGAGAATTCCAGTGCATTTTGTTGATCATGGTTTTTCATTAGACAGTATAATATATACCTAACAAACATCATTAAGCAGTGCATGGTATCCTATGGGTAACAATTTGTGCTGTAAAAATGGAATAGCAGGGAAGAATCCATGGCAGCATCCTGTGGCAAACTGCAACAACACTGAGAGTTATCCCACGCGAGAAGCCTTTCTAGGCCACAGAAATTGGGGCAGCACGTTGTACTCCTGCCACCTTCCAGATCAGCCTGGATAGTTCTGCTTCCCACACCCTTGGAAAGATCAGGATGGTTTAGTTTAAAATTGCATTTATGTGAGTAAAATAACTCAGTGCTGCTGTACCTGGAGTACTGGGGACTCTTCCAAACTTGCACTAGGTTTTTAGACATTAAAGCTGATAGATTAGGTAGTACATGACAATTGGGGTACTAAGTTTGGAGCTTAAAACCAGTTTAAATTCGTGCAGCTTATCTGTTTGTTTTGACCCAAGGGAAATAGTTATGCTGTTAATTCTTGATAGAAATGTCAAATATGTTGGTAGAAGTTACATTGCATGGGGTTGATCAGATTATACATGGTCCTGACACAGAACACCGGATCCAAATCACCACCTGGGGAAGTTCTGAACTGGATTTGCACTTCCTGGCTCGTATTCCTCTTCAGTTATGGGACTTCTGTAGCATCAAGAGCTTAGACCAGGATGATCTTTGATGTGGCTTCTGCTGGGAAGATGGAGTCCTAATCTTTCAGTCTCAGTACTAGAAGTAAAGAGAAGTCTTTGCAGGGTCACTGCTATGTTTGGCACCAGATATGAAAACTCCATGGGTTGGGAATAAAAATTGATAGTGTTGTGTCTTCCACGAAATCTGGAGCTGAGCACTAATCAAATGAAACCATTGAGCTGAGTCTGTGGAACACTTGCAGGGAAGTTTTTTCTCCGCTTGTTTTTCCAGGGGTATTCGAGATGACATTGAAGAGGAAGATGACCAAGTGAGTTCCTATGCAGTCTTTCTATCTTCTTTTTTGTTGTTTTGTATTTTTTAACCTTCCCTCTCCAAACACATGAGTACTAGGGACAAACAAAATTCCAGTATCATGTGCAGTATCCGGACCATTCAGCAGGAAGCTGTAGTGGTTACCCTGCTGTCTCTACCCTTCTAGGTGTTTTAAGAAGAATATTAGACAATTGCATTCATTGAAGATTTTTTTCCAGTCTGAACTTCAGATTCCTGTAGAGGTTGTTCAGTGTCTGAGGATCTTAAAAATTGCACTTAGCACAATCAGCTCCAGGGGACACCAGGGAGAGGCTGTTGGACTGTGGAGACTCCTTGCAGTGAAATGTGGGGTCTGTTCAGGGCAAGAATCAGGCTTTTTGATCCCTATTTTCAGAGAGGCTTCAGTTCTCATTGAAGTTTATAAGCATCACTGTAGCAGAAATAATAAAGAGAAAAGACTTAATTTCAAAATGTCCCTTACTACTGAGTTGTAGTTACTAACTCTTGTGTTACTTGCATTAATGCAGAGCTTGGCAGGGTTGTCTGGCCTTGAGGCCTCTGCTTCCAGTGTGGTGAGGGTAGCTGTCCCAAAGTTTGAGCAGAGGTGACTTTATCCTTGGGGACAGCTGTCACTCAAGTGCATTGTGTGCATTGCTCTGTGACTCATGGATAATTGGCCAGGAAAATTGAAAAGCCAGATGAGTATATACACAAATCTGATCTTAAATATTTACTTCAAGTCAAGCGAGACTGGTGTTTTCTGTATGAGAAACTCTTGGTGTGCCAGTGAGAATCTGAGAGACACAAACATCCTTGTGAGCTGTGAGGATGGCATGTGACAGGGTGACAGTGTCTTAACTTGGGCTTGTCTTGAAGGACTCTTCTGAAATAGTTTCTTTCACATTTGTTGTTGACTCAATGAAAAATAGATATATTTTCATTTCCTGAAGTCTATTTAGGGGAGGTAAAGAAACCATCTTTGGCACACTGTGTTTAAAAAAAACAACCTTGTGTGCTTTGTAACAATGTGTTTTCTGGTTAGGAACCTACAGTGTTTGTGCTTTTTTCATGTGGAAATAAGAATAGATCCTTCTGTTGTTAAACCTAACAAGACTTGGTAGAAGGAGTTGTTAAGCAGACACAAGAGAGGTTTGTTTTTTAGGAGCATTTCATGGTGTAGCTGACAGTGGAGTTGTTTTCTTCATTTGTACTTTTTGTCCTTCAGGATGTATCTGTTGGTGTTTATTAGAAGAATCAGTTCTAGTGAATGTAGTTACCTTTTTCCTCAATGGTGGGTGTGAAAGCAAACAGCCACTCAGCACATACATCACTTCAACAAGCAGTAGTAATTTTGCATGCTATTGTGTGTGAGTTTGCTGATCTGTTTTGCTGCAGGAAGCGTATTTTCGCTACATGGCTGAGAACCCCACTGCTGGTGTGGTGCAAGAGGAGGAGGAGGATAACCTGGAGTATGACAGCGATGGGAATCCAATTGCACCATCCAAAAAAATCATTGATCCTCTTCCACCTATTGACCATTCAGAGGTAGGAGGGAATTCTGTTCTATTCTGTTTGAGGCATTCCAGAAAGCAGGAGCTGAGGAGGCGCCTGTATTATTTCAGGGCTTTCTTAGGTAAGTCACATCAAAGGTCCTTGAAATGGCTTCACTTAAGCAAATGTTCTGGCAGACAATTAAGAACTTCAGAAAAAAAGGAATCTCGAGTCTGGACTAACTGAGTAATTAATTAATTACCTTGCAGATTGAATACCCACCATTTGAGAAAAATTTCTATGATGAGCACGAGGAAATCACCAGCCTGACCCCGCAGCAAGTGGTGGAGTTACGGCATAAGCTGAATCTCCGGGTAAGCTGGTCACAAAACTGCCCTCCCAGCAACTTCTAACTCCCTTCCATTTTCAGACTATCTTAGTTTTAATGAAGATTTTCACAGGGAACTCCAGCTTTTGAATCCAAGCCTCTCAGACACCTTCAGTGACTTTGGTTTCTTGGAAGTCTCCTATGGATTTGTGAAAGTGGGCAGTGAGGAATGCCACTTGGTCTAAAGACCTCCAGAGCTAGGAGTTAAAACTGGAAATAGATGCAGAAATTAGTTCTTTGCCATTTGTGACATGTTAGTGGGGTGATCTTCTGTGAAGGGAATTATTTGGGGTAGAACACCAATTATACACAAGGAGATAAAAACAATGTTTAGTAGCTCATGTTGATTGACAGATAATTAAATTTTTATACCTGAAAGTTTTATTTACACAACACATCTGGAATTTGCACCCAGTTAAATTTAATGTCCACTCAAAAAGTAAAGTTATTTTTCAGAGGCAGAGAGACCCTTTTTTTGTTGTTTTTTTTTACGGATTGCTCTGTTTTTCTCTCACTGTTCATGAACAAAGATCTTTTTCTCTTTCCAAGGTCTCCGGGGCAGCTCCTCCGAGGCCTGGCAGTAGTTTTGCTCATTTTGGGTTTGATGAGCAACTTATGCATCAGATTAGGAAGTCTGAGTATACCCAACCCACTCCAATACAATGTCAGGTGAGTGTTGATACTTCTCAAACTTGTAAAGAGAACAAAAAGAACACATGCAATGCTCTCTCATCCACATGAAGATGTGACAAATGCAATTCTAGTTGTCTACAGAGAGCTGTGGGTTTTTCTAGAAAAATAGTTTTGATATTTTTTAAATAGACATTTACCCACTTTTTTTCCTTGTTAAATGACCACTGTAAATATATCCATATTCCTTTTTTTTTTTTTTTCCTGGTGAATGAAAAACATTCAAGTTATGTATCTTGCTTAGAGAAATGTATGAAAAGTTGGGGGTTTTTTATTGTGGGCTTTCCTCATTACCTGAGTTTTCCATTCCTGTACTATCCAGTACAGGATGTACTTTGGTGGGCATAATGTGGGCTTAGAATCTCCTTCTTTTTAGGGTGTTCCAGTGGCACTGAGTGGCAGAGACATGATTGGGATAGCTAAGACTGGAAGTGGGAAAACAGCTGCCTTCATCTGGCCAATGCTGATCCACATCATGGATCAGAAGGAGCTTGAACCAGGGGATGGTCCCATTGCAGTGATCGTCTGCCCGACCAGGGAGCTCTGCCAGCAGGTAGGGGTGTAGCATTCCTGTATGTGCCAGCCAGTCTGCTTGGAGAAGGCAAAATTCCTGGCAAAAATTATCAGAGAACCTCAGGAAAGTATTTGAAAAAACCAGTCTGTGCCTGAGTAGCCTGGCTCTGCCTCACAGCTCTTTCCTACCGTTGTTTTCTTGAAGGATCATGACAAACATAAAATTTTAAACTCTTGCACAGTGCTCCTATAGTATTTTTAGGTATAAGAATGTTGTGGATACATTGTGACAAATTGTATGTGCAAAAGGATAGAGCCTGCAGGTCAAATTATTGTTGGATGCCTAAATAGGTTTCTCACGTTACTGGAAATTATCCACACGGGTGGAAGTATTCACCCCTGAGGAGTTCCAAATAATTCCATGAAGTTAGTAGCTGAAAAGTGCATTTCAGGAGCCGTGCTGTATTTGCAAGGTGGGTGTGTTGTCTCAGAGCTGTCTGACGTGAGCTGTGCTGGGTTTGTGTCACACCCTCAGATCCACTCGGAGTGCAAGCGCTTTGGCAAGGCCTATAACCTGCGCTCCGTGGCCGTGTACGGAGGAGGGAGCATGTGGGAGCAAGCCAAGGCCCTGCAGGAGGGGGCAGAGATCGTGGTCTGCACACCAGTAAGTACCTGTGTGCACCAAAAACAGGGCTGTTCAGCTTGAGAAAAGTTGTAAGAGCCTGTTGCTGTGAGGTGAATATTGACACCTAATTCTAGACTGAAGCCTTGAGATGTTTTCCGTTCTAAGTCTCTGGTAAATCAGGATGAAAAGCAGCTAGGTGGTTGTATATATTATCATGTTTTTAAAAGTGCTTTAAAAACTTGGAGTTTTTTCTTACTAGGGTCGTTTGATTGATCACGTGAAAAAGAAAGCTACAAACCTTCAGAGAGTCACTTACCTTGTGTTTGATGAAGCTGACAGAATGTTTGATATGGGGTTTGGTACGTATTGAACCAAAGTCACTGTTTTGGAAAGCAGTGGTGCCCAGTCCCAGCTTAGGGGGGGCTGTAAAATTAAATAGTGAGTGAGAAGCACTCATTCATTCTGTGGTTATGTGTTAAATAAAGCAATAAAACTGCATTTTGACTTAATTCTACTAAATAATGGGCATACAGGGTTGATTAGAGCATTTCTTCTCCTTTGCAGAATATCAGGTCAGATCAATCGCAAGCCACGTACGTCCTGACAGACAGAGTGAGTAAACAGTGAGTCTGGAGCAGAGCTTGGATTTCCAGTTCTGGACACATCCACACCAGGAGACTTGTGCCAAAGTCCACTGGTGTTACTCTCAGTGTGGGCTGTTGGGAGGGAGCATGTGGGCATTTAGCTCATCTCTCTAATCCCTCCACTGACTGCACTCAGAGCAAAGATGATTAGCTGAATTCATGTTCATATGCCTTGAAATTCAGTGCTCTGAGCTGCCATGAGAGAAAGTTCACAGCAGTGCTCTGTATTATCAACATTTCAGATGCCACGAAATGTGCTTCCACTTTGTAGTATTCTAATAGTGCTTGGTAATTTCTATTAGAACCCATAAAACCTCAGCTTCAGTTCACTGACACTCAGGAATCCAGGTCCTCCTTCACAACATCTGTGCAGTGTTTTCACAGTTCTGAAAGGAAGTTTCTACTGCAGGGAGGTTGAAGCCTGTTTCTCTTCCAGCCCTCTTGTTCAGTGCCACGTTTCGTAAGAAGATCGAGAAATTGGCCCGGGATATTCTGATCGACCCAATTCGGGTTGTGCAGGGAGACATTGGAGAGGTAATTCCATGATACTCTGAGGCAGTCAGAGCAAGGAATTGTTCTGTTTCTGTTCTCTGAAAATTAAGTGCAAAAATCATCATTTATAGTTGGTTTTGAATAATTTGTTCTTAGCAAAAATAGAAAGTTTTGTGGGTTTTTATTTTTGTCTTATTAACCTTTCTGCCAGCAAATATTCCTGTAGTGTTGGGAGGTTTCATCAAGGAGTAAAACATTAATGCAGTGGTTTATTTTTGTTATTAGGCTGAATCAATGGTTATCTTTTAGTTTTGTCTCAAAAGCATAAACAAAGCTATTGCAACTTCTAGAGCGAAGAATTTGAAACTTGAATTCTCTGTGCTGTGGTTTACATGGGAATGTTGATGCTGGGCTTGCTTGACAGTGACAGCTGAGCTGTCAGCAGGCTGGGATCTGGTAGGAAGCTGATGAAGTGGGCAGATGTACACTTGCTGGGAAGAAACTTTGCTGATAATATATTTAAACTGTTGAGAAATTTCATGAGATGCCTTCAGAACATTCTTCTTTTAACCAGTTTTCTGGTTTTTTTTGGTTTTTATCTCAGGTCCCTTTTTAACAAAAAAAAAAAAATTACTGCCTGAAGCTCCTTCTTTCTGGGAAAATTTTTCCTTAATTTTGCTTAAGAAAAGCACCAGCTTTCCTAGCTCAATCACAGAGCCTTTATTCATTGACCTAAACTATTACTGTGTAGTGGGAGCATCATCCTTGAAATAATATTAAAACATGTAAAAAATTAAATCTTTCAGAGAAACTTGCAGGCAGTGCTGTAAGCTGCACTGCACTGGATTACTTGCGATGCAGAATGGTTGGGGACTCTGTTTATCCCTCCCACCCTCCTGACTCCGAGGCCATTTCTCCCCTTAGGCAAATGAAGATGTCACTCAGATTGTGGAGATTTTCCCCTCTGGGCCCAGCAAGTGGAACTGGCTGACGCGGCGCCTCGTGGAGTTCACGTCCTCCGGGAGCGTCCTCCTCTTTGTCACCAAGAAAGCCAACGCAGAGGAGCTGGCCAATAACCTCAAGCAGGAGGATCATAACCTGGGGCTGCTTCATGGGGACATGGACCAGAGTGAGAGGAATAAAGTCATTTCGGAGTTTAAGAAAAAGGGGATCCCCATCCTGGTAGCTACTGATGTGGCAGGTACGTGAAAGCAGCTCAGGCAAGCTGTGGGTATCAGCAGAAAGGCAAACATGTTTCAGTGGAAGGCACCCAGGTTGTCTTCTGCACCTGCAGGACACTCTGTTCCAGGTGCTTTTCAGAACCATGGAATATCCTGAGCTGGAAGGGACCCACAGGGATCATGGAGCTCAACTCCTGGCCCTGCACAGACACTCCCAAGAGTCACACTGTGTGCCTGTGCAGTACATGGCATTGGCAAGGGGGGTTATTTTTAGTCTCTTAATGATGCCTAAATGACAGTCTAGCACTTTTTAATATACAGAAAAAAAAGCTGTGTCTTAAGGAAGTGGTTGCTGTTCATTCATCAGCTGACATTCCCTTTGCCTGCGGGACCAGGGCAGGGTGATACCCTGGAACCAGAAGAATTGCTTGGAGTTAATTGGGGATAATGACACTTCCCACCACATTGCTCTTTCTTGCAGCTCGAGGGTTGGATATCCCTTCCATCAAGACTGTCATCAACTACGACGTGGCTCGGGACATAGACACCCACACGCACCGCATCGGCCGCACCGGCCGCGCCGGGGAGAAGGGAGTGGCCTACACTCTGCTGACCCCCAAGGACAGCAACTTCGCAGGTGACCTCGTCAGAAACCTGGAGGGTGCCAACCAGCACGTCTCCAAAGAGCTGCTGGATTTGGCAATGCAGGTATGAACCAGCAAAACTTGAGATGAGGAAGTTTCACTCCAGATTCAGCACAAAATCAGCCAGCTCACGTTGCTGGCTCCGTCGTGTGTTAGCAGTGACCTTTTGGGGATCTGTCCTGGTTTAAAGTAGGTTTCTTAGTGTTTTTAATGGGCTTTGAAAGAATCCATGAAGATTTTGGAACACCCTATGTGATCTCTTTTGGGGCCAGGCACTGCCTAGGAAATTAGGAGCTGTAATCTGCTGATGCCAGCAGAGCATTCCAGTGTCTCCTTACAGTCAGATTTATAGCAGGCACCTGGGAGATGCAGTTTAGTTGAAAGCTAGACTAGGAAACAATTACAGGGACATTCCTTCTGTGAAAGGGTTTTTGCTTGATCATTCCACCTGCTTGGCAGTGCTCTCTGGCAGGTTTGCTGTGAATAGGTGTGAGAGGTAGCTGCAGCTATTGTGCTTATGCCACTGAACTCATCAGCTCTTATCTTTTGCTGCCTGTATAGCTGCAAGAAAGCCCAGGCTTTTTGGTAACTCCCAGATTCAGAGATGGATTAGTAGGCCTGTGGCTACATTAGCAAGCAGCTTGGACAGCAGCTGCCAAAAGGAAATACTTTTTCTGACACAGGCAGCATTTTCAGAAGGCACAGAATTAGTGAGGCAGAGCTCCCCTGGCTGCCTTGAGAGGAACATGTAGAAACCAACTGACTTATTCCCATTTTGAGACACTGTAGGGCATAAAAGGAGGTGCAGCCATCTTTTATTTAAACACCTGGAAACAGGAGGTCTGGTTGGGCTGACATTCCCTGGCCACTGCTTGGTGCAGAAAGTTTTGCTGACAGACTCTCATTTCTCTTTAGCCAAGCACTGGGCTAAATCAGGAAAACCAAAGTATGAGCAAGAGCAGAGCTCCCAAGTGATGGCATTGGAAATTGTGTTTATTCCTGGGTTTATTAGAATGCAAACTCCCAGAACCTTAACCTGAATGAGAGTTGAAGGTGTAAAACTAGTTTTCATAGAAAGCATTCATAACCCAAGGCATCAGGCCCACGTGACATAACTGTCTACAGCAGCTGTGTGGTTGAATGGAAAACAGAATTGATGTTTGTCTTTTGAAATGCTCAGCATCCCTTTTTTCACAGCCTCATTACATGTATTTATGATGGTTTTTATTCCCTGTGTTGAGGAACATTTGTCCTTCTGTTTCAGAATCCGTGGTTCCGGAAATCCCGGTTTAAAGGAGGGAAGGGCAAGAAGCTGAATATTGGTGGTGGAGGCTTGGGATACCGGGAACGCCCCGGGCTGGGCTCAGAAAATACTGTGAGTAGAGATGCTGGAGAGGTTGCTCACAGATTCTTTGAACTTTTTCACTTAATATTGATTACTCTTTAATTTTAAAAGATCTTGGTACTGGATTACAGCGACTGCTTTAAAAGTTCTCATAGCTCAGCATGTTTCAGAGTTAGGATCAGATATCTCAAGTGAAAGTGTCCTGTGCTGTCTTCTCTTGTCAAGAGCTGCTTTTGTTTTAGAGCCAGATTGATCCAGAAGGTTTGGAGAGTCCTCATAAAAGATACTATTGCTGTAAAAAAATGCTAATAAATTACTTCAAAAGCGATTTCCAGGCTTATTCTTGGCAGAAAAAAAAATGGAGCAAACTGTTCCATTCCTCAGGGCTCTGCAGAAGTCTGTCACCCTTAATGGATGTATTTCCTGAGTGCAGGGACAGGATAGATGTGGGCAGTGGTTGAATTGAGTCTGTCTGTGTGGGATAAACCTCTGCAGTTGCGCTTTGTGTTTTTGCACAGGACCGTGGAAACAACAACAGCGTCATGAGCAACTACGAGGCCTACAAGCCATCCACGGGGGCCATGGGGGACAGGCTGACAGCAATGAAAGCAGCTTTCCAGGTTGGTTCCATGCTTGGACTCCTTTTCTCCCCTGAAAATGCAGCAGCCCTGTTATTTCAGGGAAGTAATTGAGCGTGGTGGTTGTGGCGGTGTCACTTGGAGCACACTCAGCATTGCAGTCCCAAGTGCTGGAATTAGGTGCAGGCTGGACTGAACACGTTTGCACTAATTTGCCAACTTACTTTGTTTTCTGCTGCCTCTTTGTTCTTTTTCCTTTCTGGATTCTGCACCTGGGCTTGATTGTGTTGAGGTTGCTTAGCAGCAATAGTGTAATTGCAAGCAGAAGGGGAAACAGAAGCTCTTTCTCCTCAGTGTAAAAATCAACCACACAATTTAAGAATTCCCTTGTAGGTGTGGTCTGGTAGGAGGTGCCCGTTACTTTGTGTCCATAAGCACAGCAGGAAAGTAATCACTCCAGGACTGACTTTTCCTAGGAACTCTTGTTTCCCCAAAATCCCCGGCAGACTTGTGAACGCTGGATGACTCCATGTTCTGTGGGGCAGCGCAGAGCCAAACCTGCTCTCTTTTGTCTCTCCCTTTCCTGCAGTCCCAGTACAAGAGTCACTTTGTTGCTGCAAGTTTAAATAACCAAAAGACTGGGAGCTCTGCTGCTGGTGCCAGTGGCTGGACCAGCGCCGGGAGCCTGAACTCTGTCCCGACGAGTTCGGCGCAGCAAAACGCCGCCAGTCCCGAGAGCCCCAAGGCAGCCACCGCGGCAGCAAAGGGGGTCCCGGGCTTCACCAGCACGGGCAGTTTGAGCAGCGTCCCCACCTTCCCGAGCGTCGGAGCTCAGGGCTTCAACAGCACAAACGCCAGCACCAACAGTCGAGAAGGCGGCGGCAGCGGCGTTGTCAGAGAACGGTACAACGACAGCCGGAACAGTCGGCACGGGGAGGCCCCGCGGCGCGGGGAGGGCGGTGGCCGTGCCGAGGGCGGTGGCCGTGCCGAGGGCGGTGGCCGTGCTGAGGGCGGTGGTCGCGCTGAGGGTGGTGGCCGCTACAACGATGCCCAGCGTTACAACGATGCCCAGCGTTACAGCGATGCCCAGCGTTACAATGACACCCAGCGTTACAATGACACCCAGCGTTACAATGACGCCCAACGTTACAACGACACCCAACGTTACAATGATGCCCAGCGTTACAATGACACCCAACGTTACGACGCCCAACGTTACAACGATCCCCAGCGTTACAATGATGTCCAGCGCCACGGGGAAGGTGGCGGCGGCCGCCACAGTGACCCCTCCCGGCACGGTGACGGCCGCCACGGCGACGTCCATCGCCACAGCGAGGGCCGGCACTTCACCGACTTCCCGGGCGGCGGCAACCGCAACAACGGTGACAGCAGGAACAGCGAGAGCAGGAATGGAGAGAACAGGAAGGAGGCCAACAGCCGAGACAACAAGACAGATGGCTTTGCAGTCCCAGAGCCCCCAAAACGGAAGAAGAGCCGGTGGGACAGTTAAAAGCTGGGGGTTCACAGCTGGGAATCTCTGCAGGTAGTGTTGTCTTTTTCCAGAGGATTTCTTGGGGTTTTTGGTAACTGGTTGTTGAGCAGCTGGGGCAGGAGAAGGAAACCGTGAGAATCCCCAGGCAAGTTCATCTGTGGACAGATTCACCCGAATGAAAGGCACACAACACTCAGTGAATGAAGTCATTTTGATAAAGCTCCCTGGGTTCTACTTTGAAACATTCAGTGCTCGAGTGACTCTGCTGGATTTAAACAGATCTTCTTGGCAAAAAGAAGCTGTTCCACATCCTTGGAACGTTAAGAAACTGTTGTCCATAGAAGTCTAAATTAGTCTTTTCTTAACCAGCGTTCACATTTACAAACCAGTCCAGTCTACCTAGAGATGCTCAGGACCTGCCTGTTAGACATTAATCTCGCAGCAGTTTGGTCAGTATGGTGAGTTCTTCCCCCATCTCCTTTTCACGTATTCTTCCCAAATAATTTGGCCTCCAGGTTTCCCCTTGCCTCTCTCTCCATCAACTAAGAATGTATCAATTTGCTTTGCTGAAGGTCGAGCAGAGCAAGTTGATTTTTTTTTAATTTTTTTTTTGGGGTGTGTGTGTTTGGAGCTGTTCAAGGGATCCTTCTCCAGCCCAGCAAACCACAAATTCACTTGTAGGGTAGGTTGGACTCTCTGGCTTGTTTGTGATCAGTACTTTAATTCCAATCCCATTGCCCAGATATTTTTTTCTTTCAAAGAACCTCCTGTTTTCTAACATCTCTCATTCTGGTGGAAGCCTGCATAGCAAACCTGTCTCTCTGCTGTGCCTATGCACCCTCTGTTCTGAGAGGGTTGAGTGCTTTCTTCAAATTAAAAACAAAAAAGGGAAAACAATGTAGATACACCACAACAATCAGAAGCTGGAGCCCCCCAGGAAGTGTGGCTGAAGGAAGAGGCTTCACTCAGAAATTCAGGGATCTGTTGCTCAGAAGCCTTTAGGGAGAACCCAGAAAACAATTAATGAAAAGAGACAGCTCAAATCTGGCCCTGTTTTGGACACATGTAGTACATCTGTAAAATCTTGCTTGCCCGTTTTCAACTCGTTGTGTGTATTACCCATTTTTTAACTTCTTTTTTTTTTTTTTGCCACAAGGTAGGGAAGAACTTTTCAGTTGGGACATGTCAGCACCCACCGCTGGCTCGTTTCCACTGGAAGAAGTACCAGAAGCTGTCAGGGTTTTGTGACATTGTGATGTTTCCTTTATCAGCTGTGCATTTACTTTCTGCTTGCTCTAGTAAATGTTTTATTACTGGTACAAAAATATGCAGTATGTGCTTTTTATTCTCCACTCCCTTTGGCTGCCCTGTGAGGGTGGAGAACTGACTGTCTGGAGATCTGACTGTGTCTATCTCACCAGAAATTGTGGATTGTAGTTGATAAAATACTTCCTGTGGTTTTTCTTAGTATCTTTCACCCCAAAATATTTCTCAAACGCTGTTTTAGCTTCAAGGCCTCCTGGGGAATGTGTTTTCCTCCTCTTTATAAGAGGAAAGGATACAGCCCAGGACATGAGACTCATCCCAGCTTTTTGTGGGCTCACAGGCAGACCTGGAAAGAGAACTCAGCAACAGTCCCAAGATCTGACTGACACCTGAACTGGCTTCAGTTCAGACACCAAGTGATTATTTGGGCCCCCTCAGAAAGCAGCTCTAATCTGCTGGAGTTTTTTTAGTTTCCAGAATTCCCTCCCCACAGTCTGAGCAGGAATCCTTGCCCTGGTTTGAGCTCTGCACTTTGGGTGTGAAGACAAGGGTGTTTCAGGGCAGACTGGCAGGGCTTTACAAGCTGTTGTGTTCCCCTTCTCACCCTGAAGGTTCATCACTGCAATTAAAGATTGAAGTTTCAAAACAAAATGTAAAAATAGCCCCATAGTCTCAGCTGCCATCTGCTCCCTCCCTTCCTGGATCCCAGCTCACTGCCACTGGGAACTGGCCCGTGTGAGGCATGTGCTGGGAGCTCTCCTCTTCTTGCTAACACTTCCCTCTGCTCTCTGTAGGATTGTTGAAATTCCTCACCCCTCTCCCAGCTACCAGGAGCCTCTTGGGAAGAGAGTGAGTAAATATTGATCAGTGACAGGGAGCCACAAATGTCAGCTTGCAGGGCTGTGCGAGGTGCATGGGAGGGTTGATCCCATCCCCAGGGAACAAGGGAGCAGTGTGAGCAGTGTGAGCAGCCTTCCAGCTGCCCTCAGAGGGGATCTGGCCCTGCAGTGGCAGCTGTGCTGGTGTCTTCCAAAGAGACAAATTCCTTCTGAGAGGTTATTATTAAAATGTGGATGCTGGAGCCCTTCCCTTGCTGGCATGGCTCCTGGCTCTGTCCCTCCCCGTTCCCTATGACCCCCTTTGCACCTTAGCTTTTCACTGGAAGATCTGGGAATGCACACAGTTATTTACCTGTTCTCTGTCACTGGCTTTAGCATGAGATTGCTGCCTTGAGGAACTGTATGGGAAAAGATGCTCCATGCTACCACCAACGTGCTGTTTAATTTATGTGCCATCTACACAGCTCCTCGGGAATGCCTTTTCCCTCAGGTGAGGAGCTCCCCCAGGCAGTGCAGGTGCAGGGCAGGGAGGTGCTGGGGCTCCTGGCCAGGGCAGGGAGCAGAGGAAGAGCAGATCTGGCTGGGAATGGAGTTCCAGCCTTTCCCCCCACTGCTGCTCTCCAGCCCCTGGCAGCTGGGTCTGTGGTGGATTACAAGGATGGGAACAAGCCAGGCAGACTCTCTTTATTCATTTCATTGTCTGAAATGAGATGACAGGGCCATGACTGTTGCATGCAGGGGCCTTTGTGTTAATGGATGAAGAGTTGGGGATCCAGTTGGGAATCCTTCCAGGACATAATGATTGTCCTGCCTCCCTCACCCCACCCTGTCCCAGTGCCTCCCTCTGCACTTTGTGGTTGTGTGTTGGTGTTCACTCCATCCAGGAGCTGCAGAACAGCTCCACGAGCACTCTGTGCTCCCTCAGGCTGGACAAGGCCAGAGCTGGTGCTGGGCTGGGGAGTCCGAGGCAGGATCAGGCTCATGGGCTGGGCTTTAGCTGCCCTGGAGAGGTCACCTCCCACTTGCAGGGGTAGGAGAGAGCACGGAGCTGTTTCCTGGTGAAGACTCAAGGCTTTGCATGCACAGACATCACATCAGTCACTTGCACGTGGAGGAGAGTGAGGTTTTATGCCTTGTTTTTGGGCCGGGGGAGGAGGAGCAGGAGCACGTGGTCCCTTTGCACCCTGGCTCTGAGGGAAAGGGAGCTGGGTTGTTCCAGCTGCTGTCCCAACCCTGGCTCTCCATGCAACTGTTAGCAGAGCCCCAAGTGTGAGGATCAGCATCATTCCAGGCACACCTGCATGCCCGGCTGGGAAATCCACCCTCCCCTTCACAGCATCGTCTCCAGCTCCTTGTTGGGGTTGGGCTGACACTGAGTCAGGTCTGTCAAATCCACCGTGGTTTCGCCTCGGGGTTTCTGGCTCAGTTCCTGGGCGGGGCAGGGCAGGAGCTGGTCCGAGGCTCCGGAGCTGGGGATGTATCCGGGCAGGCGGGGCCGGGCCGGGAGCAGCCGCCCCCGGGTGCCCCCCGCTCCCCGCGCAGCCAGGCTGGTGCTGCAGCTTTGGGGGGCCTGGGAGCCCCGCCCGGCGCAGCAGCAGCTCCCGGGGCGCGCCTGCTGCCCCAGGTCCAGCGCCAGGAGCCTCCGGAAATGGGCCTTCTTGATCTCAGCCTGCACCTGAGAGAGCAGAGGGGGCTGCTGTGCCCAGAGACAGCAAAATGGCCTTGCCTTGCCCTTTTCCCTTACCTCCCTTTCCCTTTTTTCCCCTCCAAGTCCTACTGAGAGGGATGGGTCCAAGCTTTTTGCTCTGGGGCTGCAAGTTTGCCTTCCCTGACCCTAAAGGGGCTGGAACAGGGAGCTCAGCTCCTCACTTCCCACTTACCTCCCCATTGCAAAAGCAGTAGATAAAAGCCACAAAGAAACCCTGCCAAGAGACCAAAAGAGGTGGAGTTTGAGGTCCCTGAGCCTCCCTGGATGAACATCCCTCAATGCTCTGAGCAGCCCCATGTCAACACACCTGGGAGGAGTTAAAGAGCATCTCATAGTGCATCTGGATCTGCCACAGGAGCCCGGAGACCTCGGTGTAGGGCATGGCCATGAACACTACGTAGTGGACTCCAAACAGTGGCATCAGCACCAGTGTGGACTTGAGCAGCTTCCTGAAAGGAGAAACCTTGGAGCTGTTACCCAGGACCTGCTGGGCAGCCCCTGTCCCCCACAGTGTCTGGGCTGGAGCTGGGAGCAGGAAGAGCTCAGAATTGCAGAGCCAGGGTTCAGTCCAGTGGAGCTGCCATTGCCACCCTCCCTCACTCCTCCAGCCCTTCCCACACCTCTGCTCCTCCTTCACAAGCTCTGCCAGCCATCCTGGCTGAGCAGGCAGGACATGAGGCTTTGGTGCTGCCAGCACTTGCCTGTACTGCTGCCGGGGGTCCAGCTTGCCCGTGGTGGTCTCCCAGAGCTTGGAGGCCAACACCCGGACAATGTTGAGGAAGAGGAAGAAGTTCACCTGCCAACAGACATCCACGGTGGTGATGGTGCCCACTGTGACCTGGGGTCTGCCTGAGCAGCCCCTGGGGACACAGCCAGGCAGCTCTGGGGGAGGTGCAGGCAGGGACATGGCAGTGATGCTGTGGTCAGAGCAGGATGGACCAGAGCCCCTTGATCCCTCTGAGCCTTCCCTGGAGGCTGCAGTGGTTGGGACAAAACTCCAGTGATCACAAGCAAACAGCTCTGGTCTCTATCAATCCTCTTTCCCCAAAAGGAATTGGGAGACTCATCCACAGAATTCTTACCACAACAGCAGCCAGGATGGGGACCTGATAAATCCACTTCATGTTCCCTGCACTCAGGTCCCAGCACCTGAGAAGACCAGTAAAGAAACTCCTTGGAGAAACCTGCCACCACTAGGAAGGATGGCTCCCTGTACCCCCAACCACCCCAGCACCCCCATCTCCCACCCTTCACCCCCTTGGTGGGCTTTGTGTAAATCTTGAGCTGTAGCTATAAGCATTTGTAACCATCATGGTGGGGCAACGCAGGTTTAAATGAGCATTAATATTCCTGAGGGTCCTTGGCCACCTCATCCCAAACTCCTGCTGCTCATGTGGGCTTTCTCCTCTTAAAATGCCTCACTCCAGAATGTGCCCTTTCGCATCCATCAGTTTATGCTGCAAACCTGCACCCACCGTCCTCCCAAATGAAGAACAAAACCACTGTCACTCAGCATTAATGGCAATTCTACGAACAAGCCTTGCTTGTGTGTTCCCTCCTCTTGTTCTTTTTGGAAAATTTTCATTTCCAAAAGCTCTGGAGCCCACAGATACTTTGCTGGCATTTGCAGGCACTCTCCCCCTCCCAAAGGCCCTGGGGAAGGTGGCTGTACGTACTGTGTATCTGCCAGCGAGGCCCTGACGCTGGCCCAGACAGACACAAACACAGCAGGGAGACCTGGAAGGGCAGGGACAGAGTGAGGAGCAGGGCTGAAGTATCACCTTTGCAGATCAAATCAGTTCCTGCATCCCACTGCCCTTCCCTGGGCACTTGGATTCCACAGCTCCCGCTGTGGTTGGATCTGTGCTCACCCCAGCCGATGATGATGAGGACCCACAGGTAGTTCTTGTTGGAGAGGAAGGCCATGAAGATCAGGCTGTGCAGGTAGAGACCTTCCACCAGGATCCAGTAGTGGTTGGTGGCCAGAAAATAGAGGAAGAGGGTCACCACCACCTTGCAGCCAACCTGTGGGCACAGGGAGATGCCTGTGTCAGCCTGGTGACTTTTGCTTTCTGGTCACCAAAACCCAGCTGTGCTCCATGTCCTTCTTGCATCTTCCTGCATCTCCCCTGGGATATTCCAGCATCTTCCTTCCCGTAGGACAGGTATTCCCTGTACACAGGCCAAGGTACTCTGGTCTCTAGTGTGGCACCAGGACAGGGAGGAGCTGAGCAGAGCCAAAGGTGGACCTCCATCCCCTCCCCCTGAGCAGCACAGCCCCAGACTGGGAGGATCCCAAGTGCATCCCATTGCACCACTGCTCCTAAATCCCCGTTTCCCCCCATCCACCACTTGCCAGGTGGCCCCGTTGTCCTGGCAAGGGACCCCTGATATCGTCCTCCCTCATCCTGTCGGTGTCACCGGGGGCTGTGCCTGAGTAGAGCACCACGTCCTTCACGAAGATGCTGAGGGCCCGGCAGATGAAGGAGGTGAAGAGGTGGACGTGGATGTAGTTCCGTGTGCAGTGCAGGCGCCTGTGGAGAGGGGATGTGCCACGAGCCCAGCCCCAGCTGCCCAACCAACTCATCACACCTGGGCTCAGGGAATGGGGGGTCCCAGAGTGGGCTCTGGGGTGTCAGCCTTCCCACGGCAACAGAAACCAGATCTGGGAGCAAGTGGGGTGTCCACAGTGTCCAAAAGCAGGGGTGCAGTAGATCAGGAGCTGGTCACACGGGGTGTTTGGGGCTCTGGGAAATTGGCTGATGTTTGTGTTGGGTCTGGGGTTGTTCCCACTCCTTTGGGGGCTGCCCATCCCAGGGCTTGTGTGTGTGGGCCATGGGATGAGGAGGGTTCTCCCACACAGGAGGGGCCTTGGCTTCTCCTTACTTGAAGTAGGAGAGGATGCAGACAGCAACGATGAGGGAGGCCAGGGAGATGGAGTAGCCCACGGTGTACATGAGGTGCAGGCGGTCAAACACTTCCTGGAAGAGAAGGACTGAGCTCCATCTCCCTACCAGAGCACAGGGGGAGCAGGGCTGGTTTGAGGAGTGGAGAGGGAAGAGCCCCCTGCCCCCAGCACTTCCCCTGGCCTTTGCTTGATCCTCCCCTGGTCCCAACCTACACCCCTTTCCCAGCACCTTTGACAAACAAGTCACCTTCTGGCGGCTCCGGCTCTCGGAGGAGAAGAGCAGGGCACACTCCGTGTAGTTGGCCCAGGTCTTGTTGATGCTGAGAGCCATGGCCCAGGTCCCATAGGCACTGCAGTACCTGTAGGCATGACCTGGGAACAGCAATGAGCACAAGAAGGACTCACGGGAAGCCCAGACATGTCCCTGCTCTGTGGGTTGTCTCCAGGGTGAGGTTGCTCTCTGCCCAGGTACAACACTTGCCTTTGTGGTTGAAGTCGTAGATGTAGTCGGGGCAAGGCACTGACACCTCCTGGCTGGGGGAGCCCCTTGGCCAGCAGATGATCCCATCCCACTCTGGAGGGCAGCTGGGGTCTGGCCAAAGAGCAAAGACACACTTCACCTCTCCAGTCAGGGCCTCAGCATAACCTCTGGCTTCCCCAGGTGTGTGCTGGACCAGGGGGAGGAAAGCACTGCCACAGATCCCCCTGGGCTGCAGAGAGGGAGAAGCTGCAGGGGGCCAGGGAGGGGCACACATCCCACCTCTTCCAGACAGGGCAAGGCCCCTCCACAGCTCGTTTGTGGTGGATGTGGAGCTGTCTGGAAAATGCTGGAGCCAGTGCTGGCTGCACCCAGAGCACAAATGGTGCCATGAGCTCCACAAACCCCCAGGAACTGGGTGTCCTCAGCCCCATCCTGCCCCAGCAGAGGACAGCACTCCCCACAGTGTAACCAGCTCCACCAGGGCTGGCTGACCCAAGCACAGGGGAGGGACAGTACCTTTGATCTTCTCCAGCTGGGCCTTTATGTCTCTCTGACACTTTTCCTTGGCCTCCACCAGGAGATAGATCTGCTCTTCTTTCGTGAGAACATCATCAGGATCGACCTGCCCAGACAAAACCCAAGTGACGACCCCTTGGCTCAAGTCATGGCATGGCCATTCTCTCCCAGCCCTCTCCAGGAGAGTCAGGTTCAGGTGGCTTTGGGTAGATTCAACAACACAGGGAAGAAAAAGCTCTTCCTGCCTTCCTGCTCTCATTTTTCCCTCTTCCAAGGCTAATGCTGACCCCAAGCTCCTTCCCACCCTCTCCGTGATCATTTCTGCTCATGGGTCTGTGCAAAAATCAGTGGCCTGTGGGCTCCTGCCCCAGCTCCCTGCCACCCACCACCAGCAGTTCTGGGTGTCCCTGTTGCCCATGCTGAGCTCTCCAGGCCAGGTCTGGCAATCCCTGGGTAAAGTGCCTGACTGGGGCTCGGCAAATCCACCACTGCCCAGTGCCTGGAGCAGACAATGCAACCCCTGGCACCTTCAGCCTCCCCATCCCAGCACAGTGCAATGTCTTTTGGGGTGTTTTGGGCTAAGATGCTTGAAGGAGTTTAGAGCCAGGATGAGGACACAGCTTTGGAAGTGAAAAGGAGCTGGGATGCAGAGGGGTCACTCTCCCCAGGCTGCCTCCAGTGAGCACAGCCAAATCTGGCCCCAGAGAGGAGATCCAGGACTCCTGTCCACACTCTTCCCCAAACCAGCATCTGGGTGGGCGGATGAGGGGCTGGTGAGGGATGTAAGGCAGGAGTGGGATCCTGGGGGTGCCTCAGCAGGATGGGGCCGGGCTGTGGGAGTCTCACTGGCTGTGCCCAGCTCTGCCCTCCAGCCCCTCCTGCACTGCTCGTAAACCGCCTTCCCCCGGCACGTCCGAGGCACTGAACCCTGCCCTGGATGGGTCCAAGAAATGGAAAAGCCATCACGCTGCAGTGCCTCCGTGGCTGCTGGAAAGCTTTTAGCAGGAGTGGAGATGCTCTCCCCTCCTGCCCAGCAGCTCTGCAGAGCGGGACTGAGTCGGGAGCACAGCCAGCCCCGCCCGGGCCAGGGGCAGGAGAGGGACCGGAGGAGCCCCGGGGCCACGCACACTCACCAGAGCCCAGGCCGAGCTCAGGAGGCAGCAGCAGAGGACAATCACCACGATACCTCCCCCAGGGCCAGGAGCCTCCATGGTGCCGCCGTGTCACTCGGATGGGGACTTCAGGGACCAGAATCGCTGCCAGTGGTGCAGAGGGCCGGTGTGTTCAGCAGGACAGAGCATCTTCTGGGAGCACCTTCCCGGCTGCCAGCCCCGCTGAGGTGAGGTGGCAGTGGGGGCACAGCCCGGCCCTGGGAGATCAGGGCTGGCTGAGTCCCCTGTCCCTGTGGGCCCTGCCCCGGCAGGGCTATAGGGATCTGCTCACAGGCTCTCCAGGCAGGGGGGCTTCTCCCCCTGCCATGCTTGATACTATTCTCTCTTTGTGCCTTGCCGGCTTTAAGCAGCTCCGGGAACGTGTGCAAACAATTCCCGTTCGGATGGGGATGGCAGAGGTTTATTGGCTTAGCCCAAGGTGCTAAAATCCTCTTCATTCAAGGCAGATTCCTCTTCTCTTTTCAGAAACTTCTCTCACTGCCTGGTGGCTCATTTTTCAGCTGTCACAGCATTCCCCCACTGCCCCCATGCTCCTAAGTCCCCTCCAGCCCCAGACTGGTCCCCAGGAGAGGAGGAAGGTGGGGAAAATCCCAGCGAGGTGGCTGGAGGCAGGGAGGCAGAGGGTGCAGGCACGTGAGCAGCACCTTGAGCTGATGCTCCTGCGATGGGATGTCTTTCAGGCAGACGCCAGTTTAACCCTTTTCCTTCTCTAGGGGCTGGGATGTGTTTTGGGGAGATGTGCAGGGACCTGCAGTGACCTCAGAGCACGTCTGCATTTGGTCTCCTGGGGAGAGGGGCTTGAGACTCCCTCCTGGGGCAGGGGCTGGAAGGAGCAGCCACCCAGATGGGGGTCCCACACCGTCATTGAGCATCAGGTCAGAGCTGTTCCCATTGCAGCTGTTACCATCCCTCCTCACCATCCCTTGTCACCTGTGTTCCCCTGGCACGGCCCCAGGGCTGTCCCCTGCCTTTCAGGCTCATGCTGATGCCCAGCTTGCTCCCAGCACCCAGCCAGTTCCAACACCCTGTGACCCGCAGCAGCCCGAGCATCCCCCCTGGGGAAATGGGGCACAAAGAGGGTGTCCTAGGGTGTCTGAAACCAGGACAGAGGGGAGCCCTCTTTCCCCAGGCAGGTTGTCATTAGTGGGATGAGGCTGGAATTCAACAGCCCAGTGCCAAATCCCTGGAACAGCAGCTCCCAGCCTGGGCCCCTCCCTTGGCCCATGCAATCCATGTCCAGACACAGCTCTTGCTGCCTCTGTACGGGCCCCAATCCTGCAGAGCAGCAGAGCCCTCGGAGCCTCCCTTGGGGTTTTCCTGGCAAGGCAGCTCATTCTGGTCCCAGCCACGAGCCCCCGTGACTGACCCGTGATGAGGGTCAGAGTCCTGCCGGGCTCCTGCACTGAGGGAAGGCCAAGGGAGCACCACAGAGCCCAAGGACAGGGCTCAGGAGGGGCTGCTGCTCCTGCTGATGGGATCAGACAGCAAAACAAGCCCGGCAGTGGCCATCAGCTGAAAATCAAGGAGGGACTGGGGACATTGTCTGCAGCTGCCTGTCTCCACCGCCCGGGCCATGGCGTGGGTGTGACACCAGCTCTGCCAGCAGCTCCTCGGGCTGCTGCACGGGCACGGAGGGCAAGCAAGGGATAAACAGTCAAACTGCACCATGAGTGTTTTCTGAAGGCTCTGCTGGGTCTGATTTCTGACCCAGAAGCTGCTGGGGAGTGAAGATGGAGTTAAGGTGAGGTTATTTTGGAGTCGGATGGATGCTGAGGGGGAGGCAGCTCAGGGGCAATTTGATTCCCTTGATTTCCCAGGCGAAACCTGACCCAGTCTCTGAGTTCACACTTAGCAAAACATGTTGGGTTTTTTTGCTAAATGACTCTTTATATTCTAGAGAGCTCTGGAAAGCAATGATTGCAAATGACACCCATCCAGCCCCCTCAGCTCCCCAGTCCCCACTAGAAATCGGGAGATGCTGGCACACAGAGAATTCACAGCAGTTTGTGGCTGCTCCCTCCTCCTGAATGACCCCTGTAACTCCTCCTTTGCCCTGGTGCCCCACACACCGTGTTTAAGTTGATGGTTTAGAATGTCTCGGTAAAACCCTCCAGCCCTATTTTCTGGGATGCTGAACCTCAATGAGTTCTGTGTCTTTTGTGGGTCTTCAAACAGTTGGGAAAGGAGGGTGAGAGCAGGAGCATCTCCCACCAGAGCCTGCCCAGCACCTGGAGAGGGGCTAAAAGGAGACCCCAACTGCCCCGCAGGTTTTGGAGGTGCTTGGGATGGGTGGTGCAAGGCTGGGAAAGATTTGGGCTGATGAATTCAGTTGTGGCTTTGGCCATCATTTCTGTTTCCTCATCAGCCACCGTGAGGGAGGTGAGCACCTGCACTGGCCTCTTCCAGGGCAAAAGCTCAGCCATGGGGAGAGACTGGGGCAAAGCAGACCCTGAGCATGAGGCCAAGGGAGTGTTCAGAGAGTTCTGAGCTCCTTTGAAGCAGCACTTCATAAATCCTTGTCTTAAAAGGGCTCAGCAGTGCTGGCCCTCGCAGCCTGCCTGCAAACAGGCGCCTTTCCCCGTGGGTATCCAGGCAGGTTTATCAGCCATCCCGTTGCTATTTTCTCGCCAGGCCCCCGTGGCCATTCGCGTTTAGGTTTCAGTGATCATTTAGCAAGCAGCCCCCATGCAGCCCACCCAGTGCAGGTGCTGGAGGGGGACACGTCCCCCCTTTTGCAGCTAGGGGAGGGGTGGCTGGTGGCTCCGTGGAGCCAGGAGCCGATGACAATGGGCAATTGTCAAATTGGGGCCCCTCTCGTTTGAGTTTTCTTCCTTTTATAGTAAGTAGCAGTTGCTCCAGCAGCTGGCCTGCCCCTCCAGGGTGAGCACTGGGCTCCGTATATAAGGGAAGGAGCAGCCTTTGCCTTTCATCCCTCCGTTCGCTTCCCTGGCTGGCCGGCAGGACTCATCCCGCACCTCCGCAAATCCCAGCGCGATGCCGCTCAAGAAACCCGATCCGAAGAAGGAAGCAGCCAAAGCAGCAGCGGGCTCGGAGCCTGCCTTCGATCCCAAGAGCGTGAAGGTGAGTGAGGAATGAAGACGTCACCGTGTTTCTCCTGTCATCTGCCAGGCACAGGCGATGCAAAGCGCTGCGCAAATGGCATTAGCCAGGCTGGAAGCCAGCCTTGGGAGGGAAAAATTATCTGATTGTGTGGATGCAGCAGGCTGGGAGTGATGCTGTTCTCGCTGGGGAGATGTCTCAGTCCTACCCACCCAGCCCTGCCCAGCACTCACTGGGGGGAACCAGAACGCTGCTCCCGGAGCTGTGGCTGCAGAGTCGAACCCCCAGCTCCTGCTGAGACCCCGTGTTGGGGCCCCAGCAGCAATAAAACGCTTCTCTGCCACCCACTGTCTCCATCCTGAAGTATTTTGTTGCCTGCATTGCCTCCTCCACATAAGAGCATCCTTTATCCAATGGCTCCACAACAGGAGCTCGCTTTTTCCACGATTCCTCGGGGTACTCACATTTTTAAGCCAGGGCAGGAGAGTTATTAAAAGCAGACTCAGCATGGAGGCTGTTTAATCACTTGAACTTGGGATCAGGCCTTAAAATAACATCCTTTCCACCCAAAATAGTCGTGACTGTGGTCTGAGCATTACTCCTGCCTGCCCACCCTGCTGCTCCAGCTGTGCTCTCCACAGGGATCTCAGCTGCACAGCGAGGGCAGCAGCAGCCCGGGACACGGCACAGCCAGACATGGCATAGCTATGGGACACGGCTTGGATACAGCCCCCTGCCCCGAGCCCGGGGAGGGAGAGGTCCAGAGGGGAGAGTTCCATTGCTCCCCCCAGCCACAGCCCACCTCTCATGCCTGGCTCTGCTTCCTTCTCCTTACAGATTGAATTCACGGCAGAGCAGATTGAAGGTAAGTGCTGAGTTCAGCTTCTCTTAGAGATGGCTTTAGAAATGGGGAATCCTTTTTCCAGGTAGTTTTTCACCACAGACATGAGAGCCAAGGCCCCACACATCCTCTTGGGGAAAGACCAGCAGGATCCAGAGCCTGGCAGGGAAAAGGTATTTTTCATTCATGGTGTGAGATGCAGCCTGGGTCAAAGTCAGGGCTCCTGGTAGGAGGAGCAGCCTCTGTCGATGAAGGAACAGGCCCAGAGAGTGGAGATTCGAGTGGGAAAGGGGGTAAGTAGGGATGTCCTGCAGCAAAGCCAGCTGCTGAGGGTGCAGGGATCCAGCAGGTCACCCAGCCAGCTCTGCAGAGGTGACAAAACCTGCTCGAGCAGCCAAGCGACTCGTCCAAGGAGTCTGGCAAACCTCAGCCTGCATTGCTCAAGCTCACTCGGGGCTGCGACGCTTTCAAAGGGCACAACACGCACGTGTCCGTCCCTCCCCTGCCTGCCGGGCACGCTGTGCTTCCCTGGAGTGGGACTGGGGCCACTCCGAGCTCCTCTTCCCTGCAGAGTTCAGAGAAGCCTTCGGGCTGTTTGACAGGACGCCCGCGGGGACGATGCAGATCAGCTACGGACAGTGCGGGGACGTCCTCCGGGCACTCGGCCACAACCCCACCAACGCAGAGGTCCTCAAGGTGCTGGGCAAGCCCAAACCAGAAGGTGACAGCAAGCTGGGGACAGGGTGGGACAAGCAATTCCTGTGCTCCCTGGCAGCAAGTAGAGGGTTACGTTCCCAATGGGAAGAACCCTGCAAGGTGAAGGAACTTGGGAAGGAAATTATGCAGATAGGCTTCATTCCTGCATAATTCCTTCACTCCTCTTCCCCATACCATGGATGATGACATATGAGACAGGCAGTCCTCACACAGGAATGGTGGCAAGTGATGCTTAGCAGACCTTATCCTGAACTGGTGCAAACTGGTATAACCTGACCAGTCCCAATGCGACCACATTACTGTGGTGACAGACGACCCACCTGATGGTTTAATTTTGGGCTGATATCAGGGGTCTCTGTGCAGCCTCCTGATGTTAATATTTTATTCCTCATATGGATCTTCCAATCTCAAGTCTAATGTAATAGTTCCGTCTCCTTGTGGGGCTCCTTCCCTGTACTCTGATGGAAAAGAGACCAAGAAAGTTAATCAGGAGGCCCTCAGAGGCTGAATTCAGCCCCATGAGGTTCATCTCTGACCCCGTCTCCTCCCCTTCCAGAAATGAACACAAAGATGCTGGACTTTGAGACCTTCCTCCCGATCCTGCAGCACTTCACCCGCAACAAGGAGCAGGGCACCTTCGAGGACTTTGTGGAAGGGCTGCGTGTCTTCGACAAGGAGGGCAACGGGATGGTCATGGGGGCCGAGCTGCGCCATGTGCTGGTCACACTGGGTATGGCTGGCCCCAGGGGGAGCAGGGCATGGGCACCAAGCTGTGCCATGTGCTGGTCGTGCTGGGTATGGCTGTGCCATGTGCTGCTCACACTGGGTATGGCTGTGCCATGTGCTGGTCACGCTGGGTATGGCTGTGCCATGTGCTGGTCACACTGGGTATGGCTGTGCCATGTGCTGGTCACGCTGGGTATGGCTGTGCCATGTGCTGCTCACACTGGGTATAGCTGTGCCATGTGCTGCTCACACTGGGTATGGCTGTGCCATGTGCTGGTCACGCTGGGTATGGCTGTGCCATGTGCTGCTCACACTGGGTATGGCTGGCCCCAGGGGGAGCAGGGCATGGGCCCCCAGCTCTTTCTGGGTTAGTGGCTCAGGTAGCTGGCTGGTCTCACATATCACAGAGGACCTACTGCTCACAGGCTCTTTTAGGAGTCAATAGTCCTGAATGTGTGGTCATTTCCATCTCATGCCACAGCTTCATGCGTGACCCAGGCAAAATGGAGACTCCAGAACATCCTCAGTTATCAGACAACAGTTGCAGTGTGGTCCTCTCTTCACCATCTCCCACCAGCATTCCTCATTAATGGCACACAGCTCTTTAATCCCCTTCTCCTTCCTCTGGTGTCCTTGGTTATCTGGAAGAAGGACAGGAAGGGCCTGGCAGGCTGTAAACCTTTCCCCTCACCTCTCCATTCTCCTCTTCCAGGAGAGAAGATGACAGAAAGCGAGGTGGAGCAGCTCATGGCAGGGCAGGAAGATGCCAATGGCTGTATCAACTATGAAGGTAGGAGCAAGAGATTCCCATTGGGGCCATCTCAGACATGGCTGTCTTGTCTGAGGGTGCAAAATGCATTCTCTGCAAGGGCTCTGGTTGGACTTGGTGGTCTTTTGTAACCTTAATGATTGCATGATTCTATGACGTTGGTGATCACTGGAAGGGAGGTGTGGACCACCCTCCAAAGCCTTTCCAAAAAAGCACTGAGACATGTTAGCCAGGGTGTGAATAAGGTGGTTGTGCCAGTGATTTCCAGGAAAAGCAGCTGAAGACAGCATGTTTCCAAGGAGTTCAGGGCTGTTTTATCCACAGTTTTGGCACTGTTTTGTTGCAAGCTATTGAAAATAAACAAAGCCAGCATCTTTCACAGCAGAGGCTAATTGGGAACATTTGGAGACCTGGATCAGTTGCTGCTCCAAGAGGGTGAAAATCTGGAATAGGAGGTAGTTAAATTTAGGAACTGCCAAAACTGGTGAGCAGTGAGGAAAAGAGGGAACCCATTTCCCTTGGCCTCAGAAAAATGGGGATAATGGTACCAGCTCATCTCCAAGGGTTGGTATCACTCTGAGCAGGTTGGGGATGGCATGCAAAAAGTAGGAACAGAAAGAGGAATAGCAGTCCTGGTTGAGCATCTCCTCTGTCCCTGGGGCGTCCCCCCTGCTGCCTCTCCACCTGCCCCCCAGCTCACAGCATATCCTGACCTCTTACACTCTCATTTCTCCTCAGCTTTTGTCAAGCACATCATGTCTGGCTGAAAGGAGAAACTTCAGGTGAGTTCAGTGGTGTCTCCTGCTGCTCACTCCAAAATTGGAAATCCTGCAAGTAACAGCCAGGGGCAGAGAAGCCAAAACCCAAACCTGCAGTGGATTAAAGCCACAGGAATAATCCCAGCTCTGAAGGCACAAAAGTTATGTTGATGATAAGGAATCTCATTTGTAACTCCTGCCAATTAAAATTTATCAGGACAGCATCACCCCTCTGATGGTCATTTGTGGTCTGGGTAATTGTGTGGAGTCTCTGCTCAGAAAGAAAGAGCTGGTTTATGGTGCCAAGTTTTCTAACCTGCCAGAAGCTGAGGGGGTCAACAGCAGGCAGTGGAAATAAATATTTTTAAACCTGCATCCAAACCTGTAGGCCATCCATTCTTTATCACACTGTCCCACAAGCATTCCCTGCAGGTCCAGGTTGAACAGCACTGTGGAGCAGAGGGACCTGCTTGGCCCTGCCACTGTCCCTGTCACAGAGAGACCCAAGGCACTGCTCCTTCATCAATGTGCTGCTTGTCCCAGTCAGGAAAGGCCCTTAAAAACCCCAAAACATCAGATAAAGCATCAAAACCATTCTTTGTTCTATATCAACAAGAGATCCAAAAGTCTAGTTTTGAAGGTTTCCAGAAAGTTGACTCCTGCTGAATCAGCAAGGGAGAAGAAAAATGGGGAAAGAACAGGTATTTCTGGGCCAGTTCCACCCTCATGGCATGGGGTGATGGGTCCCTGGGGTATGGGTAGTGTCCTGCCTGGGATGGAGCCCAGCCAGGATGGCTCCCTTGATGGTTCTTCTCCAGGCAGATGCTGTGTTCCAGCCAGGAGCTGTCTGGGGGCTGTGTGATACAAGCTGGTGACTCTCTCCCTCTTCCTACCTGCAAAGCAATCATCAGAGCATCCCCACAAGCAGTGAATAATTCATGACACGTAACTCAGCCTTCCCATCAGCAGAACACCTGGGAGCAGAAAACATTTTCCTTTGATTTGTTCCTTATTCCAACGTCCTCACTCTGACTTTGACTAGAAATTGAAGGCATTTTGTTCTGATGTGTTGACTTCAGCTGCCACTCGTTCGTTCCTGTGCAGTGACTGAGTAACAGCTGCTTTCAATTCCCACTGTTTGATTCAACTGCTCATAAAAAGCAGCATAAGCTGTTTATAGATGCAAGATTAGATTTGAGCTTGTCTCTGTGCTATTCCTACAGCTACCATTGGGCAGGATCTGTGCTTTAACCTCCCAGAGGACTGTGGTGACGGGGTCAGAAGGGACCCTGCTTGTTGCACACTCTCTCTGGGGTCACGTTTGTCCTCGTCACTGCCATGGCACCAGCTCCTGCAGCAGAATGTGCTGTGGCAGAGAGGAATGGAGCAGAGGAGAGGTGGGGACCTGCCTCAACTCACAGAGGAAATCCACAGCAGGGACTGGGGGCCCTGGAGCTGTGATATCCCTGCTATAGCTGTGATATCCCTGCTATAGCCATGCAATCCCTGCTAGCCTTGACATCACTGCTGTAGCTGTGATATCCCTGCCCTGCAAGCCAAGAAGCTGCACTCTCATTTGTCTATGCAGAGCACAGGCCCTGTGTTTGAGCCCCCAGCTTCCATGCTGAAAGGATTAACAGTAAATTAAAACCAAAGTGAGACCTGCAAAGAGACAGACAGAAAGCAAGCAATGGGAAATGACAGAACTACAGGAAAACAGTTTTCCACGTGAAAAATCCAGCCCTTGAAGACCCCTTGGGGGAAGAGCCAGTCACACTTTAGTTTGGGGACCTGTTGTGTCTCTCCAGGATAAAGCAGAGCTGGTTTGTAGTAAAGTAGGTTGGAATGATGCACTTGAACAGGCACAGCATGTATGTCTGTACCTCCATGCCTCTTCCCCTGGCAAGGCTGCTCCCCTCCTCCTCTGGAAAAGCTGAGGATTCCACAGAGAAAGCAGCTGTAGTCCCAGGGACATTTATAAAAGCATCTGTGGGTGCCAGTGAGTGACCCCACAGGCAGAACTGCACTGAAGGACTGAGGAGTCTCTGTAAATCCAGATCTCCAAAGACAAGAGCAAACACTGACCTTTTACAGTTTGGGTATTTTACATGAATTCCAGGAGACTCTGAGGAGAGGTACAAGGAGCCCCCACACCACGGAGAGCCTGTATCTCCTCAGGCTGTGATAAGACAGACTCTCATACCAAAGAAGGTCTGGATGTTGGGAGTTCTGTGCCCTGGGGAGTGGGAGAGACAGACGGAGCCAGCTTTCATCCCCATGAGTTATCTGCAGTGCATGAGATCAGGAGGAGGGTGAACATGGACTGTGCTCCTTGAAAGGCTCCTTGGAGCCCCAGACCACGTACACACAGCACTGTCATCACCATCAGCCAGCGAGGCCAAAGGCCTTCAGGGGAGGAGACACTTCACTGTCGTGTTACTTACACCCTCCTGTCTGGCAGAATGACTTAGACCGACCTGATTAGGGAACCAGGTGTCCATCCCAGGGCCCCATTTGTTATTTGTCTCAGGTGAGGGATTGGAGAAAGCTTTGCCTGGTCACACCCTAAGAGCAAACACCTGCAGATTTGCTGCCAATAACAAATTTGTAACTACACTTTTCAGAAGCGCAGAGGAAGAGGGGAAGGAAGCAGGCTGAGCCCTCCTGGCAAAGCACTGAGCAGAGCAGGATGGAGCACAGTGTTCATGTGTAGATGTGTTTGCATCGGGGTGCTCTTATGGCTGATTCAGCAAACCCACAGAAGGATCTGGAGAAGGAAGGCCTCTGCTAGCTGCAGCTGGCTATTGATAGGTCAGTATTTTTAATAAATTGAGGTTTACTTGTGCATCTTTATTCCATTCTTTTGCTAAAGCTCTGTGTGCCAGATAACGCACTTTCAAACACGTCCAAGTTGTAATTGGCAAATTACCTGCCCTGTACTTATATCCCAGTCTGCCAGCTTTACTCCTACATATGAGGACATCAGGAGGAATTTCTTCACAGAATGGGTTGTTAAACATTGGAAGGGGCTGCCCAGGGAGCTGGTGGAGTCCCCATCCCTGGAGACACCCAAGGAACGACTGGATGTGGCACTCAGTGCTCTGGTCTATTGACAAGGTGAGGATCACTCACCGGTTGGACTCAATGATCTGGGAGGTCTTTTTCTACCCACATGATCGCGTGATTTCGTGGTATGGTGGCTGAACCTACCTGGGGAGCACCATCAGCACGGACCCCTCAGTGCCGAGGACAGGAGCTGGGCCGCGCTGTCCCCGACACCGGGAACAGGACACGGGAACCACCAGCCTAACCCAGCGCGGGGGCCGGGCTGCCTCAGGACGCACTGGTGACGGCAGGAGGGAGCCCTCGGACCAGCACCCCGGGAGACGCGGGGGCTCCCGACACAGCTGGGGATCCCCAGAGCCCGTTCTGTGCCACAAAGTGCAAGTTCTACGTTCCACGGGTGCAGAGGCGCCCTGAGGGACGAGCCTCCTCACGCTCGATCATCTCCGTCCCTGCTCGGGCAGCTCCGTTCTCGCTCGATCATATCCGCCCCAGTTCGGCCATCTCCGGCGCCGAGTGGTTTCCTCCCGGCTGCCGAGCGCGGCTTTCCCAGCTGTTTTCCGGCGACGCTCGGCTCTTTCCGCCTGCACCTTCGGGTATTTCCGGCGGACGGTTCGGGTATTTCCGCCGCCGGTTCGGGCGGACTCGGCGCCCGCCGGCCTCGCTCGCTCCGGTAACGGTCGGTGCGGGTTCAAATGAGCCGCGGCCGGGCCGGGCCCCGCCGTGACTCGCTCTGAGCCGGGCTGGGACCGGGGCCGCCCCGCTCGGGCTCGGCGACCGGGAGGCGAAGGCCGGGGAGAGCAGGATGACGGTGCTGCAGGAACCCGTCCAGGTACCGACCCCCGGGCGGCTCAGGCCCCAGAGCCCGGCCCGGCCCGGGTTAGGCCGCCCCGCCCGCTCTGGGGCCGGGACTCCTGGGCCGCTCCCGGCGGCCCCTCGGCCGGTGGGCCCGTAGGACCTCCAGCTCCTCCGCCCTCACTCCCGCCGGAGCCTGCCGGGCTTCCCCTTCCAGCCTCCCGTCCCCATCCCCGCGCCCCCGGGGCCGGCCGCGCTCGCCCCTTCGCCCCCCGGGCCCCCGAGGGAGGTGTCGGTCTCCCCGCAGCTCCTCAGCCGATCCGGCTCCCAGGAAAGGTCCCCCCGCGGCTCCCCCGGGAGACCTGTTGATACTTCGCTCACCTTTCTGCGTTCGCTGCCGTGTCGTGTTTAAATGCTCGCAGCGTGCTCGGATCCCTCTGTGCCGTGCGAGTAAAGGACATTCCTTCTTCTCAAGGAGTTGGTTCCTTCGGATTGATGGGAGACCTAGGAGAGAAAATAATGTAAATTTCATTTTTCTCTCCTGTTTCAGTCTCACTGCAGTTACTCTGATGGGCTTCCTGTTCTTGTGCTCAGCCTTCCCATCCAAAAGTCGTGATTCACAGAATTAAAAGCTGCGTCTTCTTTCCACAGTTCCTGTATGCCCATTCTCTAACTATTCATAATCTTCATTAATCAGTCATCTTATTCATGCTCCCATTCTTTTTTAAAATATATTTTTAGTATTTTAACAGGATGTTTTTGACTTTTTTTCTAGTTAGAGCAAGAGGTTCCTGGCAGCAGTGTCTTGTTAGAACACGATTGTGTTCTGTAATGAACATAGTGAGAATTCTTGCTTTTGGCTCTTTTTTTTCTAATGGAAAGGTGGAAGGGGAATAAATGCTCCTCTGAAAAACCATCCTGCTGACCTGGCCCTGTCTGTGGAAGATGGTGACAGTAAGGGCGTTCTTGATGCCACTGCTCTCCTCATCCCCTCTGAGAGCAAGGGTCAGTGCAGTGCTGGAAACGGTTTTGGCCACCTGGTCCCTCTCCTGCAGAGGCCATCCTGCACCACTGGTGTTAGCTTTGGAGCTGGGCTGGTTGTTTTGCACCAGCTGGGTATTCTAGGAAAACACGGGATTACAATACAAAAGGAAGCAGGAATGCACTGCAGTGTGAATGAGTGAAGCTGACAGGAAACAATACCAAATGTTTCCGGTGCTGTGCTAACTAGACTGACCAAGTGGAAATACCTGCTGTTCTGAGAGCTCCCTGATAGAAATGTGGGGTCTTGTTGTGGTGTTCCAGCAAGGTAAAGACCTCTCTAATGCTGTTCTCCATTCTTAACCTCTTCCCAGCTTGGATGTTTTGATGAGGCTCTGCTACATTGGTTATATCTATTTAGATTGATTATATCTATTTAGATTCTGCTTTCAAATGACAGGTCGTTCCTTTAGCAGTAGTTCTGCTGCTGTCAGTTTTACTGCTGTTCTTTGCTTACAGGAGTGCTGGTAAGTTTAGAAATTATTTGTGACTGGGTAAAGTCCATGGCATTTCTGAATTACCAGTTTAGCTGAGGTCCATGTACTTAGCTCTGTTTTTATAATTTTCTTAAATGGAATGATTGGGAAAGTTGACGATAGTTCTCTTTTTTGTCACTGCAGAGATTTTTCCTGTCTATTTGTCTCTTCTCTCCCAGCCTTTTAGATGTCTACTGGACCCAGCACTCCAGGGAAAAACTGTCATCCTTACATCCTCACAGCTGTGATGTTACATATTTGTCACAGTGTGACAAATAAATAACAGAATTTGTGTTTGTACCTGGCCTTATAAGTGTTGTGCTTTAACTACCTGACATTCATGTCCCAGAAGGCATCCTGGCCACTGGTTAGGTTTTTGCTAACTTTAAAAATTCTTCTAAGTTGGACAAAGTGTCAGAGTTTACAGCCCTGTGCTGTACTGCCTGATACGGTCGATTTAAAACCCTGCAGCTCCAACATGAAACTCTGTGTCTCATGTGCTGAGAAACAGGCTGGATGCTTTCCAAATACTTCTGAAAAACATCTTGGAAAGAAAACGAGCACTTTGCTTGGAATTTAGCTGTTCAAGGTGATCATCTGCTGTGACTCACTGGAATGGTGCTTGAACTTGGCTGCAAACTGCAGGACCAACGAGTGCTTGTTCAGTGGGCAGAGTTTGTGTAAGTGGGGAATGCAGCACAGCCCATCCCGGAGCTCTCCTCCTCCCTGCCCACCCTAAAGACCCTGAAAATCGTGGCAGAATCTGCTTAGCATGGCAATATAGACTAAACAGCTGGGAAAATCATTTGCAAGGCTGTATAACTCAGAAGAGAACATCTCTTAAGAGCTCTTTGGCTTAGATATGAAGTGACACTTGGACAATGCTCAGGATTTTCTGGGTAGAAGATAGACCTGTCTGAATCTGATTTTGTTTTCCTGCTCTCCTCTCTGAAGATGCCTCGCTGCAGGGCTGTGTGTGGTAGTTTTGGAATTCCCTCTTCATTTTGCATTTCAAATTAATTATTTTTAAAACAAGTGATTAGGATCCTCTGCAAGCACACTTGAATAAAATGTGAGAACACTTCCAACTTTTCTCCTTCCAAGGATGCAGCCCTGAGAAGAGGGCTGAGAACACTCTTCTGGTGTGGTTTAGCAATTGTGTACCACTAGTGCTGTGTACATGCATTGTGCTTCTTCTAGAACAAACTAAATTGCTGTGCTATATTGAGATCAATGTTCCTGTCCTGAAAGGTGGGCAAGAAATCCTTTTTTAAGACACAGTCATGGTTTAGACATCTGTTCTCATGGAAAATTGTTCCTGCATAGGTATGGCTGATTCTCTGCTGCCTTCCTTTCCTCTTCCTGCTTTTTTAGGAGAGTGTGTGTGAGGATCCAGGCTCCAGCATGGATCATTTCAGGGCAGGAGGCACATTTTGGGCTGAGAAATGATAATTGCTACCGAAGGAGATTCTACCGGTCCATTTCCTGCTTTCACTGGGACTCTGCTCCACAACGATTGTTATTTGAACCAGTGTGTAGTGTAACTCTTACAAAGTGGCTGTGACATAGCCCCAAATCCCTCGTGTCCTCTCTTAGCCTTTGGCAGGATTGTTCCTGGCAACTTGCTCTTGTTTGAGCAGTCAGATGACCCTGATTTTTCTATTCCCACCCCCACACCTTTGTTTTGTAAGCTGGCTGAGTTACAGCCCTGCAAAGACAGGATCTTTAACCTGCCACAACTTGGCTTGACTCACCTAAACGTCACTTGTGACTTGGTGAAGGAAGAGCTGCCTTTGGCAACAAGAGAAATGGGAGACCTTGGGCTGCTCTGGCTTGGGGATGGCTTAAGAGATTGTAACCCTGACCTTCTATCTCCCTGTTTGTCCCACTCTGTCTGTGGGGTGTGGAACCACCTTCAGCTTGGGAGCCTTTCAAGGCAGCAGGGAGGAATCACTTCAGGATGCTCTGAGGATCAGTTATCTGAAATACGAAATACAGCCAGGGAGAAACAATCATGTGCTTGTATTGTAAGGATCAAACTAAGAGAATTCACCTTTAAATACATCCCAATACTTTCACACAAGCTTAAAAGCACCTGTTGAGTTCTTAAGAGCATTCTTGGGATCTACTGATAGGAGAAAACAGACTCTGTAGAGATTTGTGTGTAATATTCCCTGTAGTACTTGGGAGCTCTGGTGTGTGCTGTTCATGATGGCTGTGTGGGCTTCCCGTGAAGAGAACTTGCACAGTTTTCACACCCTGTGTTTGTCAAGTTTGTGTTGGAAGAAGTAGCATATGGTACATGTAACTCTGTGATGTTTGGAATTTTTTTTTTTTTCAGATTAAATTGGTGCTTGCCTTTCCCACTGGGAATAGCACTGCAGGGCAGTATTGCTTTCCCTGTGGAAGATTTCTTTGAGTTTTGGAGTGACTCATGGGTTTTAGAAGCAAATTCTATTTGTCTTTGGTTATTAGAGAAATTCTAGATCACATTGCCTTGAATTCACAAGTTCAGATCTTGTTTGGGATCAGTAATAGCAAAACTACTGCAAAATGGCTCTTTGCTGCTGATGGAAAAGGGCTTTGGAACTGGAGCAAAGACCCCAGATGGGAAGGAACTGCTGCCCTGATCCCAGCCCTGCCCACCTTGGAGCACAAACTCTGATAAGCATGCACAGCACCCCTGGAGTAGGTGGAGGGGAAAGGCTGAACAGATCTTAAATTATTTTCAAATCTCAGCCTTCTTTTACAGTAACAGACAACTTTTAATGTGATCTGAAGGAAGCTGGCTGAGCAGTTTGTGTGAAGCCCTCTTATTCCAGCCCTGGACAACTCTTGTGTGTCAGCTACTGGTGACAATTAAGTGCCACCTGGTTTGCTGGTGTGCTTGTTTGTTCTACTGGAGTCATGCCATCCTTCCAGTTTGCACAAATATTGGCTGTCACAAACCCAAACTTGGTGTTCATGAAAGAGAAAACAGTACCTGGGAGCAGGATTTGGCCAAGTGTGAGTGTGTGAGCAAAATCAGAAGCAGGTTATGTTCATCTATGGCTGCAGAATACAGTTTGTCTGTTTGATTTGCATTGCACTCATTCTTGGGTGCTGCTTCACAGCTGGTGACAGTGAAGAGGTGGCTGAAGACCCAACAAAATGCTGCACAAAAAGCAGTGGGTCCTGCTCACCTTGGCCCTTAAGGGAACACTGATGTCTCTTCAGGGAAGATCCTTTATACTGAGATGTTTAATCAGCACAAGTCTCATCTTGACCATCTTGGACACTGAGAGGTTTCTGGGCCTGTTGGGGTTTGGTTTGGCATCTTGGGGAGATGCTTTAATAGGATACTGTGACCAGTTGGGGTTGGATTTTGGTTTTATCTTTACTGCAGGGGTTGTTATTTGATGGTAGCTTGCAGTAATTCCTGCTGAGTTGTGCACCATGCTAAAACTCAGTAATTTCTGAGGGGTTTGCATGACTGTGTCTGGTAACGAGTGAGAAACACTCTAAGGTTGATTCATGACTTCAGTGCAGGGCTTGGTGGGGTCTTTTAAACCTCCTTACTAATAGCCGAAACAAATACAACTTGGCCAACGCGTTTTTCCTCCCCTTTCTTTTTATGGCACTATAAAACCAAGCTGAACTTTGCCTTTTGACAGTAAGAGGTAAGGAGGTTTTTTGCATTTTCAAAGCTCCCCACTAAATGAAGATGGTTTTCTTGCCTTGCAGGCTGCTATCTGGCAAGCACTGAACCACTACGCGTATCGCGATGCCGTGTTCCTCGCAGAAAGGTTATATGCAGAAGGTGTGTACTTTGCAATTATGAAGTTGATGGTTTTTTTCAGTTTTAATCTAGGATTTTGGAGCCTCTGCTCCTGCTTTGTTTTCTTCCTGTTCTGATAAAATGAAGTTTAACTTTCTGCTTGGGGAAAGCAGAGGAATGCCTTGCAATTAGGTTGGAAAGTCAAATAATGTAACAGCAGCGGTGTTATTTTACAGTAAAATCTCCTTAAAATTAAACTCAGATTTGTGTTTAAGTGTAGTGTTTACAGTGATCTGGTTTATGGTATTAAATGGGAAAATGTTGGAGGTTTTTTAATAACCCTCAAGCATTGCGTGTCTTCCAAGGGCACTTGAGGATAGATGTGGCACACAAATTCTACAAATTGGCTTGACATTGAAAGCTGCCTTTGCTAATAATGCTGTTCAGATATGTTGATTGGCTCAAAGAGAGTCTTGTGATGGTGAGAGAAAAGCACTGTGAAATTGAGACAGTGGGAATCAGAACATATGGAACAGGTATCTCCTGCTAAATCCCTGCTAATTGTTACTTCATTGTGAAGCTGTCAGGGCTGGGGTGTCATGGTAGTGAGCAGGCAGCAGTAACACAAATCTTTACTTTCTCTGGGTCCTTTAGACAGTTTTTTGGTGTGTTCTAGCACCTTTTATTTCTTTAACCTTTTCTCCATGACCTCAGATAAGCTTTTTGTTCTTCTACACTTCTTTCTCCTTGATACTGGTGGTCAGCCTCTCTATTATTTTGAAAGGTATTGTTCCCTAACCACTAACACAAAAACCACCCCAATCCTTAAGCTAAATTACAAGCATCATATAATTTTTCATGCTAAGCTACCTGAGCTTATAGTTTGAATTAAACTGTATAAACTATTTCATGCTCTGTTTTGTAATGAAATATTTTGCCTGCCATGCCCACAATGCAGTTCTCAACAATAGAAGCACAAACCTAAGTTTTGAGAAATAAAGGCTTCTCCTTCCTTGTGTCAGGGTTGCAGATGGAATCTGGGGTGTTTGATCTGGTGCTGAAATGAGAAATGTGCAGAATATTATCAAACCTGATAATCCAGGTATTCTTGAAGAAAACAGCATTTTAGGGATGACAGAGCTCCCCTGAACACAACACACTGTGAGGTGCAGGGAAATGGTAGATTGAAGGTAATTGCCAAGGATTTAGGAACAAAGAGAATCCGCTTTTTGCAGCAGCCAGGAGAAAAAGACCTGACTTGATAGTGACACATCTTTACAGAATAATTCTCTGCAAGAATACTTCAAACAGCCTTTTTCAGTGGCCAGTAGTGCTGAGAGAAAGCAGCATGAATGCTGACACTTGGTGCAAGCAATTAACTGCTAACAAAATATCTGGCTCCTGGTTAAAATAAGTGGTTACACTGCAGAGTGGAAGCTGCAGAACTTGAATACAGTGGCTCCATGTTGGCAGGAGTGATTTCACCCTGAGAAGAACTTCTTTTAAGTCTACCTGCAATTACTGTCCTTGATGGGACATCTGTGGCTCAGTTGTTTCCCAGAACTCTCAGAATCTGTTAAAGCAGTGGATAAAAATTGATTTATCTTGAATTTTCATAAAGGTCTTCTGGTGTTTTTAGGATAAGGCTAATAAAATGTTCTCTGTTTGGGTCTTCTGATTCCATTGTCACTGTCCAGGTGATGACAAAAACTTAAAATAGTCAGTTTTCAGTGAAGCAAAGGATTTGGGCAGATTCCCAAAGAGGTTTTGGTACAGTGCTCATATTGATTTTTCTAAAGATTTCCCTGTAGATGAGTGAACAAAGATCAGAATTGTTTCTTTTAATGCTGGATTCCATTTGCAGGATAATGTCTTCTGAAAGGTATCAAGGTAATGTGGGTTTACTAATTGTTTGGAGTTTGAAGTTGCTCATGTTCATACACAGCTTTTGATTGAAAATATTGTGTGAGGGTGATTTGAGTGTAACATTTGGGGAAGTACAGAGGGTGGGTTAAGCCACCACGGATGTACCAAATCTGTTCTAACTACAAGCTGGCTTACCACTGATTTAGGTTGGGTAGCCAGAAGGATCAGAGTTCCTTTATGGCTGTAGATGTTGAGGGCTGATCTGACTAGCCAAGGAAATGGCACAGGAAGTTTGGTAATCACCAACAGATAAAGAAGACTTCATTCAGGAATTAATTTCTAATACCAATACCCATTTTCTTCCATTTTGCCCATAGCTGGCTTTTACTCCCTGCCCCCAAATTCTTTGTACTAAAATGATTAACATCTAACTGATGCTTTTTTTTCAGTACACTCAGAAGAAGCACTGTTTTTACTGGCAACGTGTTACTACCGCTCAGGAAAGGCCTATAAAGCTTACAGGCTCCTAAAGGGACACAGCTGTACCACCCCACAGTGTAAATACCTGCTTGCAAAATGTTGTGTGGACCTCAGCAAGTAAGTAAATCCTTCATGTTCTGTCCAGGGTTACAAATGCATTTATTTCTTAGCTTGGATTTCTCTTTGGAAGGTGTTATCTTGTATAAACTAGAAATCCATTGGTCCTTCAGCATGAAAGATTATAAATTCAATTTAGTTTGCTTTCAGATTTGGATCTAATGAGCATTAACCCATGTTGCAGAAATGTCTAAAAATTGTTGAGTAACTTAGACAGGAATTGTTGAACTGTGTAGAGAGAAAACAGACCTCTCCAGAGGTGAGCAGGGAAAGCTCCTTGATCTTTGCTGCTTTCTTTAGCAGGGGAGTCCTTTGATATCCCAGGATGTCTTGACTTGGTCTGTTTCTTCTGACTCTTAAGTCCTCTGGAGCCATTAGGATTCAGCTTTCTTTGAATCTTCCAGTCAAAGGGCCATGGTGCTAATACTCTATTGGAGAGGTCCCAGTGGAATAAATTGAAAGCTGATTGTTCTCTCCCTTGCTTTTACAAAGTCTGGGGTGTGCATATAACACATCAGCTCCTGAACTGGTGTCAGTCAGATTTCTTAAACACGTTCTTTAGAATTTGTTAAATGTAATTGTTATTGCTGTTACGAGCTCATTTATACAGCTGTGCCTTATTTTCTTGTGGGGATGGTCTGTGCTGATACAAGCATCCACCTGCAAGTAAAATTTCAAGTGGTGGCAAGAAAAGGTGATTTGTTTGTTCAGGTGTTTGGGCTCAGATGCCCAAAAAATGCCTCTCACCCCAGCAGTTGTATAAAGTCATTTAGAAGCCTGACAACCAGTGGCCCATTCTGTGTGAGGGGTGCTGCTCCTGCAGGTGGAGGAGATGCAAACTGAGCCTTTATTCTCCTTTTGAGCCCTTTTTGCAAGAAAGGAAGGCATTAAAATCCAAAATCTCAGCCATATCCCGATATTGGCCCTTAACTCAGTGCATGGGGCCTTACAGATTGTATTTCTTTGAGAAACAAAGCCAAATTAAGCACTGTCTTAGCAGATAAAGCACCTTCAAAGATCAGGTGTCTGGAAGATTTTCTTGTCCTTCATCTTAGGATACATCACTTTTGCAAAAGTCATGCTGTATTTTGTGCCTCTGCTTTTGGGTTTGTTTTGTTTTTCTACCCTCCCAGTAGAGCTGTTTGACTGCAGAGTCCTGAACCTCCCTGTTGAATCCATTGGTTACTTAGCATTCATTTGCAGGAACTGGTTTGTGGTTTTAAACCTGTGAACACTGACAGTGGATTTCTGTTTTTGTTTGCAGCAGGGTGAAAACACTGGACTTGCCAGTACTGTGAGCCTTGTAACCCCTTTAAACCTCTTGTTTTTTAAAAAGGCTTGCAGAAGGAGAGCAGATCTTGTCTGGTGGAGTGTTGAATAAACAGAAAAGCCATGATGACATTGTTATGGAGTTTGGTGACTCTGCATGCTTTACACTCTCCTTACTGGGACATGTCTACTGGTAAAGTTGCTTTTTCCTTTTGCCCAATAAATTTGGAGGGTTTTTTCTTGACGAAGCCCAGATTTAGTCAAACATATCCTTAGTCATTACAGGAGACACCTGCCTCTGTGTTACACCATAAATTCAGGTGGATACTTGTGGAATCAATCTAATTTGGGAATGCAAGAATGGTTTTGTTTTCACCCAAAGACTGAAAACACCAATTCCTCTTTCCCAGGTGGATGAGAATGCAATCCAAGAGTCTGGGTTTTTTATATGCCTTTGGGTTTGCTCTGTATTCTTCCCTAAGAAAAGCCCTCAGCTTGTTTCTCAGTGTTGCCATTTAGATTTTTCTTATCTGTGTTATACATGTGTAGCTCTAACTTTCAAATCAAGGTTCTGAGGGTGCCAGGCAGAATAACTTGACAAATTTAAGTGTTTTGATGTTCCAAAGATGCAAAAAAGGTTTCAATAAATGTGAATGATTGATTGAACAGGAGTAGTTGGGCTCTTGGGTTCTTCTCTACTATATCTACTCTCAATTATTTTCAAAATTATGTCTTTGTAGCCAAATACTTAAGTGTTCAGTTTTGCCCCTAATTTCTTTGCAAAAATATTATCCAAAGACACTTAAGATGGCTGGAAGGCTGGCAATCAGGTTGCTGTTGGCAAAAAAGAAGCAAGCTGTTGCAAAGAACTGCATCTTCCTAAAAATGAAAATTCTCAAGCTATTCTAGTGCTTATGTAACTTTTTTTGACAACTGTGTCTAAATATGTCAAATAACTTCAAAAGAACTCAGTATTTCTCTGGCTTGAAAAATGAGGAATGTTTCTGTGCCTCTCAACATGTTTTTGTTTTTCAACTCCTCTTCTGGAAAAGTCTCTTGAACAGAAGTGCTGTTCTGAAGTTTCCCTGTGAACTGTTTCATTCTTTTTGCAGCAAGACAGACCGGCTTGCCAAAGGATCAGAATGTTACCAAAAGAGCCTTAGTTTAAATCCTTTCCTCTGGTCCCCTTTTGAATCACTATGTGAAATAGGTGAGTCTGCAGAACTGTTTTACTCATTTAATTCTTCGGAGAGATTTTCGCGAGCAACAATTAATTTAAAACACTTTGCCATTGTTTAAAACTTCTGTCTTGTTTTCTTCCATCTTCATTATTTGTACATTTTTGGGTTTAACAAAATTACTGTGTGATTTCCAGCCCACATTTAGTAGATAGTTAGAAACTGTTTCTGAAAATAGCTTGAAAAAAACAATAAATAAAAATTATTTAAATACTGATTGTCCAGGGTTTTGTAGAAGAATGGAAGAACACTTCTGCTTTAGTATAAAGGGCCCAGAGTGACCTGGTCTAGTGGAGGGTGTCCCTACCTATTGCAGAGGGTTGGAATGAGATGATCTTTAAGGTCCCTTCCAACCCAAACATTCTATGAAATGTTTTAAAACACTTCTAAAAACCTTTGTCCCCTGTCCTTGATTCAGACAGAATATTCAGTTTATAGACTCAGGAATAACTATTAAATCTCCTTCCACTCTTACAGGTGAAAAGCCAGACCCTGACCAAACATTTAAATTAACATCCTTACAGAACTTCAGCAGCTGTCTGCCCAACACTTGCACAACGTTGGTGTCTAATCACAACATATCCCACAGGCAGCCTGAGACTGTCCTCATGGAGACACCCCAGGACACAATTGTGAGTTTTGCTGAAATCATTGTAAAATCATTTGCTAAAATCAGTTCATTTTTCCAGCTTAACTGAAAGATGTTAATTAAAATATACTCTGAGTACCTAACAGCTGCCTTTTATTCTTCAGGAATTGAACAGAATCAACCTAGAATCCTCCAATTCAAAGTATTCCTCCCTGAATTCGGATTCTTCCATGTCTTACATTGACTCAGCTGTGATTTCCTCAGATTCTGTCCCTCTGGGGTCAGGAACTGCCATATTGTCCAAACAGGCTCAAAATAAACCAAAAACTGGACGGAGTTTATTGGGGGGACCTGCAGCTTTGAGCCCACTAACTCCAAGGTGAGTCCTTGCCTGGGGCTGGGCTGCTGCTGATGTTTGAGGTTTGGAACAGGAGGGCTGGTGCTGCACAGCACATTCACACACACACACGTGTGTTGATAGAATTTTGTAAACAGTGCTGCACAGGGGAAGCCCAAACAACTTGAGGAACTGCTCTTGGTCCTAATGTTGATCTCTTCTGGTTTTTAAACAAACAGTTGGTGGTTTGGAGAGGGATTGTTGATTCAGGATATTGCTTCTTGCCATGTTTTCACTTGAAAAATCTCTGAAGGAATATGCTACTGCTCTGGAACAAACTTTATGATGAAAGCTACTGTAAAGAGCTTTTCTTGAAGAATAACTCCTGATGATCCTATGGGGTCCCTTGCAGCTCAGGATATTCCATGATCTGTGTCTCTGTTTTAACCCCAGCATCAGACCAGCTCTCCAGGTCTAACACTCAGACACTGACCCTTCTTCTCTGGTTTGTTCTCAGCTTTGGAATTTTGCCACTAGAAACCACAAGCCCTGGAGATGGATCCTATTTACAGAACTACACCAACTCCTCCTCTGTAATCGATGTGCCATCCACTGGAGCACCTTCAAAGAAGGTACCTTGCACTCTGGAGCACAGCTGCTCTTCTGAGAGCTTGACATTGCAGTGCACTTTAAAGAAGAACCCCGTAATACAGAGAAAAGAAAGTGAGCAAAGATTTCCCCCCAGATGCCCAGGCTGATGTTGCTGGACTAACCTAGGGAAGGTCTCTGTTCTGTCCACGTCCCACCACAGAGGGTTGTACAAACACTGATGCTTCCAAACTAACAGCAGATTCAAACTTTTCAGTTTGCAGGGTGGAATGCAAAGACTTGGAATTTTAATTTTATTTATTTAACGTATTTTCCGAAGCCTCAAGTGAGTTAAAGCTACTGCTCTCTTGCAAATAATTCTTGAATTGTAGTTTGCAAACCAGAGTAATAAAAATCCTGCTGCTGGTCTGTGAAGGACTGAGAGAACGAGGCTGTTTCACTCAGCAGAGTCTTGAGTAGGGGAAACTAAAAAATTGTCTGCTTTACTCAGGAAGAAACTGCTGTAGTTGCCATAGTAATAAATGAGAGGTGGAATGTTGGTGACAGTTGAAGAACTATTTGTTCCTTTCTAAAAACAAAAAACCTGAGGATTTTTCTCAGTATTTTTAGTAAATCTACAAGTTGCATGAGGGGTGTTGGTGTTTTATAGGGGGCAGTATTATGAAATAGTGTTGAATCCCTCAAAAAGTAGAACTTGAGTTGCCATGTTTGCTCTGGACAAGTCTTGGTGCCCACCTTGCTGTGCCCTTCTGAAAGGGAAATTTGGGAACTGTGCTAAAAGGGTCTGGGCTGATCCAATTCCCATCCTGTACTTGCTCAGGACCATTTGAAAACAGTGGCTTGTAGTGGACTGTGCACATGTAGGAAGGTAACTTCCCAGGAGTCAGAAAATAGAAATAAAGTCAGTAAAGTGCAGCTCTTCTGAGAGCTGAAAAGCTTTGGGGAATCAAGTCAGGTGTGCTGCTGTTTTGTTGCTTTGCTGAGTGTGACACAACAGCACCGAGGTGTAAATTTAACTACTCTGCACTTAGGCCCTGCCCAGATGGAGCTGTGCCACTACCAAAACATAAGTATTTAATACATTTTAATAAACATTTCAAATTCTGGTTCATGCTTTGTCCAGTGCAAATAACAACTGTGCCAGTTCCACTTTGCTCTTCCAGTTCTGTGTCAGACAGGGTTTGGTGGAGCTGTGGCTGAACAGAGGCAGTTTCCTAGGAAACACATAAATGAGTGAAGCATTAGGATGAATCCAAAGGCTTCCTGTCTGAGTGGGCAAGTGTCCTTGCTGGCCACCTAAACCATCCTCTGGTAACAGAATCTGGGAAAGGAAGGGAAGGAGAGAGCTTTGGAGGTTGGATAATGCACAAACTGGCATTGCTTGTGCTGGTGTTGATCCCACTTGTCCCTTTCTGGTGTCCCTTCCAAACAGCCATCACTGAATTGAATCTTGTTGTCCCTGGAGTGGGCAGAAAGATAATTTTTTCTAAAGTTTTTTTTAAAACATAGGAAGAGGAGGATCTGTTCTGAAAACAGGCTGAGGTGCTGTGCAGTTTGTGAATGGCTTCTGAATGGGATTGTGATAGGATAATTCAAAAATCTTTTTCCTACTATTTTTTTGTGGGGGTTGTTTATTTTTTTATAACAACTTTCTGCAGGAAAAAGCCTTCAAATATGAGGTCTTTTAATTCCCTTTTGTTCTTGCACAAGCACTTTAACGTATAGTTTCTTGCCACTAGATGGAGATTCTATATCTTCAAATAGTGTGCATAAACTTTGTGGACCTGGTGGTATTAACAGGTAGAATAAGAAACACTTTTGATGGTTTCCCCTTGGAATGGGGGAACCCTCCTCTTATTAAAATAATTCTGTTTCTCCTTATGCAGTGTTTGGTGGGTGGAGTGGGTTGGATTTGGTGCAGCAGAGATGCCAAGTCCCAAGTGACATAATAACAAACCTGTAGAAACTCTGTGTTGTGCAGACTGTCAGCAGGATCAGCCAGGCTGGAACAAAATCTGTCTTCTCCCAGAGTGGGAATAGCCGGGAAGTCACTCCAGTCCTCGTTGCACAAACACAGAGCTCTGGTCCACAGACAAGGTAAAGAAATCATAGCACTGGAGCATTTTTGTTTCAAACAAATGTAAAAGCTGTTATTATTAAAAGTGGAGCAAGGCAGGTTACTTTCCAATGTGTGATTGATTTTTTTTTTTTCTTTTTTTTTGCAGTACAACTCCTCAGGTATTGAGCCCAACCATTGCTGCTCCACCCAACGCGCTGCCTCGACGAAGCTCTCGCCTGTTTACCAGTGATAGTTCTACAACCAAGGTACCAAACCTCCCCTTGCTGCAAATCCCTGCCTTTCTTATCTGTGCCACTGTGCCCAGCTGCTCATTTCCACATATTCATAGCAGCTTCAGCAGCTTAAGAACAGATTCTGCAGTGAGCAGGGCATGGTTGTTACACATAATTTTATACATTTCGCTCTCAGGTTTAGATTTCTGAATTTAAAAGACTCTTTTGTATCTAACTCTTGCTTTTCTTATTTGCAGGAAAATAGCAAAAAATTGAAAATGAAGTTTCCACCTAAGATTCCGAACAGAAAAACAAAAAGTAAAACAAATAAGGGAGGAATAACTCAACCAAACTTAAATGACAGTTTGGAAATTACCAAACTGGACTCTTCCATCATTTCAGAAGGGAAAATTTCCACTGTTGCACCACAAATCCAAGCTTTCACGCTACAGAAGGCAGCAGCAGGTCTGTTTGAGCACTGTTGGACTGTAGTAGAGTAAAATCTGATGTAACTGGGTTGTAATGTTGCTTCAGTATTTGCTGCTTTGCCATTTCATTCAGCCTGCAGCTCTCACCTTTCTATAGTGATAAAAACTGATTTAATTCAATATATTCTTGTTAACTTAGAGACAAGTGAAGTAATATTGAAATTGGTAATTGTTAAGCAGATACATCTTGCAAGCTCTGGTCCTTATTAATGATTAAAATATTTTCAAAGTATTGATATATAAAGCATTATAAATTATTATGTGATTTATTAATTATGATAATAGAATAAGTATTATAAATGTTATGTTGTTATAAAGTATAACTTCAAAATAATATAAATTAATTTAAAGTATATAAGGTATGACATTATTATTATCCTTGGAAATATTATCCAGTATTATTATCCTTGGAAACTGATTCAAAGGAGTTACTCATAACCCAGTCATGTCCCCTCAACATGGGCTTGATGTGGTCTGTTCTCCCTTGATATTTCCCATTTGATAAAAACAAGTCTTTATTCAGATTGTCAGAAAATCTTAAGCAAAGTGCTGAGTTCCTCTCTTTTGGCTCAGTAATGTTTCCAGGCAGTAAGAGGATGTATCCATGGCTACCAGGCTTGTGGAAACTGCTCAGACCCAGAGAAATGTTTGAATAGCTGCTGGAAATGCAGAACTCCACTCGCCCTAAGCCCCACAGTTTAAGCACTCATTATTTTCTGCTTCCCTTACAGAGGCTGATATTCAGAATATCGTGCTCATGCTAATTAAATGCATAATATTAAGAGTGTATAACCCTTGTTTGGAAACTTCAGAAAGTTTTTCATAGGCTAATTCAGGAGCAGTGCAGAAGGGAGAGCTTTTGGGATTGGCACTTCCAAGTAAATAAGTCTCAGCTGTCTCTTTTTGTTCTTCCCGCTTTTATTTATTGTGTTTTTCTCCTAGAAGGTTTGATGAGCCTTCTCCGGGACATGGGGAAAGGTTATTTAGCCTTGTGCTCATACAACTGCAAAGAAGCCATCAATATTTTGAGCCATTTGCCATCCCACCACTACAACACGGGCTGGGTGCTGTGCCAAATTGGGAGAGCTTACTTTGAGCTGGCAGAGTACATGCAGGTAGGAACTGGGGCTGCACCTGCCTCTTCTCACTTTCCTTTGGCAGTTTTACACTGCCAAAGGGAACCTGCAGACTTCCTGTAAATCTATGGGAAGTTTGCAGTTGTGGTAAATGGGTAAATATAAAAGTTATGCCTGGACTGGATTTAGATCTTGAATCTGCTTCATTAGAGCTTTATCACTGAGCTTTCCTACAATTTTTTTCTTACAGTTATTTCCTCTTGTATCCAACTGTTGGGGTCTCCCCCTTGTCTGTCCTGTCTCTTCCTCCAGCTATGCTGATGGAATTGTTTGCACTGCACTGTTTTAGATTAGATCACTCAACAATTTGAGCTGTAAACCAAAGAACTTCTCTCCATTCTTGTTAATTCTGATCACATCAGTGACCCAGTTTCCCTTCCAGTCTCACAAACGAAGCATTGGCCCAGCTGAGGTGATGCCAAACTGCTCCAGAATCAGAAGTGAACAGTGAAGGGTAACCCTACAGTTCACCTCTCCTTGGCACTGTTGTCCTGACAGCTGATGTGCCTGTTTGCTAAGTTTTTAAAACACTCCTTGGCAGAATGTGTGCAGGAGACAAAGGAGAGGGGGGTTTTGAGCTGTGCAGTCTGTTTAGAGATGGAACATGCTGAGTGCTTTCATAGATGATTTAGAAAGGTGAGGGTACAGATTTTAATCACAGAATTCCAGGGTGGTTTGGGTTGAAAGAGACCTCCAAGCTCATCCATTCCCACCCCTGCCATGGCAGGGACACCTCCCACTGTCCCAGGCTGCTCCAAACCCCAATGTCCAACGTGGCTTTGGACACTTCAGGGATCCAGGGGCAGCCACAGCTGCTCTGGGCACCCTGTGCCAGGGCCTGCCCACCCTCACAGGGGACAGTTCCTTCCCAGTATCCCACCTAACCCTGCCCTCTGGCAGTGTAAAACCATTGCCCCTTATCCTGTCACTCTTTCTTGGGATGGTTAACAATCATAACTGGCCCATAAAAGTCTGTTGCACTCTTTCTGATTTTTGTGGATGATGTTTTTGCCTTGCTTGAGCACAGACAGAAATAGGAATGCAGCTGAGTCAGCAGGAGGGAGAGCTGGCTGCATTCCTGCTGGCATAAATATCCTGGGATACAGTCACTTCCTTCCCTTGAAAGGAAAGTTCCAGGACTTGCAGCTCTGTGTAGAACACTTAAAAAGCAAGGAGGATGCTCAGGCTGGACATGAGGCCTTGGACCTTGGCCTCTGTGCACTGCCTTGGTGGGTGGAATTTTATTTTAAGTTTCATTTCTGTTCTCAGGCTGAGAGAATATTTTCAGAAGTGAGGAGAATTGAAAACTACAGAGTAGAAGGCATGGAGATCTATTCAACCACACTCTGGCATCTGCAGAAAGATGTTGCCCTTTCAGTTCTTTCTAAGGATTTGACAGACATGGATAAAAACTCACCAGAGGTATAAAATGCTGTGGGCTTGAGTGAGAAGAGGGGAACTGTACGTGGTAAAATCAGTGATTCAGAACTGAGCTTTGAGCTCTAATCCAGTGTACTCTCCAGTGGGAATACACCTGAGCCTGGCAAAACTGGAGAGGGAGGTGGCAGCGTTACCTGTTGAACTGCTGATGCCTGAAATGGCTCGTTAAAATTTGAATATCAGCTTTTGTGGAACCCGTTGAAACCTTTTATCTGTTAATGGTTATTTAAATATGCCTTGGCACCATTCAACCAGGAAGATCATGGGTTAGTCACTCCTGCTGCTGGCAGTGTGCAGAGATAAGGAATATCCTTTCCTGTGCCTTTTAATTGCTGTAGTTAATTCACTGGCACTTAAAATATTTGTTCTAGAATTTATTTGCAGACATGATGTTGCACATTTTTATACCAAAGTCCATTAAACTGCAGGGTGTGTGGTAACGTAGTCACAACGTGCCAAAACTTAGAAATCTTTCAATGAGTGCCCCAGTAAAAATAACAGATGTGAGTTTATAAATGTGCTCTTAAGAATTGAGAAAACTGTAGAGGATACTGGAAATCTTTTTGGTGGAGGAGGAAATCCAATTCATGTTGTCCTGTTAGTTTGTCTAAGAGTGGAAAACTCAAACCCAGTGAAGCAGTTGGTATTTGTAGTAAGATTAGTCAGGATAGAGGGAAATGCAGAGGCAGAGTCTAATCCAAGGAGTGGAAAACAGTTATGTGCTTTGGCAGTGATGCTAAAAATTTGGGGAGGTGAGGAACCCTGGGCTGTGGTATTTACAGTCTCAATGGGTGCTGAGCAGCAGGGAAAGTGGAGGTTGTTGCTAAAACTCTTCCTCTGCAGATTTCCAGATTTGTCATTTGGAGGGAGCTGAAGAAATAAAGTACCATCTCCCCCTTTGTTAATCTTAAATATCAAAGGTGTTTTATTTCTGGCCTCTTCAAAAGCTTCAGTCATTAGTCATCAAAGGATCTAATTGGTGCAGACTTGTTGGGTGTCCATGGATTCTCCATTTCTGTATTTCAGCTTGTATATATATTATTTATTTATGTATTTATTTATTTTAGAAGGTGTGTTTAGCCCTGCTTGCCTCACAGGAATGAGCCTGAACTAACTGTTGATTTATTCCTGTTTTTACGTTTTGATCTGGTAGTAAGTTATTTATAATTATTTAAAGCAATATAGGTAAATGTGTTCAGCTCAAACTTAGTCACTCAGGGTTGTAAAAAGGGTTCTGCTCCTGCCCTGCTGTTGTTGCAGGCCTGGTGTGCTGCAGGAAACTGCTTCAGCTTGCAAAGGGAGCACGACATTGCCATCAAGTTCTTCCAGAGGGCCATCCAGGTGGATCCAAACTATGCCTATGCCTACACCCTGCTGGGCCACGAGTTTGTGTTGACAGAAGAGCTGGACAAAGCCCTGGCCTGTTTTAGAAATGCCATCAGAGTCAACCCCCGGCACTACAATGCCTGGTAAGCCTGGCTTTGCCCCCTGCTCTGTGTGAGGTGCAGAATTCCTTCTGGAGGAACCATCTGGGTTATTGCTGCCACTGCTGTAATTTCATGGAGTCACAGGCTGGTTTGGGTTGGAAGGAACCCCAAAGCCCATCAGTCCCAGCCCCTGCCATGGGCAGGGACACCTTTCATCACCCCAAGGTGCTCCAAGCCCTGTCCATCCTGGCCTGGGACACTCCTAGGGATGGGACAGCCACAGTCTGTCTACCACTCTTCCCTCTTGGAAGAGAGCAAAGCCATTCCTGCAGCCCCTCCATGGAGGGGCTACTGTTGTAAGGAAGGCAAAAAATTGGAATTTTTTTTGGTTTTCAGATTGTTTAGGCTGTATTACCCCAGCTGTTTTGTTCTGCATTCTTCATGCATTATGTTTCCTGAATTGCAGTTGGAGAGATGAGATCTCAGCCCCTTCATACCTTAGGACACACTTAGTTTCTTACAGCTTTTTAATACATAAAGCAGTAAAAGTTAGATCTGTGAGTGTGAGTCAGTGTTAATAAATTTTGTGTGCTTTTTATTTAGCCAGTCTTCCTGTGTATCACACAACAGCTCTTCAGCTACCCAATGGATAAAGAAAAGAAAAAGAAAATTTTAGACAGCTTTTTCCCCCAGGAAATCCCTTCCCACCCTAGATGGAGTTGGCAAGGCTACAAACTGTTCCTGCCATGTCACGTTCACTGACAGAAACTAATTTGGTTAAAATCCAGAGCTGCTTACCAGAATTGTTTCTCTGCTGCAGGTACGGGTTGGGAATGATTTATTACAAACAGGAGAAATTCAGTCTGGCAGAAATGCATTTCCAGAAAGCACTTGATATCAACCCTCAGAGCTCAGTCCTGCTGTGTCACATTGGAGTAGTAAGTACATGGAACTTAACTTGCCTGGGGAGAAGGGTTTGGGGTGGTGAGGAGGATTTTTCTTCTGTGAGGAAGCTTGTTCAGACTTGGTCTAGAATTGGGCAAATACTTTTCTAAAGAAGCAGATCCTAAGTAAACATGGTCAAAAGGGTTTGTCCTTGCCTGGCAAATGAGCTGTTATTTTTCCCTTTTTGGAACTGTTCTCTCTTTGCGTGCCAGGTCCAACATGCACTGAAAAAATCTGAGAAGGCTTTGGACACCCTAAACAAAGCGATCAACATCGACCCCAAGAACCCACTATGCAAATTCCATAGAGCCTCGGTGTTATTTGCAAATGAGAAGTACAAGGTCAGTCTTGGTGCTTGTGGCAGCCTTGAAATTCCTGTAGCTGGGAATGGGGATGCCTTGGGAGCTGAATGTTTACAGGTGACCCTGAGGAGCACCAGGGCTTGCAGGAAGAGCCTGGGACATGGGAAGCATTTGCTTTGGCAAGTGCCACTCTCACCATTTATTAAATGTTTTGATTGTAATAAAATCTGGGGCCAACAGGTGTTTCTTTTTAAATTATTATTTTGGACTGATCCACTACCATGAGTTTATACTAAATTACTAAAAAAACTCAGCCAACTGCCCCATATCCAATTACAGCAATAGGAACCAGCTGTTTCCAAGGTTGTGTTGTGGAGTGAAAAGTCAGAAGTGAAGCAGTTTTGGGCTGATCCCCTACTGACCTGAACCTTGTTTAGAATAAAGAACAACTTCCCACAGTGTTTATCCAACAACTTTTCCTCTGGCCAGTGTTTTTTGGCTGCAGAAGACAAGCCAAGTCTGGTTTGAAACTTGCCTCAGACTTGTGTGTGCACATTGAAAGGGAAAACTTCACTTAAAACTTTTTTTAATTTCTAACTGCAGACTAAATCTTTTTCGGTTGAATTTCTTAAAGATGCCAGGTGACTGTCACAGCAGAATAAACAGCTCCAGCATCAACAACTAGTTTAAAAGTAAATTAGAAGTTTCACTAAAAGTGTTTGGTTTCAAATGCCTAATGTAAACATTCTTTCCAACCTTTCAGTCGGCTTTACAAGAACTTGAAGAACTGAAACAGATTGTTCCCAAAGAGTCTCTTGTTTACTTTTTAATAGGAAAGGTAGGTAAAACTTCACTGTGATTGTAAGTTCTTTGGTTTCTTTTGCTGCTTAATGAGAAAATTTGATGCCTGTCACTAAGCTGCTTCCACTTAGACCAGTATTCTAAAAATTCCCAAAGCTTTAAATAAGGCTTAGTGCTCACAGCTGTAATATGTGCCAGCTTTTAAATGCAAAAGACAGTTAAAGAGAGCTAGAGGTGTGATAGTCCATCCCTCAGTCAGCAGAGCTGGTTATTTGCACATGTAACTATTAAAATATTGAATCACATTCTTATGCATTGTGTCAGAAATACTGAATAAGAAGCAGCTACATTCCAACCTTTCTTGTGTGAAATGCCAGAGAGAAGTGGTCTGGTGACAGAAATCCTCCTTCCCACCACCTCCTTTGCTGATGAGCTTTAAATAGCTTCTGCAGCTTTCTGCTGGGGGGTGTCTGGTCACTTGGGAGCACCAAGACAAACTTCCCTCTAACACAGTGCCAGAGAACCTTCTATCAGCAAGATTTCTTTATTTTGTTTAAACTGGAGAGAGGTGAAAGGATTTATGCTGAAATGTGTTCACTGGTATTTGTCCAGGAGTAGCTGGACCTCTAAACTGACATGAGTGGCCATGTCTTGACAAACTGAAGTATTTTCACTGTTTAAATGCTCAACACAGATAACTTTCTCATCTGCCCTTAATGATAGAGAATCTCTTAGCTGCTGGTGTAATTTTTTTTTTTTTAATTTTTAAATAGAAACACTTGCTCTTTCTACACATATTTGTTATTTCCCTTGGGACTCACATAATCAATTTTTCATATCCACCCTCTGTTGCTTTCCATAGAACATCACTGAACTGTGGCTTGGAACATTCATTGCCCAAAACCTTCAAGCAGCAGCTTCTTGTAAACGCAGCCTTTTTCTGCCTTTTTTTTTTTTTATTTATTTATTGTTAGGTTTATAAAAAGCTGGGTCAGACACACCTGGCCCTAATGAATTTCTCCTGGGCAATGGACCTGGATCCCAAAGGAGCCAACAACCAGATCAAGGAGGCCATTGACAAGCGTTACCTCCCCGATGATGAGGAGCCCATCACCCGTGAGGAGCAGATCAGTGAATGTTACCCCTACGAGTCAGGTCTGTGCTCCCAGCCCTGGGGCAGCTCAGAGCTCCTGCCACTCAGGTGTGGGAGGAGTGCCAGGTTTAATAAGTGCAACATTCTGCTCAGCCAGTAAGAATTCTGGAGGTTCTTCACTCGGAATTCATTCATTTTCCCTACAGAAAGCATGGTGTGAAGGGTTGTGAAATTCCTTTAGATGTAGTAGGGCAGAGATTATGGTAACTCTGAATTTATACAAATCATGGGTGGTTGTAAGAGTATCCCAGGAGAGCAAGACATCCCCAGGGCTGCAAGTATTCCATCATAAAGCATCAAATAATTTCAGAGTAAATAAATGAATGGCAACCGAAGTTGTCTGTAGATACTTTTTTGGAAGTTAAATTGGGTAAAAACAAATATTGACCTATCTCCAGGCTGAGATGGAGATAGAAAATAAATGCTAATAAGCAATTTAATTCTCTTCCTGCAAAGAAGAAAATGTAGTAGGATTTGGATTCTTATTAATAGACAAAGGCTGTGTCCTGCAATTCCAAATTCTCAACTGAAGAAGTAGGGAAAGGTAACAACTGTATATCATGCTGATTTTTATTGGTCCTGTGGGCTTTTAAATATGGGAACTTTACCCTGCACTGCACTTCTGGAAGTATCCAGAGTTTTTCTCTCCCTGCTGTTGGAGTTGGGGTAATTTTGAGCCCCAGCTCCCTGGGCTGAGCCTGTTCTGACCAGGAGATGGAGACAGAGACTGGAACTGCAGAGCAACACCTGAGCAGTACAGGAAAAAAAACCCCAAAGCCCAACCAAACAAGAAAAAAAAATTTTAAAAAAATGAAAAAAACCAACAGCCCTATCTGTCCAATAAACATAAACAAAATAAGTGTTGGGCTGTGTGGCACAGTTCAGCTTCCCTGGCTGAGCTGGTGCAGAGAATGTGGGGAAGAGTTCCTCAGCCTCAGCTGAATGTCCCTCCCAGGGTACATGGGACAAATTAAGATAATTTGGGGGGGGAACTGAAATTTTTTTTTTTTTTTATGCTTTGATGGGGCTGGGCTGGGTGGTGGGGGAAGCTTTGCAGTGGGACAGCCCTGTGACCCTGAGGTCTCTTTCCCCTGGCAGTGGGCACGGACGAGTCCCAGGAGAGCAGCATGACGGACGCGGACGACACGCAGCTCCACGCCGTGGAAAGTGATGAATTTTAACCTCCAAGAGCCAGTGTCTGAGCTTGAGTGTGTGTGACTGGTACTGTCGTGTTCTCCCCTTCCTTGGCATCCTGGGTTCCACATCTCTGAGCCAGCACTGTCGTTGTTCTCCACTGACACCACGAGTGCGCCTCAGACCTGAACTTAGCAGAGTTTGTGGCAGTGCAATATCCAGCTGCTGCTGAGTCTGACTAGTTGGCTCTTACACACTTATGGCAGTGACTGAGGAGAAAATGCTGGTTTTGGACTCCCCCTTGCTGGAAAAAAATATCATGGAAGACAGACTTGTGGTTTGCTGTATGGAAGCCAGTAGATGTGGGGATAGTACTAATGAAGAGGTGTCTTGTTCTTTTTCCAGAAATGTGTCTTAGTTTGGGTCTTTCTTGGTAAGCAGAGTGCTGAACCTCATTTCCAAGTTCTCCAAGGACAGTGTTGACAAACAGGCTGTTCAAGACTTTTGCATATTGTAGTGTAACTTAAATGCCAGGGAGTGTCAGTGACCTTAAAGCTGCAGTGTCTCCAGTGAGCAACCAGGACTGGGCCCTGTCAGGCCACGTGAAACACCCCTGTCCCTGCCTAGAGTGCAGCTGCAGGAGAATCGCATTGCAGGATCAGAGCTTTCATCAAATGCTTTCATGTTCTAACCATGAGTTAATTTATTCACCCGGTTTTGGAAAGGTCAGTGTTTACTTTGTATTTTGGTCAGCACCACCTTGCTTCATTTTTTCATGCACCCCTTGACTTGTTCTTCCCCTTTGAAGAATAAAAATAATAAAGGGAAAAATCAAGAGAGAAATGTAGATACAAGTGTAATGTGAAACACCAAACCCTTAATCCTGTGAGAGTGGGAAGACTGGAAGCCTTAATACAATCAGGACCTTGGTCAAACGCATCAAATAATTGTCTCAGATCAGTATTTCCTTAGATCTGTGATCACTTTGAAAACTATTTTGTAAAGTGTGGTCCAAGCAGGATGCAAAAATGTGCAATTATCTGTCTTTTTCTTTATTTTTTTGAAGCTGTTCTTTCAGTTTCCCATTCTAGGAACACTTTCCTTTCCTCCAGGGTCTGTTTCTGAGAGGAGAAAGCTGTGCCACGTTAGTGAGTCCAAACTGCTCTCTGTAGCATTCTGCAGCAACAATTGGTGCCCTTTGTGCAGTGATGATAAAGAAAGTGTATGATACAAGCAGTTTTAAAGAGCAATTTATGCCTAATAAATTGGGAATGATACAAATTTCATAGCAATGTATTTGTTGTGATCAGTCTTAAATTTTTTTTCTTCTTCTTTTTAATTTATTGGTTTTTAGATGTCTCTGTTTCCTTTACACTTCAATTTCTTTTGAATTCTGTCCTTGTCCACTTGGCACCTCTTCTGTCCCAGCTGCTCTCTGGTCAAGAGCCACATGGACACCTTTATTCTTTGAAAAATCATTCCCGAGTTCTGAGCAAAAATAGAATTCTATGGTTTGGTGGGGTTTATTTGAAGTAGGAGGATGGGCAGTGAAAAACAGACCTCAATTCCCCTCATAGGGTAAAAAACCCCTCTAAAATCTGAGGAATTAGGAGAGTTTAAATGAGCTTTGTGCCTCTGCCCCACACTTTGATCAGCTGGCTCTGGAAGGCAGTGAGGGATTGCCTGGGAGATGGTGGCACAGCTGGGCTGGGGTGAGGATCTCACAGGGGTTTGCTGGGGCTGAGGGTGCTCTGGGCTGGTTCCCCTTCCGTGGGGCAGTTTTACTCAGGTTCCCCTGGAGCTGCTCTGCAGCCAGGGCACAGCTCCCAGGCCCTGCTCCTGCTCTGGTTTTCCCACCCAGCCCCAGCTTGTGGCAGCTTCCCAGCACATCCCTCACTTGGAGAGGAGTCTGAGCAGCACCTCCTGGTAAGGTCTGCAGGCAGCACTTGTGGAATGCCACTAATTACCGTGTTAATTGGCTTCCTTTTGCTTCCCAGCATATTTTCTAAGTGAAAAGCAGGAGGAGGAAGCAGGTGCTATTTACTTTCTGTGACAAATGTTGTTCATGTGGGGACCAGAGATCCAGGAATTGAGGGGGCTTTTTTTCCTTTTTCTTTATTCCCTGAAAACCACAGTAAAACTTTCAACCCCTTGGAAAAAGCTCTTAATTCAACTGGGATGTTCAAAGGATGTTTGTGCTACTTGGAAGATTTAATGTGTAAAAGCATTCCTGGCTTTGTGTGTTCATCCTACCTTAAAGGTATTTTCTTTTTTCCCCAAGAATCCAGGGTCACATTTAGCCCATGCTGCTATTTTACTTTCTAAGGAGAAACACAAAATTAGTATTGCAGGACTAAAATTTGGCTGTTTGAGCAGGGACAGAGAGGAAGAGGCTGAGCATGGTGCAGCACGGGCAGGCAGGTGAGCAAGTGTTCACTGAAGAGAATTAGGGAACTGTCATTTTCTTACAACAAAACTATGGAAGAATGCAAAGTGTGGGTGTGGTGTTACTATTTGCATTGAAACAATGTAATTTGTCTTTTTTTTTTTTTTTTTTTTTTTTTTTTTTTTTTTTTTCCTTGATTTTTTTCTTTTTTATTTCAAAAATTGTACAGTCCTAGGGGGGAAAAAAAGGTCTTTTCTGTTAATATATTTGCAATTCATGAAAGGATGTGGAAAATACAAATAAATTACTTTTAAAAGCAGGCTTAGCCCCAGGTGCTTTGGGTCAGGGATGGGATTTGTCCTTCAGGAGTTGGGCAGATGACAGAGATTGGGAAAGGTTTAAGGGCACCTTGGGGTGCACAGGGTTCTTTTCTGACCTCTGCTACCCGGGGTCCCACGTGTCTGCTGTAAATCTCCCACACCTTTCCAAGTGGGCTGCAAGGTCCTGGCTGGAATTTTGGGTGAGGTGGAGGGTGTGACACAGGTGTGACACTGGGTGTGAGGACCTGGAGCTGCTGGAGCAGGTCCTGACAAGGCCATGGAGCAGCTCCAGGGCTGGAGCCAGGCTGGGAGAGCTGGGGGTGCTCACCTGGAGAGGAGAAGGCTCCAGGGAGAGCTCAGAGCCCCTGGCAGAGCCTGAAGTGGCTCCAGGAGAGCTGGAGAGGAACTGGGGACAAGGGATGGAGGGACAGGACCCAGGGAATGGCTTCCCACTGCCAGAGGGCAGGGATAGGGGGCATAGTGGGGGAGAAATCCTTCCTGGTTGTCCACAGAAGCTGTTACTGCTCATCCTCACCTTCCATCCTGCAGCAACAGGAGATTGAAGAAGCTCTTGGGTGTGGAGCAGGTTAGTTTTATTTTCATTTTATTTTATGTATTTCATTTTTTATTTTATTTTCACCCCTTCTGTGGCTCTGGCTGCATTTCTGGCCCATCCATCAGTGTTTGGGGCTCCTGCCACCCCCCATGTCGTGTTCTGAGCTGTTCTCAGATGGGAGACCTGCTCTCCTGGCCCAGACAGTTTTACTCAGCATTAAAGGATGGAAGGATTTTGAAAATCCTGATGGTACCAAGAAGGGAAGTACCAGAAACACCTCCCAGATCTGAAAAAAATAAAACCAAAGCCACTTTCAAAGATCAATTCCATCCAAACTACTCCAGAAAACCACATCCAGAAAGGAGCCACCATGTTCCTCTCTTGCAAACTTTGTTCAGTTAAAAATCTCCATTCCCAAATCCAGCAGTTCATATCCACATGTGTGTGGAACAACAGAAATCCTTTGTTACCAGGACATTTGGGAGACAAGAGGATTAGTTGCTACTTTCTGCCTCTTTTGGATTCTTGTGTGTGTCAACAGATTTAGGAAAAGCCTTTCTCTGGCAGGGGTTTCTCCTCAGTCCCATTGTTCTGGGTGAGCAGCTCATCCACTCAGTGCTTTTAAACACTTTGTCACCTGCAGAATAAGGTCACAGTCTGGAGTGTCCTGGATAAGCAGGAGAAATAACCTGGCTGTTTCACCTTGGCTGGGGAAGGAGAGCAAGGACAGTGGCTGCAGCTGCTGGGTGGGATCAGGGTGGCCACCTCTGACAGTGTCCTTGGAGCATCTCAAACACCCTCCCAGTCCTGAAAGGGGCTTAGAAAAACTGAGGGAGAGTAACTCTTTACACAGACAGATAGTGACAGAACAAGAGGGGGAACCACTTTAACCTGAGAGAGGTTTAGGTTAGATGTTAGGAGGACATTCTTTAATCAGGGTTGGGCAAGGCCCTGGCACAGGTGCCCAGAGAAGCTGTGGCTGCCCCAGCCCTGGAATTGTCCCAGGCCAGGTTGGAAGGGGCTTGGAGCAACCTGGGACAGTAGGAGGTGTCTCCTTGGAGTGGAAGGCCACTCGCCAGGGCAGGGAGTGGAACAAGGTGGGCTTTGAGGTCCCTTGCCACATAAACCATGCCCTGATTCCATGATCCTCTCCCCAGCTCTGCTGTCCCAAAGGGAAACGGTGACTTTTGTTGCCCAGGAGGACCATCAGTGACAAGTGAAGGAGCTCACCTGCTTTTGGGCCTGTGGGACACAGAGTCGAGTCTTTTATTTGAATTAAACGTATCCTGTGACTGGGATAAAAACTAAAATACATTTTAAAAAAGCAAGAGTGGCAGCAGATGAAGAGCTCCATGGTTGTGCCCCACATCAGGGGGCAGGAGAAGCCATGGGAAGAGCTTTCTGTACCCAGGAGAAGATGACACAGCCGACCCCGGGGCCAGCAGCGTGTGGCTCACCAGGGACCGAGGGAGCTGCTGGTGGCTCCTCTGTCTTGGCTTCCTTGGGCACCACGGCACAGTTTGGGGACAGCCACGGCCGGGGGACGCGGCCCAGCAGTGCCGGCCCTGCCACAGCCCCGGTGTCACCCAGGGATGGAGCCCGGTGTCCCCCGTGGGACACGGACCCGCGACGGGACACAGGCCCAGGGCCACGCAGGGGACACGGGCCCTGCGTCACCTGTGGGACATGGGCCTGGTGCCATCCGTGGGACAGGGCCCGGTGCCCCCGGCGGGACCGCAGCCCTCGTCACCCGCGCCGGGCTCGGTGTCCCGGCGGAACCTCCCGCTGCCCCGGCAGGTCCCTCCCCGCTGCGGGACCCGCGCCCCGCACGGGGCACGAGTGGCCTGCGGCCCGCGGGACGTCCCGCGCGTCCCCCCG
>VZTR01031472.1:5277-113113 GCA_013400775.1 Chaetops frenatus | reverse complement strand
CGCGAAGTTTTAAAAGTAAACAGAAAAAAAAAATTAAATTGCATAACCTCAAAGCTTGCAAAACGCGTGGAGGGAGCAGGTCCCGCGGCCCCAAATCCGCCTGGAAAATAGGAGCGGAGCGGTGCCGGTAATCCCGGTGGGCTGTCACCGGCGGGAGCCGTGTCACCGGGCGCTCTCCCTGCTCCCGGGATGCACAATAGCGTCATTTTTCAGGTGGCTTCGAGCTCCAAAACCTTTTCCCTGTATTTACTTTCCAGCCGTATATTTTGTATTTTATTTATTTCGAACCGGCCCTGCCGATCCAGGATTATTTTCCCCAAAACAGGCTGGAAGAGTCCAGCTATCCTGAAATGCTTTCCGTGATCCCTACGTGTGTTTACTTCTATCACGGGATTAGCATCTTCCAGCGCTTCATTACGGAGAAATTTCCATCATTTGGGGTACAAATGGGGGTCATGTAGGAGGAAAAATAAAGCAGCTAAATATATTGGGAACTAAACTTATTTTCTCCCCCAAAACCAGACCCATCTTCCAAACCGAGGTGTTATCTGTCCTCTCCTTAAATTTGTGTCCAGGTGGAGCAGAAGGCAGACACTCCATAGATTATATTCCCTGTTATGTAAAATGCACTTGAATGACAAACTGTAGTTTTCCATGAAACCGGTCAGGATATGGGAGGAACTGCAGGTTTCTTATTTGTTTTGACTGACCATTATATTTTGAACTGGTTTGGGCCACGGCCGTGTTGGTGGTTACATCATGTCATGTGTTGTGTACAGGGTGCTTTGTGCCTCTAAAAATAAGGTGAGGAAGAAGCCCGGGTGGGACAGTCGGGAAGGACTCCGGTGTGGGTCGGTCCCGCTGGCTACGGCGGATAAAACATTCTGGGGGTGGCCGAGGTGTCAGTGTGTGGCTGTGGGTGCCACCGAACCTCTGCCGGGGCTGCCAGCCCGGGGATCTGTTTGTGTTACCAGCGTTTTCTCTTTAAAACCATATTTGTCCTTTTTATAGCCTTTGTTTTCATGGAGGAACCTCTGATGCTCTTCCCTGCTTCAGCGTATCCTCTTGGATTTCCATTCTGGCACGGGAACAGCGACGCTCTTCAAGATAATTGTTTTTTTGGGGTTTTTTTTTTGGTTGGGATTTTTTTTTTCTTTAATTGAGAAGTCAGCAGCCTTTTAAATCAGCGGAGGGGGCGGTGGAGGCGAGTGGGGCTGGGGCTGGTGCTGGGGCCGAGCTCGGAGCTGCTTTCCCCGCCGAAGGTGCCGGCCCCCGCCCGCCCCCGCGCACCAGATATGGGCGGCCTGGCTTTTGGCGCGGCAGGGATGGGGATGGTGGTGCTGGTGGTGGTTTTTTTTTTTTTTTTCTCCCTGTAGCCACACTGCCAAGGTAGCACAGCTGTGTGGGGCTTAATGGATTGATATGCTGCAGGAGCAGTTAATTGTGGAACTTGGTTGTGGTACTGTTATAGCTGATTTGTAATGATTTAGCAATGAGGAATGACTTGTGTTCCCTCGTCAGAGGTGATAAAGCAGCAGATGACCAGGCAGATGTGGCCGCGGGTTTCTCTTACGCCTTTTTTCCCCTCTTTTGCCTTTTATTTATTTTTTTTTAAATGCTGTATTTCAGTCTCATTTGCTCTCGGAGATCATCCGGTAACCGGAGAGCTGGTGAGAGTCTGACATCATGCAAGGCAGGGGTGAAAACTGAGCGGTTCTGTGACCAAAGTCACTTCCTTTTGCCCTGTTTATAACTCGTGTTTTGGTGAAGGCCACTGCCATTATCTAATGAACGCCCAGAACAAAGACTGTCTCTGGAGTTCCAGCACTCCACCCTTCCCTGCTCAGGCTCCACTTGCTGCTTGTCCTTAGGAACCTCAGAAGGCTTTTCCAGGGAGGACGAGACTCACTGGACAGCGAGGTAGAGATAAGCCCTGAGGATTCTTAGGCCCAACCTGAGGGAAAGGGTAAAGCTTGGGGAGTGGGAGAAAGGCACATATTTTGATTTGACTTATGGGCCTTACCCCAACCCCCTTCCATATAATTTTCCCCTTCTGCAAAATTACCTTTTTCTGGGACCATTTTTTGAGAGTAGGTCAGTGCTATCTCAGCCCATACCCAAACAGCACCTGATTTTGCATTTTTCTGTTTGGTTTTTTTNTTTTTTTTTTTTTTTTTAACTGGACTAAGAGAGAAACAGGTGGGTCAGCTTAGGCCTAAATGGGAATTTAATTCCTGGAAGGGTCTCAGGTGGATCACACAGTGATGAGACCTAATAATGAGTAAGTTCTGCACGCCTGCTTCACTTCCCAGTGTTTATCTTGCCATTAAAAGGAGCTCTGAGCACTGGGCAGTTGCAATGGCAGGTGATCTGAGAAGCACCGTTTCCGTTGCTGCATTTTATAAATACCATGTCCCTGCTCATGACTTCCAGGAATACAATGTCTATCTGGAATGAAAAGCAGCAAAAGACTCGGTTTGAAAATCCTTCCCTGTAAACAGGAGTTTGGCTGCATGTTTGAGGATGCAGTTTTCTGTGACAAATCGTTTAAATTGGAATAAAAGCTTTCTGTTCTTTCTCAGCTGGGCCAGGAGTTGTCATACCCAAATCAGCAAGAGTCTGGGTGATGCAGGACTTGAGTAAACATAATTCCATTAAACCCTGCGTGTGTCCTCATCGGCCCGAGTTCAGAGCTGTGTTTTTGGATAAGGTCTCGCTCAGGTTTTTTAAAGAAAGTTGGAAAACCAGTCTGGATCTGCCCTGCCACGAGGTGCAGCCAGCAGGTGACTGCCAGAGTTTGGAGAGTGAGACAGATGGAGAAATGGGAGATGGTAATAGTTGGGAAGACTTAATTCTGGAAAGCAGAGTTTTCACAGTGCAGTGTCTGAATTTAGTGATGAAACTGTGCTGTTTATCTGATAAAATGAGGGGAAAAAATAACAAAATCACATCTCAAGAGGGGAAATGGGAGTAGCTGTCAGGCTGAACAGGCCTTGTCCTCATCTGTGCATGAGTTAATCTCTTGCTGCGAACTTAATTTTTTCAGATTTGGTGGAAAGAAAAGTTTAATTGAAACATATATTTCTGTATTGGGAGCTGCTTCAGGCCTCAGAGGCCTTAGCAGAATGTAGACCTTAAAGATTTCTCATTTTCAGCTCTCAAACGTTGGGAAACATCTCTCTGAAATCTTTATAACTTCCTGTCAAGGTCTGCAGTGACAGAGGATGTGATGGGAAGGTTACTGCGAGGTTGCTTTGCACTAAATGAGGAAGAGCAAGCCCAGCTCAGGCTGTAATTACGGCCCGTGAAAAAGAACCTGTGATGTGTGAGTGAGCATCACCTTTTATTACACGAGTGTCTCTGCTCTGGAGTTCTTGTCACCGTGGTTTTGGTTGCTGCCATGGCAGTCGTGGTGGGCTGTGCTCTCTCCCCTGGGATCTGCAGTCAGCTGAACCAACTTTGAGCTCCAGTCACAAAAAAGTGTTTAAACTTGGCTGCCAGATTGGGCAGGGAGCTGGTGATTTGGGACACTTAATTCTGCTCCTCTCTGGGCTGTTATTTCCTCTTGAGGACATGGCCAGTTATCCCAAGGCACTCCAAAGGACTTTGGGTACTGACAGTCAATGCCTTGTTCTAAAATACTAAGTATAAAATATGAAGTATTAAGGTAGTGGCATTTTATGGGGCAGGGGGGTGTTAAGAGTAATAGTTATACACTTTTGAGCAAAGGTGGGTATGACTGTGCCTACTGAATGAAGATGTGTCTTTAAAATTAAAAGGCAATTCTGTTTTTTTGTTTAACTTACTCCCTGAGTCCTGAGTTCAGTTTTTCATATTTCCTGGGCAGCTTGCCCAGATTATGCGAAAGAAAAACAAAATCTTTCTGATACTGGATGGGGGAGACCCGGATTTCACAATTGAAGCTTTTTAAAATTTTATTTTATTTTTTACTTTTTGTCTCTGACAGGCCTCTGCTTTCTGCAGATGTCCCATTATTGTTTTTTGAACCACATTTCTTGTGATTTGAGTAAACTGCAACTTTGTTCTGAAGAGTAGCTTAAGAGCAATGGGTATTTTTATCTCCAGCCACTTAATTTTCCAGGTGAATGCATTCTTGCTTTTTAGTATCCACTTTTCCAGATTTTTTGGCAGTGATGACAGTTAATCTTGCTTTGTGGCTTCTGTTTTTCTTTCTGACGTCATATTGATGAAACCTCCTTTACCTCAGATGATGCAATTGGTTTGGTTTATTTATATCCATGAGAATTCACAGGCGTAAGAGAGAATTGTTCTTGCAGAAGGAGATCTCAGAGTTGACCAGACCCTGCCACTCCTGTGGACTAGGAAGTGGAAACAGCAGCTTTTAGTTTAATCCTGAGCGCTTCTCTTTGGAAACAAATTTAAGTGGAGCTCAGTAATATTTCTGAGATGTTCTTACTATTAAAATTCTTATTTTTCCCTGGGAGATTAGGTAGGAGTCTGTAGTGGTAGTAGCTGTGGAATATAATCTTGTGTATATTGTAAGAATCTGTGGTTCTTGTGTATGTTCTTAACCTTTTTTTAATTAATATTTAAAAAAAAAAGTGAGCCTGTTTCCCAAATGTGGGTCATTGCAAGCACACAGTCTGCACGTGATAACTGGCTTATCAATAAGGTGATCGTCCTGTACTTGCCTGTCACGTTTCCTTAATTAAAGCTTTGAGGGTTGCTTCTCATGTAAATCCCTTTCTAAATTGGTAAACGCCTGTCTTACAGCTGTAAAATGTGTTGAATTAAAAGGCAATTCTGTTTACAGCTTTTTAAAATTGAGAGGTGATAACAAAAGGCACATAGAGAAATCTGTTAAGCACAATAGTTGTAACTTTGGTAGGTGGACACTGCGGATGTGGAAAATATTTGTAGGGCTCAGGGAGTTGTTGTGTGTTGTTACCTGCTGAGGTTAGCACAGATGATGTGTTTTACTTGCAAAATAGAGTGTAGAAGGATTTTATTTTAGCGAGTTTGGGGTTTTTTTGTGTGCTTTGTTTTGGGTTTTTGACTGAAACATATTCGTAACCACACGAATTCAAGAGCTGGCTGCACTGTTGACTTGTAGTGGGGGAGGAGAGGGGAAGTGGGAATTGGTAGAATACTCACTTCCTTCAGGGTAACTTTGCTTTTATTGCTTCTAGCAGCACCTTTGTGCACCTCAGGAAATGGGTGCTGGGGAGGACAGAGCTTGGGCTGAAGGGGTTTCAGGGTGCAGTAGTGCAGGAATTTGAGATAATGTCAGGGATTTAAACCATGATCCAGGAACATAAATACGTGAGTTTGATGTGTGTGTGGTGCCGGGAGGGATGGAGGGCACAGGTGATGGAGCCAGGTGGGTGCCACGGTGGGATTGAGGTCTGCGAGGAGAGCAGCTGCTGGGAGAGCAGGGACAGCCCTTCCAGAGGCAAACTGCAGTGAGTTTATAGACAGGTGCCTCCTGTGTCCGGTGCTGGGAGCCCCCCATGTTTTCTCATGGCCCTCACTGGAAGCACAGTGCCTGTTTTCTCCCCAAGAAACTCTTTCCGCAAAGAATTCAGAGAGCCAAAACTTCCTGTGTTTGTTTTGGGCTTATTTTCTGAGGTGCTGCACAAAATCATGTGCTTGGAAACCCAGTTCTCCTTTCAAGGTCTGATTGTAAAATTGGCTTTTAGAAGCAGAGGGTGTTGAATAAGTCAGCACGCCGGGGGATTGTTTTCAGGGGTGTCATGACCCGGTGCTGCTCGGGGGTGTAGTGTGACTGGGTGTGTTCCTCCTGCCCCTCTGACTTCCCATCGCTGCCTCGGCCGAGTTCCCACTCCTCCCTCTGCTCAGTGTTTCACAAGTTTGAGTGTTGGGTGGCTGAGGTGGGTGAAGCCCCCGGAGGAGCCCTGGTGGCTCTGCAGCCTCGGTGCCCTCCCGGGGACCGAGGGAAGATGGGCGAGTTACGGTTACCCTGCTTTCACCTGCTCGCTGCAGCCTTTCATCTTGGCTCTGTTAATTACTGCTAACTGCTCTGGCAGTGCTCTGCTTCTAAAGGGAAAATGAAGAACGTTCATTCACTATTAGCTTAAGACACGCTGTAAACACCAGGTTGGCCTTCCAGAGGCAGCTCCTCTTGGATCTTCCCAAGCCAAGTCCGGCACAGGGGTTGTGCCACGGCTGCTGGAGGCTGGGCTGGAGTTGGGCTGTGGTGGTGGAACTGGAGCAGTGTCCAGTTACTCGGGCACTTCTTTACCAGCAGGGCTTGTGCCAGAGCAGAAGCCTCTTGGTCCCATGTGTGTCACCTTGAGGGCTGGGAATTAAAGACCCTTGGCAGGGAAACAGTGAAAAAGGGACCTGTGGGTGCTCACATGGATCTGCTAATGCTGATGGGTGACAGCAGTTTGAGTAGAACTTGCCAGCACAGTTTGGCTCCCAGGAACAGGCAACAGATTGGGGATAATTCTTGGAATTATAGTCAGATTTACCAGAATACTCTGAAAGTTCTTCAGATTGTGTGAATGACCTTCCCTTCCCATTCTGTGACCTTTCCATTTCTTTGTTCTCCTTCCTGAGAGATGCCTGAACACCTTCTCCTCTCCAATTCCCTGTTAGGAAGAAATTCCTGATATGTGTAATACAGCTTTAATAACAACCCAGACTTATAAACAGAGGGAGGGAACATGCTTACAAGTGTTTCTTAATGTCTTTTCCAGGGGCTGCTCATAAAAATAGAGATATAATTCAGTGTTAGAGAAGCCAGTGCTGTCCAGCACACAGAGTTTATAAGGACTTAAATAAAATTTGAAAAATAGACCAAATAACTTTTGGAGGTCATCTTTAAGCTAGTAGAACAAAGCCTTATTCTTAGGGGAGGCTTTCCAGCCTTCCAAAGTATTCTAAATGCTGTCCACTCAACAAAAAGTGGAGCCAAGGAGGTTTGCAGTGGCTTAGCAGGAAGATTTGCTGTTTTCAAGTGGGTTTGCTAACCCGGAGGAAAAGGCAGTGTCAAAGTTTTGCTTCCGTTTCCTACTTCTGTTAATTTAAGTTGATGACTGACAAATTAAAACTCCCTTCAGCCTGGGCAAACTCCTGACTGGCTGCAGTGCACTGCACATATGTTAATAAAGAGTCATTTAGCACCAAGGGGAGGGTTTCCTGCTCTTTTTGCAGCTGGGTGTTTCCGAAGCCCCTGTCGATGTGTCGTGGTAAGGGTGGTGGGGAGCCCTGAGGCAGAGTTCCCTCTGGAAGGGAAACCCACATGTTTCTGCAGAACTGGGAACCTGTTAGGCCCAGTCATTCCCAGTGTGTGTCTCTAGTGAAGGTCTTGGAAGGAGGCTGAGTGGAGGAAGTCTTTATTCTGACAGTCTTCCTCCTTCCTCTCCCAAGGGTGTCTTAGCTACAAGTGGAAAGTTCCCTGCAAGTTCCTTTTTTTTCTTTCTTCCCTGAATAGGCATGTTCAGTTTTTATTTGTGGACCCAAATGGTGACTAAAAGCCATTTTCAGTGAGCGTGGCCTAAGCTTTTAGACACGCAGGTCCTTTTTCAGTAAGGATAAAATGTAGTTGATTACAGAATACCAAAACTTCTGTGAGTAAGTGTCGTGGTTTGAGAAGTGATTCAGGTTTTAGTATTTTGATTTTCAGCCTTGATGTCCTTCTGGTCCCTGTTACGGAGGAGCATTCGGATCTGATGTTGGGAGCAACTGGATGAGCCCAGAAACAAAACTGTCTGTGAAATTTTCCTTGTTAAACATATTAAAACTTTAGGTAGTCCTCGCTTTTCCTGTAAAGTGGTGCATTAATTTGGTCATTGGGGTGTGTTAATGAACAACTACAGCAAGCTTATGCAAATTTATATGAAATTAGAGAATTGGCATATCAGACAAGAGATCAGGGCAACTTTTTATTATTTAGTTGACATTGAAATATCCTATGAAAATGGTAAATAACTTTAGCAGTAAAAGGAAAATTAAGTAACTGTTTCACTGGCAGTACAGCCAGTGCTGTGGGTTATTTGAATGCAATTACAAAGGTATTTAAAAACACAGTTTCAGTGGTAAGGAAAGTGGATGAGTGACCAGAGACTTGAAGGTGAGTGGGAAGAGGCTGCAGTGTAGAGAAACTAAGTGTCTTTAGTTATTTCTCTTAATTTGTTTGCACCAGTTGAGTTAAACCCAGGCTTGCTCTGACAGTCCGTGTAGAACTGCTCTGTGCGTGTGTGGGTTAATCTTTATCCATGTTCTTGAAAGAGAAATGGGAATTGCTAACACTGGAAATCACCTGGCTCATTCGGAAATGTACTTCTGGGAAAGTAGGTTTCATATACACCAGGGAAGAGACTTTCTTGAAATCCAAGTTTCAGGGGAGCGGTGGGGTTTCTTCAGCCACTGGGAGTTTAAGCATATGGAGATTTGTTCCCCTCAAGCCCTGTCTGTGTTACATGTTATAGTCAAATTTGTCATTTTTAAGGCCCCTGAGCTGGCAGCAGAAGCACCGAACACTATTTCACAGATGTAGCTCAGGGATTTTAATGATGAAGCTGCTGGCATTGAGAAATAGGAGCATCCAGGGCTGGAGCTTTCATGGAGGCCTGGAAGGGTTCTGGTGTGCTCATGGATAAACTAAAAGATGGGAATAGCAGTCAGAGACAGGCATTAACTTTGGGAGATCCCGGGGACTGGGCCGTGTGTTCCTGTTTCTGTTCCCAGCTGCCTGGTGCCCGCCTGGCTCTGCTGAGCAGGGCTGGGGCTCCAGGCTGCGCTCAGCGCGGGGAAGCGCAAGCGTCGCATCGACGTCTCGCTGCCACCGTGCAGAGTGTTTGATTTATTTCCTCCAAGTGCAGCGCCTGACTGTGTCTCTTGCCTTCCCTGTGCAGGCTGCCCTCGGGAGCGGCAGTGGGAGGCAGTGGAGCTGGCCTCGGCAGCGGGAGAGGCTGGACTTCCCGTGTCTCTGTGCTGAATGGCTGCGATGGCGCCCGCTCTCACTGACGCAGCAGCCGAAGCTCACCACATCCGATTCAAGCTGGCTCCCCCGTCCTCCACCTTGTCGCCTGGCAGTGCCGAGAGCAACGGCAACGCCAACAACATCCTCCTGGCTGCCAACGGCACCAAAAGGAAAGCCATTGCTCCGGAGGATCCCAGTCTAGATTTCCGAAACAACCCTACGAAAGAAGAGCTGGGCAAGCTGCAGCCGCTAGTGGCCTCTTATCTCTGCTCGGATGTAACATCTGTCTCTTCAAAAGAGCCTCTGAAGCTGCAAGGAGTCTTCAACAAGCAGACAGTCCTTAAATCTCACTCTCTCTTATCTCAGTCCTTTTTGAAAACAAGTGATCTGTTGGGGAGGCAACCAGTGTTGGAATTCACTTTGGAAAATCTAAAAACAATGAGTACTAATAGCCAGCCACCTCTCCCACAAGCGCCTGTGAATGGCTTGGCCAAGAAATTGGCCAAAAGTACCAATTCAGACCATGAAAACTCTAGTTCCCTGAACGGTGGGAAGTGTGCTCCTCCTTCTGCTGCCCTCCAGACTGTTGACTATAACACAGGAGGTTCTGAATTGGGAGACTTGAAGACCGGGTTGACCAATTGCACTCTTCCACATAGAAGCCTTGATGCAGAGCACGCAACTCCCTTTAGCAATAATAGCACTGCAAATAAATCTTCCCTTAATTCCCCAGAGCAGCAGTGGGTGCTGGAGGGCGGCAGCGGGGAGACGCGGGTGCCGGGTGTCGCGAGTCGCTCCGACTTCGGGAGCAGTAAGCTGGAGGAGCAGAAACCTTCTCTGCTGGCTGGTCACCACAGCACTCTGGACTCCGAGATGAGGACGAGGGCCCTGCTGCGGCGTCAGGCTGACATTGAGAGCCGAGCCCGGCGGCTCCAGAAGCGCTTGCAGGTGGTGCAGGCGAAGCAGGTGGAGAGACACATCCAGCAGCAGTTGGGCGGCTTCTTGGAGAAAACGCTGAGCAAGCTTCCAGCTTTGGACCCCCTGAGGCATCGGAGCCAGCTGATGTTGACCAGAAAAGCAGAAGCAGCCTTGAGGAAAGCTGCGAGCGAGACAGTTACTTCAGAAGGCCTGAGCAACTTCCTGAAGAGCGATTCAATATCGGAGGAACTGGAGAGATTCACTGCCAGTGGCATGGCCAACTTGAGATCCAGCGAGCAGGCCTTTGACTCGGATGTCACTGACAGCAGCTCGGGGGGAGAGTCGGACGTTGAAGAAGAGGAACTGACCAAAGCAGACCCAGAACAACCCCACGTACCACTGTAAGTAGCACTCACTTGTTTCCTTCTGGTGGTGGGGTGGAAGGTGGAAGACAGAAATACGGTTTTTGTAGGAACCCTGCATTTTGGATGGTCTTAGGTCAAAGAATTGTTACAGCTAGTGTGGTGTGATTTGCACGTGCAGCACTGAAGATAAAATTCCTCATGCTTACTGGAAATAGTCTTTGGTGTTTGTGGAGCAGCAAGTCATGGGAATATTGGCTGGCTGGAGTGGTGTGAGCTGCAGATACAAACCTGGAATGCCATTAGCAGTTCACTCCAGGATGCTTTGGTCCTGTCTCTTGAAAGGAAATGTTTGTTGTTTTACAGTGGGAATATTTGTTGTAAACCTGTTGTGTAAAGTAGGGCCACAGTCTGAATCTGTGTAGCTGACAGTGTACTTATGATTGGGAGTTATTTTATTTGTTAAATGTGCTGCCTGGGAAAAAATACTGAAAGGATTTGGTTCAAGTGCCAGCGGAAGTGTGAAGTGAGTGTGTTCTCTTCTCTAATCTGGGAAGTTATTGCTGGGAATTTTCTCCTTGTCTGTGAGTTGCATTAAATGATGACAACTGCTTCATAATTATGTTGTTAACTGGATGCTGTTTGCATAAGTATTAGGTGTCAGTTTGTGTGTGGAGGAGGAAGATCCCTCTTAAGGCAAAAGGTCTTGAGACAGGTCAGGGAAGAAGGGAAGTTTTTGTTCCAAACCCAGAATTTTCCCTGGGAGCGCATACCACAGTATTTTGCAAAAATCTCTTAAAAAGCCATATTCTGTGTCTGTGTGAAATCTTGCTTGCATCAGTAGATGATCTCTTCCACCCTGATGGGTCTCAGTCTGTGAAGCTCCGCTATGGTCAACAAAAAGCTCCCTGCATGGGCACATGGGTCCTGGCTGGAATGCCAATGGCTTCCCCATCCAGGCTGGAAATAGCCACCAGGACTTCTGCATTCCTGCGCTGCCCTGGGATTGTTCAGATCTCTCTGGAGAAATAACTGAATGGATTTGGATACACCTTGTCCAGAGTGTGTTAGTGACTGCTCAGGGGCTGTGTGACACAGATTTTACTGGGCTGGGTAGATGTCAACAGTGGGCACTTGGTAACTTCAGCATCCTCTGAGAACACACTCATGTGGATGAGTGCTGATAACCAGATGTTACAGCTTTTGAGTATCAAATTGCAGCTAAATGTCACATTATGTTTTGGGATAGGGGCACAGGATGGGTTTCTGCATGTGAAGTCTGAAGTGTGGCTTGTGTTTGAGTTTCTCCCAGTGCAAAGATGGTAGCTAGCTGATCATGTCATCTCTCCTGGGTGGACCTAAAGGGGTTCTTGTGCTGTTAGAAACAAGTGTTTAGTAACTTTATTCCTGTTTTTTAACATCCACAAACTTACTGTTGGGATTACTAGTAGAATTGCATTTATAAGTCTTGTAGTAGTTATTGGAGGAGACATTTGATTAAAAATCTGTCCAAAATAATATTAAATTTCCCATATTGTGGGTTTCATGGCTTCACATGTTGTCTAGCAAAGTGAAATTTCTTTGCCACTCCTCTTAATCCCAAGAGGAAGTGCGGCATTCAGAGACACGGTGCGTGAAATTCTTTGCTGACTTTTCCGCCCTTTGCGTTAGTCACGCCTCCACGTTCTGAGTACTCTTAAAAAGCCAAAGATTTGAAAGCTAATAAAAAGACTGTTCCCTCTGTTGTCTCTGGGTTCAGAAGCTGGTGCGTGTGTACACTGGCATCTAGGCCAAGCCCACCAAACCTCGTTTAAAGTTGGTGCCCGTGGGTATTCAGTAATGAGCTGTGTCCCAGCATTGGCCGTCCTGCTGGATGGGTGCTGTGACACCAGCCCGAGCTCTGGCACTGCCGAGGCTCAGGGCATGTTGGTGCTTGTTAGAGGAACTCCTCAAGTCAACCTTAAGAGCTGGTACAAGCACATCTAAATACTATTCTTTGCCAGCAGTGCTACGAGGCAGGAAGGGAAGAGCTGCGTTTTCCACTGGGAAGCTGCCTTGGGCCAGGTTGATGGTACAGAGCCATTGTTGTACATTAGTGTGAGTGCAGAGGCTGCTAAAGGAGGGCTGTGTTTTTTTGTCTTTCTGGATTTTCTTCTTAGAAGGAAGACATGACCCCTGATTATTTTAATTTTGATAGTGAGAAGTTTAAAATTGAGTGTGTAATGGAGACATTCGAAACCTACCTGGACGTGTTCCTGTGTAACCTGCTTTAGGAGACCCTGCCTTGGCAGGACGGTCTCCAGAGGTCCCTTCCAACCCCAGCAATTCTGTGATTCTGTACATTTGTCATTGCTTGGTCACCATCCCTTGGTTCTACATTGCTTCTGCATGCCCCTGCCTTCCCCCCAGAAAAACTGCTCTTTGCTTCTAGACCTTTAGTGAGAGCTGTGCCACAAACAGGGTCTCAGAGCCTGCTGGCTGTGAGTGGCCGTGTCACCGACCACCTCTGAGATTCAAGGAGGAGCACCCGAAAGAGACAAAGCCGTGTTTTTACATCATGCTTAGATAAGAGCTGACCTTTGAGTTTTTCTGGTGTGGTGGCATTCCAGACTCAGTATCTGGTCAAGGACAGACTTTGAAGCATTTCTACTGCTCTGACCTGCCTGATCTCAGCTATGGAGCACCATCTCCCTGAGAAATTCTTCTTTCCTGTAGTGTTAGGGATGTATCCGAACTTGGTAGGTCCTTTTAAGAGCACTCCCAGACCTGCTGCCCAGGAAGGTGCTGTCATTCAGGTGCATAACCAGGCCATCATGTGATGCATAAACAAAGCAGGGAGGGATTCGTTACACCTTTGGGAAGCCCTGCCAGCCATGGGCTTGGTTTAACGAGGTGCTCCTGGTTCTCAGGCAGCCGATGGGGGAGGGCAGGTGTGTGCAGGCAGGGTTGGGTTGTGCTGAGTCCTTTGCTTTGTGTGCATCGAGGACCACCGTGTTGCATTGTGTCTGCTCCCAGGTTAACAACACACAGCTCTGCCCCACAGCTGAGATCCCCTAAAGGTGTGAGTGGTGCAGAGTGAGCATCAGGAGAGAGCAGCTTTGCCTTTGCTAGGAGATGAGGAAGGCAGGTTGGAGTCTCCCCTGTGGAGAATCCCAGCTTCCTTGGCTGGGTGTGACTGGAGGCAGCAGCACCTGAGAAACCTGTGCTACTGTGAAAGGGCCCAGCTGCCCTTTGGGGTGGGGAGGGACTGGCACAGGATGCCCAGAGAAGCTGTGGCTGCCCCTGGATCCCTGGAAGTGTCCCAGGCCAGGTTGGAAAGGGCCTGGAGCAGCCTGGGACAGTGGGAGGTGTCCCTGCCCATGGCAGGGGGTGGGACTGGATGAGCTTTAAGGTCCCTTCCAACCCAAACCATTCCATGGTTTTATGTTGCTGTCAGCATGTTGGGATCAGGAACTGCTTGTGAAACATGGTTCAGAGAAGGGCATGGAATTCTTCCCAGTGCTGGAGGGCTGCTGGCTGAAATCTGGTTTGTGTGACTGAGCAATGGTTTAGAAAGTCACCAAAGTCTTGTTGTTTCTGTGTCCCTGTGCTAATATATAAATAGGAAATATTTCATGTGGCTTGTGCATCTTTATAGTAGTTGCTTTTCTCAGAGTGGTGTTTCTTTGGTTGTGCTGGTTTTGCCTGTAGACAAGTTTAAGCAGAATTTAATCAGAATCAATTATTTTTGGCCGGTTAGTGACCTATTCTAAGCAGTGATGTAGACATGAGCTGATGAGTGGTAGGTGATTTAGTCTCTCTAATCCTCAGCTTCAGTCTGTACCTTGGAAAAATTTTCTGAAAAGGTAAAGGAACCAAATATTTAACTGGTACTTATCTTTTAGCTCAGGTTTTCTTATCTGGAAAGTCACTGTTTGATTGGTTGGCAGTTGCATTGAGCTGCTGAGAGGGAACTGAAGTTCCTAGTGACCAATTTCTCACACCACTGGCTTCCCACAGAACCTTTCCAAGGGTCAGACAGTCCTACAGTGTACACTTGTGGTTGTTACGATGCCCATGGCCACGATGCCCCAGCACACTTTTTAATTATTCCCATTTACTGATGGGAAATCCCAGCACCTTCTGCACTTGGGTGTTGCAGTGAATCATTTTGCAGCTTGTTGTGCTGCCGGGATTTCAGAGTTGCTGGGCTTGGAGTAGTAATTAAGATTTCTCACAAAGAACTGCTTTTCCCAGCACTGGTTTCCAAGTCCAAGCTGTGCTTGTAGGTACTGATGACAGCAGAGTGCTTAACTGTATTTTTCAGCTGTTTCTGAGAACTTGTTTATGTGTTGTCTGAGTTGTTGTTAGTCTCAGCAGCCATGCATTGGTCAGGAGAGAAGTCCTGCAAGCTTTTTCAGTCGGGAAGAGAGAGAAATCCTGAAGTGTTCTTGCTTAGCATTTGAAAGAAGAACAATAGCGTGGTTGATTGTTCAAAAATGCTTAATCAGGTATCTGAAGTAAGTAGGACACTCCAAGTCCCTTTTGCTTTTAAGGAAAGAGGGCAAACGAGAATAGTCAGCTATTTCTCAAAGAGATACTGGTCCTAGTACACCTTTTCTAGACATTATGGGTGTCTAATAAGTTGTTTCAGGCTTTTATTAGAGCCTCGATCCTCTTGCAGACCTCACTGGAGAACAGCAGGGAGGTTTGGTGTAGGTCAGTGGCCATCCACAGATGAGGCAGCGTGGTTGTCTTTTCATCTGAGAGGGACTTTGGTGCTCTGGTTTAAATTTATCTTTCTAGGCTAAAGCCCCTTCCACCCCAAACCAGTCTGGGATTGTGTGAACCAGCACTCGGTGCTGGCTCACATGTGCAAGGAGTAGCATTCGATCAGTGCTGTGTTCAGGAAAACATTTGAATTCGGTGTGTGGGGTGTTGAATGCAGACAAAGCATCTTTCTGGCAGATGCCTTTACTGCCCCTGCAGCGTTTTGGGTTGTTCTGTTCAGAGCCAGGTCTTCTCTCCCTGTTTGTCAGGCTGGGCTGGTGTATGGAAGATAATGCAGAGGCCTGGGAATGATTTGGTGTCTGGCACTGCCAATAAGCTGCTCTTTGTCTCTGTAGCCCTTACCCAGTGGGGCAGCGAGTAAGAACAGGCTGTAGTTCTGATTTTTTAGGAGTTGTGGGTGACACTGTGGATAGGGTTGTATAAATATTTACTTTACTTTTCATTGGAAAAAGCCTGTCACAACATCTGAAGCAGCAGAAAAAAATTTTTTGAGAAGTTTGTGAATGTGAACTGGTGTTAAAAACCCAGGGTGGTACTTGTCGGCTTTGCTGCAGTTTCCTCTGAAATTGAAGTCGGTGTTTGAGTAGGGGAAAGGGGCCCTGTTTAGAGCTGATCTCCAGTATTGAAGTGTAATATACCTCTGTGGGGGATGGGGAGAGACTTTTACACTGTGTTACACCAGCATCTGCAAGCAGCCACAGCTCAGAGCTGTGTTTTTATTCATGCTGCTACTGACAGAAGACAAAAAATGACTGTATGGCTGAGATTACAAGTGGAGCAGCGGTGAATTTGGAATTCCTGAAGGAGGGGATTGTAAAGGCGCTCCCAGGTGTCTTCCTCAAAGATTTGGGGTTTCATTCTGCAGTGACATGGGCTTCCCCCCATCCTTTGTTCTTTCCTCCTGCAGATCTGTTCTGGTTGCACTCTCTCAGCAGTGCTAGACTTCCAGCTGGGGGAAAAATGTTTTTCTTGCTGAACTGGCACTACCCCAAGAGATTTTTCCACGGAGTGTTTTGGGCACACCCTAGATATGGGGCGTTTTGCAAGTGTCTCGTTTCAAAGGCTTGGAGAGCTCGGTGTCTTTGCTGGGCCGTCCTCAGATAAAACGCTCTAGGTAGGAGAGAACTTTAAAAATTGGCTTAGGGTTTATTTGCTGGATTTCAGAATGAAAGGAAGGGCTTAAAAATATAAACAGATGAGGGCCTGTGTATTGACTAAGAATTCAGATGGGAAGTGGGAAGAGAAGCTTGAATTGCTGTTGCGTTTGCTGCAGTTGCCCTTCACATCCCTGGAGCCAACTGGGACTGATTCAACTCTCCAGTGCACTCGGAGTTGTCTCTGGTTGTGGCTCTCTGCATTTGAAAGATTTGCTTTCACTTGAAGTACTGGAATGGTTTGCTTAAATAACATCCAGCTCCTTCTTTTCTTTACCTTTTTTTTTTTTTTTTTTTCTGTCCTATTTCTTTTCTTTTCACCCCCCTCTGACCTTCCCTGGGATAAGGTTACTTTCTGGAATGCCTGCTCCAGGTTTGACCTCAGCACTGAACAAGCTATTTATGGGAAGGGTACCTGGCACAGGCATGCCGAGTTAGGGATTTGCTAACGATGGCTGGGATTTTCCTGTAAAACATGCTGTTTCACTGCATTGCATCAGCAGCGAGGGGGGATGACGCTCTGGTGGAGGAGAATGTTTCAAAGGGGACAGTCAGAGTCTTGTGCTGTTGAAACTTTCTGTTTGCTGCTTTTGTTATGATGATGGAGCGGCTCAAAAATTCTGCGGCAGATTGGTCATGTGGAGGGTGTTTTCCCTTTTGCCTGCCCCTCCCCAGGGCAGCCCCAGCTCTGTGCCAGAGCCTGTCCGAGCAGGGAGGTGCCCCTGGGCTGCGTTTGGAGCTGTCAGGTTCCTGAGGTGAGCCCCTTGGCAGATGGCTGTTCTGTCTCTCTCTCCCCGATGCTCGTGTGCAACCACGGTGTCTGAGCTGCAAAAAACGCGATGTTCCCTGCGATAGTGGTGGCACAGCTCGGCTGGCACATCCCGTGACACGCCTGCTTCTGAGGCACATTAATTCCTGCTGCCTTATGAATGAGCACAGGGTGCTCCCTCCACAACTCTGTGATTCTCTGAGAGCCTCGGTTTTACACTTGGAGCTCCCGTGTCTGTTAAATCTGTGCATCCTGCCTGTGCTAAATACACTCACAGAACCACAGAATGGACCTTTAAGTTCATCCAGTCCCACCCCTGCCATGGGCAGGGACACCTTCCACTGTCCCAGGCTGCTCCAAGCCCTGTCCAGCCTGGCCTTGGACCTCCCTCCATCCAGGGATGGAGCAGCCACAGCGTCTCTGCTCTGCATGGACTTCCAGAGAGTTTGGAATGTCATTTTGCTGCTTCAGAAGTGCCTCCTGACAGGGTGGATTTGTGAAAAGTGACTTCATTTGGCTGCTGGCTTAATGAAATATTCAGTAATTTAAAGCAATGCCAAAAAAAAAAAACACCCCCCACTACAATAGTGACTTTTTTTTTATATTAGGCTTGAAACATTTGATCATCAAATTACCCAAAGAGGAAACTAAGGATGATCAGGGTTCTCCTCATGCAGCAGAGCTTTACACTTTTGTATTTTGTGACATTTTAGCAGTTTCCATAGTAACACATAACGGTGTTGTAAGAAATGTTGCAAGAATTTTATTTGTCTAAGGGAGGGCTTTCAAACATTAATGGAAAGCAGTGTGAATTGGAGGGAAATGTGTGTGATGGGAGGCAGAGGGAAGGGTTTGATGTAGTGCCTGGAGCGAGCAGCCATCCATAGATTGAACTGGTCTTGGCCAGCAAACAGGAAAATAAGAGAGCTTTAGTCATCTTGGGAATGTTTGCCATGAAATCTTTCCTCTCTGGTACTGTAGGTGAAGCTTGGGAATATCTGCTGTTGCTTGTTCTTCCTGGTCCAGGTAAAGAATATTTTATCTCCAAAGTGCTTCTCATCCCAGCTCATGTGCAGTTGGAGTTCATCTCTTTCCATAATATTAAAGATTTGGAGCTGTTACCCCATTGGCGTTCATGGGGGGCTCTAGGCTGAGTTGAGATAGAATTGGATGTCTTCATTTAGAAGCCTTTGAGGCAGCTCATAGGCTCAATCTGCATTTCCTGAATTCCCTGGTGGCTCCCCTTTAATACCCAGTGCTGAGCTTTGGCTGTTTCAGGGCTGGCGATGTTGCATTAGCAAATCCATTCCACTCTTGAGAGGGAACCAGAGAGGTTTTTTGTAGGTGCCATAGACAGNAAAAAAAAAAAAAAAAGGTTCCTGAGGACAGAAAGGCTTAGTGAGGGATATTTGTATGCACATATAAAATATGTGGGTATATGTGAAGTTTTGGGTCAGCAGCTGTGCTCCCAGGCCTGTATTTCCATCCAGCTGTGTGACTTGAGGCAGTGGAGGGCAGTGAAAGTTCCCTGCCCTCTGGATGGAGCTCAGGGAAGGTCAGAGGGTGCAGACGGTTCCCTGCATTTTTTTGGACCCCGTTGTTGCAGTGACAGAAGCAGCGGGGGCTGTGGGCAGCACGAGTGGCCTGAGCAGTGCTGGAGCAGGAGGTTCCTGTGCTCGGAGCTGGCACTGTGTGACCCTTCCTGTGCTTCCCTGCAGCTGGGAGGGAGATGGGACACACAGAGCAGGGCAGGGAGCTCTCTGATCCCAGGGACACCTGGGCAGGCACAGGTGGGTTTGAGGGGCTGCAGGGCTCTGCTCTGACAACACTGAGCTGCTGTGGGAGGGGGTGATGGCTCTCCCTGTCCCTAGTGGCTTTTTTCTGCACTGGACTCCCACATCCCAGTGGCCAGGGGGAGAATATTTCTGTTCAGCAGCCGTTGCTATTCCGAGGCTGGGACAGTTGCATGAATAAAAATCGCAGCAGCTAAATCTGCCTATTTTTGTGTGAATTGGAGCCCTTCTCCATGTGACTTCTGCTATTCCTGTGCTGGCTATTTCAAAAAAATGAGACAATCAGCCTTCTGTAGATCTGCATTTTGAATGCAGAACACTTGCAGGGCTCTTGCTCCATGTATGCAACATTTTGTGGTGATGGCTTTTTACTGTCTCAGGCTAAAACAAGAAAATTATTCTCTCTCTGTTCCTTCCATGTCGTAGGTAGCTCTCCTGCCATTAGCAGAGATTTCTGAAAGTCAAAGGCAAGGTGCTGTTTATACTGAGACAGCAGAAAATAATGTGAAGAAACCAAGCACATTAGGAAATCTCCCAAGGCATTAACCACTTTTCCTATGTCAGGGTGGATTAAATTGATACAGATTAATTTTCAAGTATTTTTCATTGTAATAGACACAGCAGAGTGTCGTGTAATGACTTCTCCAAGGTTCGTTGTGCATATATTGGTCAAAACCATCCCATTTTAAATAAAATAAATCTGTTTGAGTAGTAGCCAGCCACTTAAAGAAGATTCCTCAGTGTGATGATTCATATTGTGCCTAAAGACAGCTTTCCATATTCAGCCCTTGCTTGCTCCCCCCTACCATCCCCCTCTCCCTGCCTCTGGAAATGGGCAGGAAGCCTGAACCAGCTTAACTCTTAGTTGTTTAAACCTACTTTTAATAAGAGATACTTGTAAAAAATCTTACCTGAAGGCTCTGATTGGCATTGTGTTGTGTATTAGATGTTAACCTGGTTTATGAAGTGTGTAACTGCTGGTTTTTCTTTTTTAGCTGCTTTTTTCCTGAATGTGAGCTGTTCTTTGAATTCTTCCTAACAGGCTGGAATTACATCTGTCTCCAGTTACCGTGGTTCTGTGCTGGTTCACTCTTTTGTGTGAATCTTCCACTTGTCAGACCTGCCCCAGTGCCCCTCCTCTCCCTCTGCATCACCTCTCCTGGGGTATTCATGGCCAGGTCTTTTTAATGGAAAGAGTTCTAGTTCTTTTTGCAGCTAATTCTCCTGTGTGCTGGCTCTTGAGACAGTATTTACTTTCAAAATAGTGTCCTCTGAGGAGAGAAAATTTTCATGACCCATCCAAATTGTCATGGCACAGCTCTGCCTTGGTTTCTCCCCCCATTTCTCTCTGTACCAGGCGTGCTTTGGTTATGTTAAACTGAAACCAGACGCCCTCCAGGCTGGGTACAGGTAAGCCCTGATCAGATTAGCTGTTCTGCAAATTGAGTTGGTTATTGTACCAATGTTTTCTTGTGCTTGGGCAATGAATTTGTGTGCCAGGACAAGGTGCTTCTCTCTAAAAAATGAAAGGAAAAATGACTTGATTAAGCATTTCAGTGGCTTTATGAAGAATAGTGCAAATTCTCACAGAATACCTGCAGTTGGAAGAGACCTGCAAGGATCACCCAGTCCAACTCCTGGCCCTGCACAGACACCCCAGCAATCCCACCCTGTAGAAAGATGCTCTGTGAAAACTCTGTGGTGCTCAGTGATGCAGCTCCCTGAAAGAGAGGAGGATGAGGAGGAAAGGTTGTGGGTGTTTCCTTCGCTGTTGTCGTGTCTGTGAAGATTTTGGTTGTAAATTCCCAGACGCTTGGAACAAGCAGTGACTGCAGGACTCCAGTGGGGAGGGAACCTCTGCAGCCCCTCCCAGCACTAACGAGGTGGTCCCCACTAATGAGGGTCTGTTGCTGGAACTGAGTGTTACTGGGTGAATCTGCTGGAGGAACCCTCTCTTCATTGTTTTCCTCTGATGTTGCGGCATTCCTCAAAATCCCTTTCATCTACTTCTTGTCTGCTTGTTAACAACCATCTGCATGCAGAGCACTTGGCTGCTTTCAATCTTTGCCTTATATAATTGAAGTTTCCCCCCCCTCCTTCCCTCCTTTTGGAGCTTTTTGGTAGGATTTTTTTTCCTCTCTGCTGTAGGTGTTTGAATTTTTCAACTAGACAAACTAGTACATAGAGTGATCTTCCTGTTCTGGGCTTGCTGCAGTTGTCATACTGGGGGGGAAAAAAATTGGTTTTACTTAAATTTCTTAGGCCTGGGAGAAAACTTTGCTGCCCAGAGAAGCTGTGGCTGCCCCTGGGTCCCTGGAAATGTCCCAGGCCAGGTTGGATGGGGCTTGGAGCAGCCTGGGACAGTGGGAGGTGTCCCTGCCATGGCAGGGGTGGGACTGAATGAGCTTTAAGGTCCCTCCCAACCCAAACCAAACCATTTTGTGATTCTGTAAAACTGTGTAATTTTCCTTCCAGTTTGAGAGACTGCAACCAAAAATTTCAAGAGAACCTATCCAGAGAAGCCTTTTCTCTTTTTTTTTTTTTTTTTCCTTTTTTTTTTTTTTTCACTGTTGGGTCCTTCAGAGATCTGCTGGAGTTTTAAAGTGAGTTGGATGCTCATTGCCCAGTGATTGGGGATTTTGTTGGATGAGGAATAGTGGGGATGTGCCTGTCCTCGCTGCCCTTGGCAACTGCTGACCTGGTACAAATGGGAGTTTTAATTGAAGTAATGGAGCTCTCCTGTGTTTCACTTCATTTCTGAGAGTAGCTTGTCCAAAAGCATCTTGGTTTATTTATTTAGCTGATGCTTGGTGAGGTAAAGGGGCTTCTGAGAATGTGTGATGATCTCCTTAGCTGTGGCTCATGCTGCTGTCTCAGAAAGCAGACAGGTAGCTCCCCTCCTCCTCCTCCTCCCTGCAGCAGCTGCCTGACTCCCTCCAGGATTAATCATCTCCATCGAGCCTCTGATCAGTTTTTGACACACATTAGGGCAGGGAGCTGATGGAAAAGTGTTGTCTTCCTTCACGGAGATGTCTTGGAGAATGTAAAAATCCATGCAAAAATCTCCCTTTTCCCGTCACTGTAATTGCTTGTTAGCTCAGAGCTGGGTAATGTCACTTCTAGAGTTGCATTTATTGCATAGAATTTTATGATAATTTCAGAGGGACGTTTTTGCTTTTACCGAGGTTCTTTTCTTTTTTTATTCAGGTGGAAACATCCCACCCTGTGTAGTAGTGATGAACTCCCTGGCCCTTGGAGCCAGCTGACAGTGCAGAGCTACACTGGCTGATTACAGTTCTAGTTCTTACCACAGCTTCTTCCAGCTCCTCTAATGAAAAAAAAATTGTATCTCTTCCAGAGCTGGGAATCCTCTAGGTCTGGGGAGGTGCAAATGTGTAATGGTTTGGCTGCAGATCCCCCTTGGCCCTCTGGACCCTTGGAGCATGTGCAGTAATGGACTCAGCCACGGCTCTTTGTTTCTGGTACAATGACTTTTGTGTTGGCTTTTGTTGTGAAACTCTTGGCTTCAAAGTTTGTGAATGTGTTTGAAAACCTCCCATGTGCTGTAGGCTTTCTTCTGCCATGTGCAGTAACGTGTGATGGGCCAGGACAGAGCAGGGCAGTCTCAGCTCAGCCCAGGGTGACCCTGCCATGGGGAGTGGTCCTGTGCTTGTGCATCAGCCCTGGCCTTGGAGAGAGCTCAGCCTGACAGCTGAGAAGTCCCAGTGCATTGAGAGGCCTCTGTTCTGTTCTTTGTGTGAACCTTCTGTAGTTTTACCAAGCATTAGGGTATGGAAGATGTTGTAATACTCCAAACTGTTCTCATTTGCTGCCTTTCCTCATGGATTACTTGACTGAAAGTTGCCCCAGCTCAGTTTTTTTTTGGTTCTTGTCCTGGCTTTTAGACACGTTAATGTGACGTTCTTTGCTTCAGTTTGTAAATAAAAAAAAGGAAATTTAAAAAAAATTCACTTCTGGAAAAGCCCATCTCCTAGAAAGTGGTGACTGCAGGGTGAGTAATGCTCCATTCACTGCCACTCCCTCTTCCCCCAAAAGATCAGGGAAACCCTCCTGAACACATCTTTGATAAAAAAATTCTCCTGATGAGATTGATGTCTTGATTTTTTGAGAGACTGGGGAGATTTGGGATAACGATGGAAGCTCTGCTTCTTGGATGAGATGTTTCAATGCCACCAATCAAAACATCTTCTAAAAATACCCCATCTTCAACAAGAATCTATTCTTGCGGATTGGAGCCCAGTATTAAAGAACATGCTGTTGGTTTCAAATAGTCCAAATTAAAAGAAACAGACCAATATTCCTCTCTCTTTTCTCCCTTTCCAACTCCTTTTAGAACTGCTGGATATTTGTTGCAGGCTTCACACAGCAGGAAATAAAATTAGAGTATGAGATGCTCCAAACTGTGGCACTTGAACTGCAGTGGAGTTTGCTCAGAAGGTGGAAAGTGTCCTGATTTCTCTACAGCTACTTTTATTCTGTCTCCTGCCTTGTTTCTTGGCATGAAACAAACATTATCTAGTCCTTGTGAAAAGTCCTGGAGTAGAGAGTGTGTCTTGGCTGAACCTGATTAAAAGGGCTGAGGAAAATCTATCCAAGAAAAATAAATTTCTGGTGGAGCAGCCAACAGAGTGTGTGACATGAATCACTTCTGGAGGGATGGGGGTGGTATAGAGAGGTGCTTTTGATTTGGCCCTGGGAAATATGGATGAAAGAGGGGGATGAAGACCCTTCTTCTGTGTCCTTACAGGCACAGTTAAGATATAACCACCTCTTTATAGCCTACAATAATTCAGTTCTTGGTGTTTTCTCACCACTTCTCTTTCCACCTTGTACCCTGATCTTCTCTAGAGAAGAGCATCTCCCTTTTCTCCTGCTCTGTAGACCATGGAGCTGGGTATCTCGGATAGGGCAGTGTTGGCTTTCATCCCAGAGGGAGTTTGATGCATTGGTTTAAATTTTAACTTTCTAGGGTGAGATCTAAGTTGTTTCAGGGCAGAGCAGAAGGGAACCATATCCCATCCCTGGAATTGTCCAAGGCCAGGTTGGATGGGGCTTGGAAGGTGTCCCTGCCCATGGCAGGGGGTAGAACAAGATGGTTTTTGAGATCCTTTCCAACCCAGACCATTCTGGGATTCTGGATCTGCCAGCTCTGGTGCTGGGGATCATCTCTCCCACTGTGGCACTGCCTGTGAAGGGCTTCATCCCCCAAAGTCCAGCAGTGACACAAACCCCACAGAGCTGCTGGGGTGGGGTTCCTGGGGCTGCCCACACTCTGGGGTTATTGGTTTGCAGAGGTACCTCCCAGGGCTGTTCATTTAGGGAGGGAGAGGAGCTGAACAGCCAGCCCTGGCTGGCGAGGGCACGGCTCCCGGGTGCTGTGTGTCCTCTCCCCAGCCCCTGTGGGGTTGGGGTTGGCTTTCCCAGCTTGTCTGTGGTTGCCTCCTCTCCCCATCCAGCCCCTCGCTCCCGGGCTTGGGTCAGGAGCTCCCCTGTTTGCACTCACAACAGGGAGGAGCTCTGTAGCAGTGGCAAAGCTGCCACGTCTGCTTGATACAGACCCGCATTGTCCTTGACAAGGAAAGAGCCTTCCAGTAACTCACCTTGCCAGCAAGAAATAGGATTTATTTTTTAATTTTTTTTTTATTAAGAGCAGCTGAGCTGCTTGGAAATCAGTGCAGTGTTTAGTGACACCCAAGGAGGATGTACTTTTGTGAATAGAAAATGCTGCTTAATTGCTCAAGACGGCAGTTTATTCTTTCACATTATGGAATTTCAGTCTGTGTGAACCCAGCAATGTGGCTCTGAACTCATTATTTTGATTTCTTGCTCGCTGCCTTGACATAGTAGAAAGCACCTCTCCCTTGCAGAATGAAGTGCTGAATCTTTCTGTATCTAAATGAGATTAAATTAATGCTGCATTCTGGGGAGCTCTTTTATAAAGAATCAGCAGCATTCTGCTCTTCTGCAGGATTGTGTTAATCATCAGAGAGTTGAAGGACTGTGGCCACATAAAGCTGTGTAACAGGCCAGCAGAAAGCTGGAAAGTGCTGAAGGATAACTCAGGTATCTCTGGAAAGAGAAGCAGGCTGCAGGAACCCTGAGTCACAGGAATAAATGTAATTGACTGTACATTTCCCCAACAGCAGCTGAATCCGACTGTTCTAAAGTAAAAATGGTTTTGTTTTCTCTTTCACATGTGACGTACAATCCTTTTTTTAGCTGCTTGTGTCTTTTAAACTATAGGGAATTGTGAATGACTTGTGTGAATTTATAGTGAGTTTTGAAAGGCTTGGAAGCATTTTGGAGTGTGTGTGTATGTACACACTGTGTGCGTGGGGTATACAACCAACTTTCTTAAAGAAGCCTCTGTGTGTATTTAGATCCCAGCAGTTTGAGGCCCTTGCTCTCATCTCTGTAGTTCCAGATATCCAGGGCCTCCCCACGCTCACAGGGAACCATTTCTTCCTGATATCTCATAACCTGCCCAAGCTCAGTCTTGCTCTTTCTCTATGTGTCAATAATTTTATTGCACAGAGGATTTAGGCTGCACCACATAGCTCTGTTCCTGAAACCACTTCTGCATGCTTTGAAAGAAAAACTAAGGAGGAGGATTTGCTCTTTATGGTGGAGTTCATTCATGTTGGTAGAGGTTGTTCTCAATTTCGAAACACGAGGTTTAACATCTCTTCTAGAACTTGTATCTTTATTTGGGTAGCAGGATACAAAATACTTAAACATGGTGAATTCCTATAGCTTGGTGCCTTGTTCCTGGCTTCTGTACCACCGGTTTTATCTTAGTTTCTAACTTGCTGTAGCAAAAGCAGAGAGCTGTTAGATAAGGAGCTTTTGAAGATGAGACTTGTCAAGAAGAAAACAGCCTTGTAAGCCTTGCTTAGTCAGCCTTCAGATGGAATTAAGTGGCTGCAAATTAATTTGTTCTTAATAAACTAAACTGAATACAGTCACCAGTTTATCCAGGACTTTGTTTATAAGGCCCAACAGACTTCTTGTAGCTTTTTTGTTGTTGTAAGTTTTGTTTTTATATCAGAGGACATAAATCATAAGTTCTTTGATCCCTTTGAAGGTCAACGTCAGGATCCTCCTGTATCAGTCTGAACTGGTGTCTCTGGGGAGGAAAGCTTTGCCCAAAACACACTTATAAATGGAGGAGAATGTACTGAAGAGGAAATATTGCCTGTGCATGTTCTGTGTCTCAAGCTGCAGTTGTACAGCATTGCCTGTTGCCCTAGATTTTCAAGGATGAAGCTTTCACAGGCTCTTAGCAGGAATAGTTGGCATTGTTTACATGCAAAGATATTTTTTATTTAAGTAAAATAAGTATAAATAATCCTTGACCGAAGCCCACATGGGTTTTGCAGCATTTTGGTTTTTTCCTTAGAGAAATAAGGGGAAAGTGCTGCTCTGGGAGGTAAGACTTTATCTATGGAATGTGCCTAAACATCCTCTTGTAACTCCTCCCTGGTGAACACGAAGCATCTGTGCTGCCTGTAAAACTGTTTGCATTGAGCTGAGGAAGAGCAGGGATCAAAAAGAGCCATGGTGGTTCTCTGAGGTTCACTGGGTCACTGTGGCCACCTCTGCTGAGCTCCCTGAGCCCTTCCAGCCCTAACAGGTGTCTCCCTGAAAATATGTGCCAGTGTTTGCTGTCTGCTGGGGAAGAACAGTGTTCCTTTGTTGCTGTTTGGAGAGAGGAGGGAATCCAGCCAAGTTCAGTGCTGCTTCATGGCAGAACATATCTCAGTGCTTTGAAGCTGTGTGCTTTTTAAAATGAGACCATCTAGACTGCAGCTCTGCAGTTCTTTCTTGCATTCACTGAAATGTGCTCCAGTTAGTGACACGTTCTTCTGCTAAGATTTCTTCTATGAAAATTCTGTCCATTTTTTAATCCTCTTTCTGTTACTGCTGCCATGTTTGACAGAGAGCTACTAGTTCTCTATCTGTCCTTTTGGGGGACACACAACAAACCCAAAAATTCTACTAGTTAGTCATCGTCCTGGTCTCAAATGCCACCTCTTTCAAACACCTGGGCTCTAACATTGGGCATAAAGACTGGCCTGAGCAGCTCAATTTCAAGACTGCAAGTTGGCAGAGGGATGTGCAGATACTGCTGTTTTCTACTGTTAAATATAATCTTTCTCATGAACAGATTAATGCATAAAACCACTGGGCAGTTGCACACAGCGGCCTCTTGTCCCCCAGGCACAGATAAATAAATCCTGTAAAATAATATAAAAACACTAAAATATAAAATAAAAACAGTATATATATATATGTATTATATATTTTATATATATAATATAATATAAAAACAGTAAAATATAAAATAGATACATAAATAGTGATGGGTTTTGATCTCTTACTCCCAGAAAACTGCTGAGCTCCTGCTCAGGAGAGGCTGCTGCTGTGTGGGTGCCTGCAGCCCTGGCATGGCCCTGGCAAGGGCTGAAGCTGCTCCCAGCTGCCTCGCTGGGCTTTGTGTGCTGATTAGTTTATTTGAGAGCTTGGGAGTGTGTTAAAAAGGTTCTGTAATGCAAAGTACTTGTCACTTAAAAATTGGACTTGTATTTTCTGTGTTACGATGTTTTAACTCGAAATTTAAGGCAGTATTGTTGTTTTAGATGTAATTATAAGCTCCAGCAGAGCTCCTGTCTCTTTATATGGTTTTCTATACTTATTGAAAATATCTGAGAAGAATAGAGGAAAAGCAAAGCATGGGGGGAAGGTAATTGATGAACACCCCTCCCTGCTGGAATGGGAATGAAGCTAAGGCATATTCTGGTTGTTCATGTTCAGTAAGAAGCTTTCTCTTTAAGGTGTAATTTTTCTATCCTGAATCTTCTCTCCTCTGGAACCTGTTCAGGATGTGTTTGTCTCAGTCAGCCCTCCCTGTGCTCCCAGCCCAAGGCTGGCTCTGGCTCTGGAGGTGTGAAGCCACTTGCTGTGGCTTTCCATGAGGCTGCCATGCTTTTTGTGGGAGCTTGGAAACTTCTTTGATTCTTGCCTGAACCTCATTTTGGAACTTACTACACATAAATATTTATACAAATATTCAGTGTTTGTATATAATACTTTGGTTGAACCTTTTAGAGCTTTTCTTTTGCTAAAGTTTGTCATTGAAGGGGTTTGCTGTCACACTGTGAAGGTCAGAAACATTTTATGGGCCATAAAGTTGAGACTTTTCAAGCTCTGTGGGTATCCCATGACAAAAGTGAAGCTGCTTTTTTTTCCTTGCTTTGAAGATAATCTTTTGCCATTTAGGAATGGTTTTTGATATTATTTGCTTTTAGGAACTTGACTGTGTGGATTTCTGTCCCGTGTCTTCAAAAAGCAGACATTTGTGGAGCTGTGTACTGACAAGCAGAAAGACAAATTCGGGATGATCTGCTCTGGAGAGAATCCAAGTGTTTTAATTTATGTGTATGTAATTCTAGTATCTCTCCTAGAGCCAAGTCTGCCCTCCTTAGACCTGATGATAATGCTTAGCACACAGTGGTTTTATCTTGAAAGCACTGCACAAGCATGAACTAACCTGGCAGTTAAACCTTAAACTTTCTTTTAGGTGACATTTCCTCAGATGTGAGAGCCACTGCCTGTGTCTGCATTGTTTGTAGTGTTAAATACAGACCAGGAGCTCAGCACAGACTGTCAGGCTCTGGCAAAAGAGAGCTAAAAAAAGAGTGCCAGAATCCCAGACTGGTTTGGGTTGGCAGGGACCTTAAAGCTCATCCAGTCTCACCCCCTTGCCATGGGCAGGGACACCTCCCACTGTCCCAGATTGCTCCAGGCCCTGTCCATCCTGGCCTGGGACACTTGCAAGGATCCAGGGGCAGCCACAGATTTTCCCTTTTTCTTTTCTTAATTTGAATTTTTAAATTATTCTTATTTTAAAATATTTTAAATTTGAATTACTCTGCAAATACTTGTGTCAGGACGTCCAGAGGCCCTGCTGCTGTTCTGTGTGGGGGGATTGGGCAGCTTGGAGCTGCTGTCATTCCCAGGGACAAGAGGACACGTCACGGGCTGTTAAGTCCTTGAGAACCATTCCTGGCTCCCTCGGATTGTGGTGCAGCTTAAAAAACCTTTATCTTTGTGCTTTTGCTGAGGGTTATTGTTGCTTCCCTTAGTTCCCTTAGCAGAACAGGTGGCCTTTTTTCTTTGGTGTCTTGGCAGATTTCCTCTTAAGTCTTATTTTAGCGAGTTGAAAGAGGAAGAGGGCACAGGGTGCTTTTTGAAGCCATATTCACTGAGGATTTATTCCCACCAGTGTTGTGAAGTCTGGAATAGTTACTCTGGAATTCTTTGCTGTTTTGAAGCAATTACAGTTTCTTGGTTTCTCAATTGTGAAGTAGAAGATGTCCTATAAAAGAAGAATATATCCAGGAGAAGCATTTAAACAGAGAAAGAAGGGTCACAGTTTTATTCACTGCCCCAGGATTTATCCACTTTGTCTTGAGACAGGTTTTACAGGAGCTTGTGAGGGCATGGAAAGATGAAAACAAACATGGTCAGCTCTCTCCATGGCATAGTAGGTGGTTGAACAGAATTTCTGCATGATGAATTTTGACATTTATTAACCCCCCCATTGCCTCACCTTTGTCCCTCTTTCTGTAGCTTTGAGTGAAGTCCAGCCTGAAGTGCCTGGTGAGCAGATGCAGAGATGCTCCACTGCTGCAATTAGACACTAAGTTTTTGCACACATTTTCTGTAAGGACAGCTGAAGATGGGCTCAGCCTGTTCTTTTCCTGCCCTGTGAAATCAACAGAGGCCTAATCTTTCTCAAAAACAAACAAAAAGTTCAGTTATTACTAAATACATCTTAAAAGGCTTTGGGTTTTGTCAACAGTGTGAGCAGCAGAAAGGGAGGCAGATGCTTGTGATGGGTTTCTCTGCAGGTGCTTGAGGGAAAACTGAGCACTGATTTTGCAGGTCTGGCTGTGTCACCTCTGTCACAGTGTGTCTCTTTTTCCATTAGCTGCAGGACAATCTGAGTAATCAGATTCCCCAGTGAATTAGAGCTGAGACACTTTGGTTGTGTGCTCTTGTCTTGGTGTGTGATTCAGAGTTTTGACTGGGACTTTGGGAGGGTGACTTGCCTGGAGCTGTGGTGAAGAACTAGGATTGCTTATTAGGAGTAGCTGCAAGAAGAGGTGCCTGTTGTGAGTCTGTTCCACCTCCCTGTTTTCTAATTGTGTGCTTGAATTTCTCCCTGCTCAACTCACCTGTAATAAATCAGACACCCACAGGTTACATGACCCTTATCTCTGTCTCTTCTGATAAAGGTCTTTAAATGATATTTCCATTAAGGTTTTTAGCAAACATGGGCTGGAGGATTGCTTTTAAGGACCAAGCTGTGTTTGAACTCAGTTTTATTTTAAGTGTAGGCCAGCCCAGGTATTTTAGGTTGCTCTGTGCAGGTGACTGCAGGACTGTAACCCTGACCTGCTTGAAGCTCTCCTGGTAACACATTTGATGCTGTGCTATAAATATCGAGTGACTTTCCAAACATAATGAGTTTCTTTATTGTCCTCTGAATAATGTGCGAAGCAGGTGTGAGCTCCACATCCCCTTCCAGCAGGATTTCCAGTGAGGACAGTGTGTCTTGATCTTCCAGCTGCTGGTCTGGAAGGAGCAGGACAAGACTGGCATGGATGGAGTGGGGCAGTGCCTTGGGCAGTGGGACAGAAATGCTGCTGGAAGAAGACAAAATGATCCTGAGAGAACTGGCAGGAAAAGAAAGAAAGCAAGCTCAGAGAACTGGTGTCAAGAATACTTGTTTTTGCCTTAGATCATAAGGCCAGATGAGATCATTTGTGTGAGAAGACATCACTGTGGAGGCTGATTTAGCTGAGTAAAGGCTTGTTTGCTTGAGCTGGAATGGATTTTCAAAACCATTCTTTTCCTGCTTTGGTTGATGTTGTAGCCATCAGTTCTTGTTTCCTCCCTTGCCTGTTGGGTTGGGAAGCCATGGAGCAAATACAAGTACTTGTGGATGTGATCTTGTTGCCTCTTGCCATCTGAAGAGAGCTTGAATTTGAACAGGAGATGTGATGACTTTTTACATCTGTTGTTATTTACTTAAAACTTCACTAAAATTTTCTGGCTTGTTGATGGATCATTTACCACCCCTCCCTTCTTTTTTTAAAGAAGGCTTCATAGTGGTCTGATTCCAACAGTGCTTTTCCTCAATGATCCAAACTCATTTTTCTCTCCATTTTTTAAACACCCCATAAATCCCAATACTCCAATTCTGCCCTATATTCTTTTGTGTCAGCTAAATACAGTCAGAAGTGTTAAGTGTGTTTTCATGCTCTCCTTTGCTGTCAGTATCAGTGAGCCATCTTGCTGTCAGTGATGTGTCTCACTACTTTTGGTCCTTCAATCAAGGTTTATTTAGGTTTTTGTTTTGCAGAAACTACTCAAAGTGCCTCCTGTTCCTGGTCTGTCCTTTCAGTTGCTCTTCATCTGGGACGTGGTTTGTGTACTCTGGGACTTATCTTTAGGCATTTAAACACATTTTTTGTTACATACACAGAGTTTTAGACTTGGAGAAACTTCGTGTTTTACCTCTTGTAAAGTTAGGAGCATGGAGCTGTTTAATGGAACTGGGATTTCATTGAAGAATTCCTTGGCTGCTTCTCTCTTGGCTCTGATGTTCTTGCCCCCTTCTTCCTCTTTGTCTCCTTTTGCTGTGCCATCTGTCTGTCATCTGCTTTCTCATTTCTCTGACCTATTTATGAAATATATTTGCACAACCCCTTTTGCAATGGCTAGAGAGGAGTATTGGAATTGTGACCAGACTTATTTCCTCTTCCCCTTGGTTCAGTTTGCCAGCTCCAACCCATAGGGTTCAAGTGCATGTCTCTGGTCTTGTCCTAAATAGCACCTAAGTGGTTTCAAACCAGGGCTGTGCAGAGAATTTTCTGGTCGTGGCAAGGCAGAACAAGGCAGCAGCATAAACCTCAGAGGCTGAGATTTGTCTGAGTCCTGGCAGGAGGTGGAGTCGGGTTTGGGTTGCAGCTCTTGCTTGTCAGAGTTCAACTCTCACAAAGAGGAACTTTATTTCCGAGGCTTTGGACAGTGATTTCATTGTCCCAGAACTGCTGGGCATGAAGGGGCACATTGAGGCCCTGTCACCAGTCCAGGTTCTGAGTCCACACCTGTCGAGGGGCAGCAGCAGCAGCAGCCTCTCTCTCCTGCCATTGTGGTTCTCTCCTTTCTCATGTGGGAGGATTAAGGCTGGGATTTGCTGCAGCTGGTGTCAAACCCGGCCCAAGAGCAAACTCTGGAAGCAGTAGGGTGGCTGTTGGCACACACAGGGTGAGACACCACTGTGGGAGCAGCCAGCATGGATGGGCCTCCTTTTGTAGAATCCTGGAATGGTTTGGGTTGGAAGGGACCTTAAAGCTCATCCAGTGCCACCCCTGCCGTGGGCAGGGACACCTCCCACTGTGCCAGGGTGCTCTGAGCCCCATCCAGCCTGGCCTGGGACACTTGCAGGGATCCAGGGACAGCCACAGCTGTTGTAAAATAGGAAGGGTTGCACAGTCCTGCTCTCCAAATTCACGTTGAAGATGCCTCATGTAGCTGAACTAATAAAAAGCCCAAACAACAGAGTTACTACATGAGTGGATTGTTAACCTGCAGCTGACCCCTCGCTTTTAATCTCAGTAAACGAAATGAAGCCCATATAATCACTCCTAAATTCGTGTGTGTATCTGTGACACATATTTTGTTCCAGAAGAGCCTGGCAGTGGGGAGGGGGAGGGCAGCTATAGGATCAGAGTGCCACAAGGTGAAAGCCCTCCCTTTGTTCTGCTTTTCTTCACCCACCTCTCCTGTTCTTGGGAGGGAGTGTGGGCTTGATCAGAGGGAACCTTTTTGGCAAGTGTTTAATTAATTAAAAGAGAGAAGGTAGTAAATTGATGGTTACAGTGGAATGTCTTCTGTGATGCTAAAACCATTCCACTCTAAAGTGATCTTGTGCCTGGAACAATAAATACCCCACAGATAACAGAGCCTCTTGACCATGAGCCAGAACTCTTCTGGCCATTTAATAGATGAGAAAAAGATGTCAAGTACCATGGCCAGGATCAAACAGCAAATCTGTGATGGAGCATGGAATTAGCAGATTGGGATTGGCAGCCCAGCTTTGAGCCCTTTAAACCATAAGACTTTATTCCTCCCCCCCACTGCTCTGCCACGTTTCAGAAGATGGATGAGAGCCCTCATTTGGGATTCCACAGTGGCAGTGTCCTATTCCCTAAGGGAAGGTCTTCCTTTGTGATGTAGTAAATAAGCATTAGATTCCCACCATGGATATACAGACATGGATTCTGTTATCAGCATCTTGCTATTCTTCCTTTTTGTTTGTTCTTCACTTTTCCCCCTGGTCAGATGTGGATTTCCTCCTTGGATCCTACCTGGAGTTAATCCCTTAACTCTGCTCTCAGTGATAGTTCCTGTGTTCTCTCTTGTGGGTTGGTGCCTTTTGGCTCTGTAGGGGAAATGAATCTGCACGTATGTGACTTTATGTATTTGGAGTCTCCAGAGTTCATCTTCCCAAGTCCTTGTGGAAACTTGTCCTGCAAGGAGTCCTTGAGGACATGGCACTGGCGGGGCTGTCCTCGCCAGGCTCCCCCAGGGTCTCGTGCAGCAAACACGATTTGTGATTTAGATGGTTCATGTCCGAATCCCAACATTCGGGTTGTGAACATCAGTTGCCACCTCAGCTCTGCAGACTCAGATCCTGCTTCCTTCCCCCTGCAATGCTTGCATGCTCTCAGGGTTTGAATTAAGTCCGTGCTCTTTTTCAGCAGAGTAAATAGGGGATCTGTAAGTTTAAACATTAAGGCCTTTGTCAGCCCACAGCGAGTAGCAGAGGCCTCCTGTGGTTAAAACTATGTTTGGGGGAGGCCCTTGTTTTACAGTGCACTGGGTTGTGTTGAAGGATGGTTTGGCTGCTTGGGACCAGAGCAGGGCACAGGTGGAGGGAGCTCTGGCAGGAGCTGTGCTCTGCTTGTCCTCTCCCAGCCACTTGTGTGCACAACTTTTGGTCCTTGTCTCAAAGGGCAGGGCCTCCATCAGGCTGGACAGGAGGATATCACCCACAGGACTTGGCTGCAGCCCTCAGATGAGTTATCAACTGGATCCTTGGCTCCTTTTTGTCTCCATCACTTCCTAGCAGATCATTCAGCATTTGTTGTTCAGCTCTAGTGTGTGCCACCTCTGCCATGTGTTGGGTGAAATGCTCCTCCTTTCTACTGTCCAGAAATTGCTGGGGTTTAAAATGGTTTCTGGCTTCAGAAGATAGTACGGGCTCAAATAGTGGCTCTTAAACTGTGCTCTGTGGGACCATGCAGGGGGATTTGCAGATTGATTAAATGTGATTCATTAAATGATGGAAAACTTGATAAAGGAGCCAGGAATGCCCGAGAAATTCACGGGTGCTGACAGACATCCACTGGTGCCAAAGCTGTGATGAGGAGTGGAGGGAAGTGACACGATGTGTTGGTGGTTGAATGCAGATGAGATGGGAAGCTCCCTGAAAACCCTTCATTAGTGGCATTCATTAGTGGCCAGAGCTGCTCTTCTGGAAGATTCTTCGACCTGGTCAGAGCTCAGTCCTTTCTTGGAAAGCAGAGATGCTCTTTTGTGTCTCCCATTTGATGTTTGAATCCAGTGTTTCTTCAGTCCTTTGTGTGCCAGAGCATCGCTGATAAAAGGGTGATAAAAGGGGTTTCACGTGGCCGAACAATGCAGATTGTGCCTTTCTTCTCATGGAAATGCAGCTGGATTTTCACAGCCTTATTTTGGCCATCTCCAGCCACCCCAGGACAGCTCTGCCCAAAGCTCCTTCCTCTTTTGCCCTCGTTTACCTACCCCAAACCAGCAGCTTCCCCTGCATCCGCAAGGATCTCGGTCTCAGATTTGATCCAGTGCCATGAAACCTTTCTGTGCCTTTGCTGTGGAACACAATTGCGAAGTCTGTAATTTATACCTTCTGATCTGCTGCCTCTGGTGCTGCCTGCCCATGGTTAAGTAGCTGGAAGCAGCTGCCCTTCTCCCTGGCCGTGCCACCCCGATGCTCCGTGGCCCCTTTCTGCCGTGTTTCTCTGGCTCCAGGCACAGCCGAGCATAGCGTGACTCACATCAGTCTCCTGTTGTCCCTCTCCCTTCCCATTTTTCTCTGGACTTTTTCCATGCTCCTGTACTCTACAGCAGTCCTTCAGCCAGGACTGTTTTATCCCATTTCTTAGATAAAGGGCTTGGAGGCCAGAAATGTGTTATTTCTGTGTTAACTGGAAGAGCTCTTTGGGTTGAGAGAGGAAACTTTCCTTGGATCAATGCCAGAAATAGCACGGCTGCCCCTTCTCTTGACTAAATGACCTTCAGATTTAATATTGATCTGTAGCTTTATTCTCGCTCTGGTTTCGACTGAAGGGGTGGTCTTTGCTGGGGACTGCCTTGGGAGAGGCCTGGGTAGGGACTTGTGCTAAGAGGGGCTGCAGAGGAGCCAAGCACAGCACCACAGAGAATATCTGCATCCAGTGGGTGTTCTCTTTCCCTAAAGGACATGGTGTTCCTGGTGCTTTGAACAGGGATGACCTCCCCCTGCTTCAAGCCAAAAAAGAAAAGGGAATTTCGTTTTTCCTACAACTCTGAAGTTACTGGGATTGAAGGCTTGGAAATCAGGGCAAACCCCTGAGTGAGTGGGCCTGAGCTGGGATTGCACTCGTGGAACTTGCTCCCAGTGCTGTCCCAAAGGCTGGGAAGCAGATTGCTGCTCTCCTGGAAGGCAGGGAGCCTTGGGACTGCACCTGCTGGGTGAATTCATACCACTGGTGCAGTTCTGCATCAGTGCTGCTCTGCTGCTTCAGTGTGCCCTAAAATCCAGTATTATTTCTCCCTTTCTTGAAGCTCAGCCCATTTCAGCCATGTTTGGCACTACAGAGAACTTCTGCTTCTACTGGAAATCTTCCTTGGCTTCTACCTGGCTTGTCCTGATGTCATTGCATGGTCCCAACACATGTATTTTTTAGAATCATGGAATGGTTTGGGTTGAAAGGAACCTTACAGCTTATCCAGTCTCACCCCCTTGCCATGGGCAGGGACACCTCCCACTCGACCAGCTTGCTCCAAGCCCTGGGCCTTGAAGATTTCCAGGGCTGGATAGTCAAAAACTCTGTGGACTTCTCAACTGCCACCTTTGTGTGAGCTTAAAAGCCTCTTTGCTCTAATGAACTGTGAGGAAAACTTAAAAAAAAACCCCAAAAAACAAAACAAAACAAAACAAATTAGGAGACTTTTATGTGGAGAGTTTAGAGCTTTTTTGTTCCAGGTACAGAGCAGAGTGTAATTCTGTGATCCCAGAGCTGTGGTCAGGAACACAAACTTCGTGTCGGAATTCTGCATTTGGAGACGTGTTTGCAGAGCTCTCTCCTCTTCCTCCCAGGACATGAAAGAGCAGATAAGGAGGGTGAGGTCATCCCAGCAGTGCAGAAATTTCCCAGGCCTCGAGCTGAGCCTGTTTCAGTGTAATCACTTATCCTGAAGTTTCATTTTGATCTTGGGCTGCAGAACCTGTGGAGTTAAACAAAAGCCCCCCTGGTCCCCATGAGCCATGACAAAACACCCTTTGACCTCAGGTCTTAACGGCTGCATAATGAGAAGTGAAGAGACTGAAGCTGCTTTTTCATCCCTGAAAAGATGGGAGGAGTATCCAGCGCTGCTCACTCGGTGCTTACTGGGTGCAGTGGGTGGGGGTGAAGAGGAAGGCTCTATCTCCTGCGAGATAAACCAAGAGGAAAATCAAAGCCGGTTTTATTTGTTGCCTTGCTCACTTCCATCCTGGAGTGACGGTGATCAGAAGTGGCTGAGTTGAAAACAAGTTTCTGCGTCCTGTGTCTGTGCAGTGAGCTCTGGTGTTGGGATGTTTGGTAAAATACTGATGGAATAGTCAATACCCCTTTTGCAAAGAAGAGTTCTTTGCTTTGAGATTAACTCTGCTTTTTTCTTGGATATCTCATTGTGAGATTGTTTTGCTGGTGCTGCTCAAGTGGGGAAGCTTTGGGACACTGAGACAACTGTAGTGGCACTCGTTTAGATCAAGTTGAGAGCACCACAATCAGGAAATGCCTTTGTTGGTGCCATTTGCCTTATGGTATGAACTGGAAGGTTTTAACATCCTGGAGAATCATTCCATAAATTCTGCCTTCAGTTACTCTCCTGAACAATGAAAACATGTCCCAAATAAGTCCTGTTCTGAGACAGTGGTGTATTAATGCTGCTCACCAAAGCTTGGAGCTGCTGTCCTCTCCCTGGCAATAATTTCATGTAGTTTCTGTATTATGGAATATTGATTTACTGTGGAGCATAAAAATGTGCCGTACTCAGCAGAAGGGCCTCTCCAATTGTTATGCTCCAGGAACACTGCTGCTCAGGAATGTGAAATAAATTTTCCCTTTTAACAATGGATCCTGATTTGCATAGTCTCTATTCTTGTTCCCCCAGGGACTGTGGCACTAATGGGCTGCAGTGAGCGCTCCCCCACTTGGACACCAAACTCCTCTATTTGCACACATACAAAGGGCTTTGCTGTGGAACAAGTGTAATAACTTCTCAAACAGTTTACTCCATGCCGTAATTGTCTCCTCTCTGTTGTGCCCTCAGTTCTGTTTGAAGAACTTTGAGAACACTGAACACCCCCTTCCTTCTCCCCTTTGATGTTTTAACTGCATTATTTTCAGGGAAGCTTGTTTTCCAGCAATCCAGGAAGTCACATCATCGCCCAGTGCTGCCAAGTGTGAGGGGATCTCATGGTGCCGAAGGGAGCTGGGAGGTGGCTGGTTTGCCCTTCTGGTGCTCTGCTTTGGCAGCAAGCAGAGCTGTAGGATGGAGCTGCAATATTCAAGATATAATGGCTTGTGGTTGTTGCTGGTGGTGCTCCTGATGTGTTAGTGAAGATGTCAAACCTCTGTCATCACTTACTGTGTCCTCTTAGTGAACAGGAGTCGCTGGGCCCCTCAGCTCTTGAGTTTGCCAGAAGAAAGTTAAAATCTCTTGGTGAGATCCCACCTTTAATGTGAAGAGGAGAAAGAAATGAAGAGCAGAATTTCCATTGGCTTTGTGCTTCTGCCATGTTGTGCTTTCTTGTAGATGAATTTTAACTCCTAGTGAAAAATCTGAGTCTAAGAAAGGTAATGATTCTCCTGTGCAACCCAGACCTACTGGGAAGCTGCTGTAAGCAAAATTATAATATTGATAAAGGACCTTACTCAGCAAAAAGAAGGATATACTCCTGGAAGATGTTTGTTGTAAGCTTTGAGCAATTGTGTTTTAGGCATTTTGACGGGAAAATGGGCATTCTTGGCTAATAGTTTGTAATGTTGAGAATGGCATCTTAACCAGAGCTTTAAGGGAAAAATTCCCAATGAACTGAATGCAGTTGGAGCAAACTTTGGTGCCTCGTGTAGTGTCACCTTCTTGTTCCTGGATTTAGCTGCAAGGGACTAAGAAACTGCCTTAATTTCTGGAGTGATGGTGATCAGGCAGAATCTGCAGATGGGCAGTTCGAGAAGCTCTGCTGTGCCTGCCTCAGTGCCCGTGAGCGTGTGGAGAACTAGACTGAAAAATGGCTCCAATAAATTCTCTTATAACATGGTATCTTTCAGCTGCCTGCTCCGCTGTGCCTCTGGAGAGTTGCTTTTCCTGGTGTAACAGGCAGCTTGTGGTGACCACACTCTTCTGATCCCACCTCGTGTCCCCCACCTTCCCCTTCTCTCCCCACACCTTTGTCCATGGGTGCTAAACAGGGGGCAGGCATGGCCCAAAGTACTGGCATTGGCATGGCTGGAAGAATAAAATCCAATTTTTTTGGCTATTGTCACAGAACAATTGTCACTGCTAAGGGCTCAAGAGCAGAGCTGGGAATGGCTGTTTTTCAGACAGTCAGCTGAATAAATGCTTGGGGCAGTGCATAAATGTCATGGTGTAAAGATCTGGGGCACTTGGATTTGAAACAGCACAAAAGTACCTCTGAGACGCCGTTCTGCCATTTCCAGGCTTTGATGGGAGCTGCTGTCTGGTCCTCTCGAGGTTCCTGTGTTTGCACAGGGACTGTGGATGGGCTGAGAGGGCCAGCACAGGTAGGGAGTGACTCGGTGTCCGCCGTGAATCACCTGCGGTGCTGCACTGGCAGGAGCCCCGGGGCCCGGGCGGTGTCACCAACCTCGTGTAGCACCTGCGGCTGTAGAGTTTCACCTTCTCAGAATCCTGGAGTCCTTCCAGTTGGAAAAGCCCTCTAAGAGGGCTTTTGTGCAGCCTTGGACAGTGGAAGTTCTCTGGACCTGAGCTGTGTTCCTGTGGCACGGGGTCTGCAGGTGCTGGGGGTGGCCATTCACAGCCAGCAGTGTTGCTCTGAGCTACAAACAGGAGGTAAATAAAACGGCGATTTTTAGTTTACTGGTGAGAATCTGGGTACTTCTGCCTCGGGGCAGGAGCTTGGCTTAGCTCTGCTCATGCTTTAGGATTTGTGCTCCCAAGTTTTCCCTGAGCAGAGGCGGGGGTTTCAGTGGAAAGAAGTCTTTACTCCCAGCCTTTGGAGGTCCTGGGTTTGTGTGAATACGGGAATGAATGAGCCGAGGGGAGGTTGGAAGGAGATTCAGCAGAGTGCCGAGCACATGCTGAGAATAGAAGAGCCCTTCAAAGCTGATGGTTCTGTCCAGGGGTGGGGGCGGGTGTTCAGCTGAACAAATTGTTCACTTTGGCTTCTTTGCAGGCAGAAATGTTACAATCAGCTAATGAGATTGTTCTCCAGCCTTGTGGGGTTTTCTCTTCCTCCCTCAGAGTTGTCATGAGAGTGGGTTTGGCAGAGCTTTAACTCTTGCTCCACACTCTGATCTGGTTTTGCATTGATCCAAACTAGTAATAATAATAATAACAGGATAAAAGCTTGGTGAGCTGAAGAATGAATGTGAAGAATATATGAGAACAGGAGCAAAGTGGAAAATAGCAGCTGAATTGGTTGTTTTATTGAAGAAAGGTCCACCCTGTACCTCCTGGGCTCTGTGCTAATGCCAGGGCGAGGCTCCTCTCTGGAAGGGGCTGACACCTTCCAGTTTGCCTCTGGAAGATGAGGGAGGCTGAGCTGTGTATCCCTGGGGGAAAGGTCTCAAACCCCAGAGCTTTGAACCACTCTTTGGTGATTTCTTCTGTCCAAAGCTGCATAGGAAAGAGGAGAGTGAATAGAGCGTGGCCTCTGCATTGGAAGGTGAGTGCATTCCAGGGGACAGCAAAGCTCCTGGGAATGTGCCAGTACAGAGTGGAGGAGGGGAACCATATGGAAAGTGCCTGGAAAGCTGGAGCTCATTGCCTCATGTTGTGGCATTAATCTGTGAGCGTCCGAGGCTCCCTGGGCTGTGCCACCTCCTGGCACCACTGCCAAAGGCATTCTCTGGCTCCCAGTGAATCCCTCCCATGGCTGTTCCAGCTCTCAGCCTGCTTGGCTGCCTGCAGAGTCTCTCAGTGTTTCTGTGCTGTGTTTTTCTCTCTGCTGGCATCGACTGTTTTCTTCCAGCCTGACCTGTTATTCCTCATTTAACGTCAAGATGGTTTGGGTTTGCTCAAGTGCTTGGAGTGGCAGAAGCAATCTCCCTCCAGACCCCGGTGGCTGTTTCTCATTCATTCTGCTGACTCCTAGAAGTGGTTCTGATAATGCAGTTCCCCTTCAGCCTGTAACTTTCCCATCTGAAATCAGTTCTAGCTCCATTTTTCTGTGCTGCTCCATGTCATTACCAGGATGGTTTAGCAGCAGCTGGTGGATCTGCTCTGCTCACTTTGCAGCTGGGCCTTTAGTAGGGCAGTCTCCTGGTGAAAAATAAGTCTGCTAATCTCTAATTCCCTCGGTTTGTTGGGGCTGTCTCTGTCTGCCTGGTTGGAATTCAGCTGCATGGACTCAGCAGAAAGCAGCGTGGGCAGATGGGCTGACTGAGGGACTTGAAGCTCAGATTGAGATTGGATAGAATTGGGAAGAAACCCTTCCCTGTGAGGGTGGCCAGGCCCTGGCACAGGGTGCCCAGAGCAGCTGTGGCTGCCCCAGGATCTCTGCAAGTGTCCAAGGCCAGGTGGGACAGGGCTTGGAGCAGCCTGGGACAGTGGGAGGTGTCCCTGCCATGGCAGAGGGTTGGAAGTGATCCCTGTGCCAGGGCCTGACCACTCTCACAGGGAGGAATTTCTTCCCTATATCTAAGCCAACCCTTCCCTCTATCAGTTTGAAGCCCTTCCTCCTTGTCCTGTCACTCCATGTGCTTGTGAAAAGTCCCTCTCCACCTTCCCTGTAGATTCTCTTCAGGTTTAGAAAGAAAGGAGAGGGTTTCCCTCTCTCCCAGAGCAAGTGGAGGTTTCAGATCCCCAGTGGTCACTGCAGGACACCACACTCAGTGTTTTGCACGGTTGCTCCTTTGTAATGCTTGAGGAGAAAAGAATCATTTTCACAAAATGCTTAGAGAGGCATTAAAGCTGAGGAATATCAGGAGGTCCTTATCCCAGAGCTGATCCCCATGGGGGGAACATCCAGCCCAGGATGTTGCTGCCAGCACCTCGCAGGGAAGGGTGGGACTCAACTGGGAAAGGCTCAGTTCTAAATATAGAGCCACACTACGCTCGGTGCTGTTTTGGAAAGTGTGGCTGAGCCATCATTCTGTTCTTCCCCTCCTCCCCTGCTGCCGCAGGGTGTCAGAGGATGAAGTGTACATTACTGTGTTTCGCTTTCTTGGGTTATTTTTGGTTCAAATCCAGTGGGTTTTTCTGGGGTAGGATGTGTCCTGATTTTAAGGTGAGGAGCAGGTCTGCTGCTGCTTGTGCTGCCATGCCACTTAAGAAACTAAATTGATTTGAAACTATTTTTTTCATACTTAATCTCAATTTCTGTGTAATCTGAGCAAAAGACTGGGCTGTATTTAACAGCACAGGCCACTGTTCCACCAGGCAGAGAGGCTTTGTAATGTTGGGAGAGGCAAACTAGGGAATTGGCACTTCAGATGTACTCTGAGCAGCTTTTGATTCTAAAAACTTCCTTCTAAAAACAATTCCCAGGGCTCTGTGGATCCCTAAAGATCAAACTGCTGAAATCTGGCTTTACATAGGAAGATATTCCAGAGAGAAGGACATGAACTCCTAAAGGTGTTTTGGAAAAGGTCTTGGAGAAGGCTGGGAGGGCAGAAGGCAGGGGATGCTGTTGCCTGTTTTGTGGGAATGTGGCCTCATCCACGTTGGCTCTGCAGGGATATGGATAACATGTCTTGTTCTAAGTGCATGGGTTTCATTTGCAGTTTGGAGCAACCAACTCCTCCTTTTCAGGGTATTTCTATTAGTTGATTTGAAACTTGTAATAACCCTGGGACTTTTTTGTATTTATTTCATTTTTAGGCAAGTGCATTTGGTAGCAGTTTTGCCTAAATCAGGGCAGAGGTCCAGGAGGTGCAAATTTTTTGAAGAACTTGATGATTTCTGCTCCTTCCCATCTCTGCAGCTGGGGCTGCCTCAGTACAAAACCTCATTTACCACGTGGGGCTTCTGCTGTCGTGGCTGGTTTCAGCTCTGAAATGGGTTAATCTCAGCAGAAGACTTTCTGGTTTGATTTTGGAGGAAACATCTGGACATTGCTGTGGCTCCTCTGCCCCATGTGCTCTGACTGGTTCAAAATTGCTACACTGAAGGAGGGGGAGATGGGCAAAGGGAATTATTTCGTGATTAATTTCTTAATTGCTAAGCATCCAGATGTGGCAGAGGCTTTGTGCAGCAACACTGGATTTGTCAGCACTTTCTGCTGATGCTTTGTTTCCACACCATGTCAGGTTTTTCTTCCTTTCTGGGCAACCTTAATATTTATCTGCAGGAATCGGGATGCTTAGGGTATATTTTCATGATATTGTGGCTTTTAATGTGGAAAATGGAGCCGTGGATTTATCCATTCCTTACCATCTTTGTGTTCCTTTCTGCCCTGGAGTGCAGCAGTAGGGATTGAGGGTGTTTTGATGACAGTTCGTGTTATTTCCTGGCTTCTTTATTTGCTTGGTCCAGCCATCAGATGCAGAAATCAGGGTTTGCTTTGCTGTTGCCTGCTCTGTCCTTTGCAGCACGTCATTGCAGGGGAGCGGCTTGTGCAAGGTTGGCCCTGTTGGTCCTCTCCAACTTTTAAACCCCAGCAGCACGGTGGTTGTGAAACTTGTCACTGAGATTTAATTGTGGCCACGTGCTATGAGCTGCTGTTCAGGTGGATTTGGGGATTGATGGCAGAGACTTTCATTGAAGACTTCAGTCGCTGGCTACCAGCAGATGTTGGAATATTGCTCTGCAGCGACATGGCCCTTGCAGCACATCTGTAATTCCCTGGTAATTATCAGCAGTGGTGAGATGCTGTCAGTCCTGCCATCCAGGATGATGGAGCTGTTGATGTGTGCGTCAGTCGTGCTGGGATTTCGTGGCCCGTGGGAGTGGGAGGCCGCTGAGACTGACCCGGTTCCGTGTGTGTCGTTGCAGGAGGCGCAGGGCGGAGTGGCGGTGGGCGGCCGAGCGCGCGGCCATCGTCAGCCGCTGGAACTGGCTCCAAGCCCACGTCTCGGACCTGGAGTACCGGATCCGGCAGCAGACCGACATCTACAAGCAGATCAGAGCCAACAAGGTGAGGAGCAGGAGGCCTTGGGCACCTCTGGTTCTGCTTTGCCTCCCGATGGCTCTCTCTGACAGCGGAGAGTGCACATGCAGAGTGTGATCCTGTCCCCCCACCCTGCCTCTCTCCCAGAGCAGATTGCAGGGCTGTGACTAATTGTAATGCAATTTGGCATGGGCTGAGTGTAATTCCTGTCCCTGGTTCAATAAGATAACGTGGAGGGAGCACTGCCTTGCTTTAGTCAGTCTTTGGTGCTGTTGTGTGTGTGATGCTGTTCCCCATCACTCAAGCCTTTCTCTTTCTCTTTGATATTTTTTAAAACCTTCTTATTTTTTATTTTGGGGAATAGCTGAAGATGGGGATAACAACAACTGAGACTTAGTGGGAAAGGGAGTGGTCTGTGGAGGAAGTTAAGTTCAGATGCTATCTGAACAGGCTTAAAATTGAGTGTTCCGTAAGAAAGATCAATTTTTGGTGCTGACCTTTCTCTGTGGAAGGAGTTATTTTTTTTAGAGTTGCTCTCAGATGGTGGGAGAATGGGGGACAGCAGAGAAGGGATGAGGAAGGGATTGTTACAGAGACTTGTTCAGGCATGCACATCTAAATGTCAGGCCTCGGAGGGAGGAATGTCTGGAGTTTGTGGCAAGAAGGCTCCTGGTATTGCATCAACTGAGAGATCCTCAGGAATTCAGTCTGGCAAACGCCTTTCCCAAGATATGTGTTGCTCTGGGGGGTGGGGGGGGAGAGGCTTCCAGGGGGTGGAAAGCAGGGGAGGGAGACTGGACTTTGATGCAGCTGTGCAGAAAAACAGGCTTAATTGAGTGAGTGAGGGCTCTAAATGAGTAGGTGGAAGAGCACGGCCTGTGAGCAGAATCCATTACTGAGATTAGGGCAAAAGGCTTCTGGGAAGTGGGCAAATGAACGATTCTTCAGGAAGAATCATCTTCCTTCTGTCTTAAAGCTGATGGTGCACCATGGTTTTAAGTACAAAATACAAAAGAGCTGAACATTTATATGCTAAAAGTTAAGTAATGGAAGAAATGAGAAACCTCATTTAATGATGTGGAAGGTTCAGAGCTTTCACCAGGTGATGACAACTTGACAGGCTCGTGAAATGGCCTGATAGTGGGTACAAGCATCCCCTGTGTTTTTATCTGAGACTGCAGCCTCCAGATCTGAAAGGAGGTTCTGGCCAGCAGGATCTCATCCTCTTTGATTTGTTCAAACCAAAACTCAGCTGTGATAACCCAATACATGAGTTTAAGGTAACACATATTGCTTAAGGTGCAGGGGCATTCAGATCTGGAGTGTTTTGGGTAGTGGCTGTTGTGCTTAAAGAAGAAAAAAACAGAACCATGAGTATCACACCCCCCATCTCTGGTAGTACTTGCTGGAGATTATTCTTGCAGCCAGCTGTCATTATCTTGATGTCACTGAACTCTGGGATGGTTGTAAAACAGATTCTGTTTGCACCATTGAAAAGTGTCTTAAGAGGGCTTGGAACAAGAATAGGAGACTGGAGAAACAGCCCCGTGTTTCAATAACACATGAGCTTGTTGGAATGGATTTGGCTTCACACTGTACAAGGAAAACAGTTAAAGAATTTGGAAACACCTTGTTTTTTCTATCAATGTAACTTAGCTCCAGCTTATTTGGCCATAAGGAGGTTAAAATGTAGCTGCTGCAGGAATTCAGAGTTCTACAAGTTCTAAAGTTCAAAGAAATTTTGTTTCATTCTTTTTTAGGTTAATTACCTTTATATATTAGAGTTTCCATCCAAGTGTACCCTGCAAGAAAGACAGACACATTGCTGTGTCAGATCAAAGCAAGGGAAGGACTAGGCAGTCAAAAATAACCCTGGGTTTTGAGGGTAAACTGCTGCCTGGGTGTCTCAGCAGGAATTGTGCTCTTGGCACAGTCGGATGGGCTCAGTCAGAGCCTGGTGAGATGTGGAGGAAAACACCAAATCAGGGAGTGTGTGCTCAGAGCTGGTTGTAAAATACCCTCTTTGCAGGCACTTAAAAATAGCAGCCTGTTGGGGGAAGCCTTGTAGCTCTGTCCTCTCTCCAGGTAATGTGCCCAGGTTCCCCTCCAGGCTCACTTGGCTGTGCCACACTGTGCAAGCTCCAGAATTCTTTTCAGATGACTGCTCTGCCTGCTCTTGATCTGAGCAGCCCCTTCATAGTTCCTTGTTTGACCAAATGCAGCTCATTAGGGCTTGTCTTTGTCCTTGACTGTGTTAGTGGCGTGTAGGTTCCACCAGCTCCCTAATCCCTTGCACATTTTGCCCTGCTTTATCACAATATAGCTCAGAATATGCATAATTACAATTGCATAATTACAATGATTTTGTTTTACTTTCCCTTTTTCTGAGAGCAAAGCAGTCCTGCCTTTAGATTAAGCTTCAGTTAGAGTAGAACAGAACCAAGACAGCATATGTTAAACCTGATAAAACAGTGCTCAGCCACTGTGCTTTGCCCTGCTAAGTTTATAGCAATGTCTTTCTTTCCTTACTCAATTTTTGTAAATACCACTTCTTCAGGAGAAGGAGGCAAAAATCTGCTCAGAGTAACAAGTTTGACTGTAGATTTTTGGCACACTCTCAGGATTGTTTGCTTGGCTGTGGAGGCAAGTTCCACTGTGCACGATGAGAGAGCAGTCTCTTGCTGCTCTGTGCTCCAGCAAAGCTCCCTCTTGGCTTGGCTGGGCTGGGCTGGGCTGGGCTGGCACCTGTGTGCCCTGTGTGCCCAGAGCTGCTCGTGGGGGCAAGGGCAGGGCTGGGCAGTGGGACAGGCAGTGGTTCAGCAGCATGGCTGAGAGGGAGCTAAACATCTCCTGCTGCTGGGCTGGAGGCCTGTGAGCTGGCTCCAGCCATTGTCCTTCCCTCTGTGAGCTGAGCTGGGATGTCAGGGGCAGCCAGGGGTTGGGTGGGAGCCGTGGTGGGAATTCCAGGCCTGCTGTGCAGCACTGGGGTTTGGGGGATGATGGGAGTGCAGTTTCCCTGTGGAGACTGAAGGATCTGCAGTTAATTCCTGTTCCTTCTCTTGCAGGGACTGATAGTTCTTGGTGATGCATCACCCCCTGACCCTGCAGCAGAGGATTCATCCCGTCCCGTTAGAGCTGAAGTTAAGCTGGAGCCTGGGACCGACCGGCTGGTGAGTGCCAGCAGTGGGACTTCACCTGCACCAGTTTTGGGTAGGGAAGGGTCATGCCTTAAGCTGTGGGGCAGAGGGATGCTCAAACCATGGGAATGGCCTCCTGGAGCAGCTCCTCCCTGTGACTCCAGGTGGGAATCACTGATCTTGGTCTGTAGCTCGCCCCCTCCTGCGTTATTTTGGGGTTAATAAACAATAAGATTTAAGCACCTTTTAGAACAGAGTTCCTGGGGCCACCTTTGTAATATGCATTAGCATTTTGTGAAGCTTTAAAATCCTAACTAATCCTTTCCCTCCAGCAAAAAAGTACCTCAAACTGAGAGCAGCATGATTAGCAAAGGCTGCTAAAGATGTGGCTATTTAATATCTGCCTGAGCATTCCCCCTTGGAAAGGGCACTAATGATTGCAGTGAGATGCACTGGAAACTATGCAGAGTGCCAGGTATTTATTATTTAATGCAGAAATGTAGGGCACAGACTAAAGGCTTGATCGTACTGTTCAGCCTGCCTGTGATTGCCTTGCATCCTGGGGGACACATCCACGTATTAAAATGGAGGAAGTTGTGGTGGAGTAGGAGGAGAAGGGTGGTCCCTGAAACTTCTGCAGGTTCTACTTGGCACTTTCTTGTGGCCACTCCTGCAGCCCTGTGTGCCTGCTTGGCCTGCTCCTGAAAAAGGTGTTTATTCCCCTTCCACAGGGGCTCACACATCACTCCACACTCCCAACTTCTCTGTGACAGTGCTGGAAGTGTCACCCCTGGAACTGCCACCTCCAGCACCCAGCCCCTGGGTTTGTGCTTAATTAGGGCTGCTCATTAGGGCGGGGTGTTGAGTCAGAGCCTTGATCTGCTCCGAGCCAGAGATTACCCAGAGTCGCTCCCGTGGTGTGTGAGGACTTACTGGAAAGGGCATCTCCTGAGCCTTTCTTGGAGAGGTGCTTATCATTTTGGCACCCTCCAGGCCTTTCTCCCCAAAACTGGCAGAGTAAGAGACACATCTGCAGTGTGGAGCAGAGGGAGGAATCCATCCTGTCTCATCCCCAGCTCCCTTGGATCTCCTCCCCTCGGAGAATCCGTGGCCTTGGGCATCGGCTTCAGACGTGGGATGGGGCTGATAATCCCCAGGAGGAACTAATCCTATCACCAGTGGAGGGAAGGGCTTTGCAAATAAGGCCTGGGAATATCTGCTAGGAAATGGAAGCTCAGTGGGTGAATAAATATTTTTGCCTGAAGATGGAAGTAACATGAAGCCCTGAAGACATAACTTGGCTGTTGATTTTGGTTCCTTGGACTGCTTGTCTAGTGAGGGGCTGCACTTGAAATATTTAATTAGGGGGCAATATCTAGTAATAGGTGAAGATATCTGAATCTGCCTGCTTTTGTTGGGGTTTTGTGGGAGCACAGGGGACACTCCTGGTATTGGCTCATGACTACCTGTCCACACACAGCTGCTTTGCTGCCCTGATGTGCTACAATTGAATCTTTGGAACCCCACAAGAGTCCCAGGGATCCTAAGGACCTGGACTTCCAGACCCAAAACACAGAGAAGAGCTCAGTCAGGAGCAGGGCTGTGATCCTGGTGCAGTGGATGCTGCTCTGGATCCCAGCCTGGCTGCCCAGCCAGCCCTGGAGGACAGCACAGCCTTGGGAGGAGCACCAGGAGCTGGTGTGAGAGTGAGAGTGCAGGAGGTGTTGGCTCTGCTCGTGTGTTGGGTACACCCATCTCGGGGTGATAAAGGGAGCCTGGGCTGCCCCTGATAAATACACGTTGGATTGATGCTTTCCAGCTCCTCCACAGGAAGCAGCTGAGTCCCTCCATTCCTATCTTGAACCACTGAGACCAAGCAAGCTCTTGGAGAAGAAGTTCCTCCTTTAAGACCCTTTCTGGAGAAGAAAATAAACGATTTCAAAAGAGCTTATGAGTCATGAGTACCCGCCCTGCTGCACCAGGGGTGCCTCTGGCGGGTGTCACGTGAAGGCTCAGCCTTGCCAAGCCTCTGGAAAGCAGAGGGAAAGTGTTCAGCTCCTGCATGACTTCACCTGGCTGGGTGCTGGGTTTACCTGATGTCTCAGGTGTGAGCTGATCTTGTTCCTCTGTCTCTCTGGGTAGCAGAGTTGGTCTCATCCTGTCTTTGCTCCCCCGTAGGAGAAACGTCTCTTTTAGCAGAGCTGTAAAAACCCCAGCAAAGTTCCTCAAACAGGCCCAGGCAGAAGTTGTCTGAGTTGTTAGAAACTGCCCTTCCTTGGGTGACTCAGGTCTCTGCTCTTCTGGAAACCGTTAATCCAGCACTGCCATGGCCTGGTTTAGTTGTTTATTGAGTCAGGGGGTGTTTGCAGGGAAGATTTAATCACCACAATCTGGATGGGTTTGGGATGGAGTCAGGGCCAAGCAGGGGGCTTGGCTGACCATCTGTGTGGTGTCAGACCTCTGCTTTTGCCTTTTTTCTTGGTACTTGAACCACATCAGCACTGTGTGTGCTCAAAGGGAGAACCCCAGCAAGAGACAGGGCAGGGAGTGTAGGAAGTGCTGCATGAAGGAAGAAATAAAGTTTAACCCCAGGGAGGAGCATGTCTGACACCCAAAACAGGGGGCTGCACAAATGGGGCTGGGAGTGAGCAATGCCAGAGGCATGGACACACTGGGCTGCACCAGGGTGGGGAGCAGGAATGTCACTGGTGGGAGGTACAAAGCCAGCCTGTCCTTGGAGGCTTGGTGACAATCCTGCTGCTCCCTGCAGAGCCAGGGGGTTTGTGTTTCAGACCTCAGGCAGAAGGGACTGGGGAGCACAATGTTTTTAACTCAGTTTTAACTCACTTTCCTCTGCCAGAAAGGTGTTTCCAGCTTTGTGTTTATCCAGCACTTTTAGCATTACAGACCTGGCTTGCTCCCATCCAAACCCCACAGCCTGGGTTCACACTCATTTAAAACACTCCCTAAAATGCTGTTTGGACTGTGTTTGCACAGGTAGTAAGTTAAAATGCAAATTCAGTTTTGTAAGTCTGTTCCCCTCTCCCTCCCTCCCTGTTTTCCCCCAAAGTGCTTAGGCAGGAGCTTTCAACCACATGGCTCAGAACAGAAACCAAACTGCAGCAGAGACTTGCAAGGGTTTGCAAGTGGTGATGAACTTGTTTGCACCATGGAGACAAAATGCTAAAATCTCCTTAAAGCCCTCAGCCTTTCATGCTCCTGGCTGCCTGAGGGGAATTCAAGTCCTTTGGATCTTGGAATGAAAGAGCTGCCATGTATCTGTCCTCTTGCTGCTCCCTAAGATCTCCTTATGTCCCTGGTCTCCTGTTCATGCAGTGACTTCTGAACCCTGGTTTGAAGTCCTGTGTGAAAATCCATGGCTATGGTGCAGAATCCTCAACTAGAACCCAGGAATAAGAAAACTGTGGCTATTTAAGAAGCTTTTCTTAATTTTTATTTTTCTTACCTTCCTTAGAGTGTGTCTGGATCCCAGGCACTAGAAAACTTGGGTATTTCTGCTGCAAGTACTCCTGAATCCCATCCCACCAAGCCCTGTGGAGCACCAAGACCCGTCAATGGAGTTATTAACACGTAAGCTCTTGGATATTCTGGGAAGCGTTTGCTTTTATGATCTTGGCAATATCCCATTGGAAACCAGGCTGTAACTGGGTTGTAACTGGGTTGGTAATGGTATAAATGGTGTCTTTTTTCAAAAAGTACAGTAGTAGATCATGGCTGGAAACATTTTGGAGGAGATTGCTTGCTTGAGGTTTTCTGCTGCATTGTTTTGCTGAAAATGGAATTAAACTGAGCTGTGTTTACATGAACAAGCCCTGAAGGCAGCTGTGCACTGAGCATGGGCAAAACTTGTTTCTTTGTGAGTAGTTTTAATACATCTGCAAATTGTGTGATTCAGAGGTACTAATGCCCTGCTGGCAGAATTATCTGTGTCCGCTGACCCACTTTATTGGAGTTATGGAGGAATCCCATTGATTTGGGGAGTAAAACTTCCTAAATTCTTTATTTCTCCAGGCTGCTTTTGTTGAGAAAGTCTTGAAGTGGGTAAATGAAAACAAGTGCAAGACATTCCCCGATGCTACAGGGTTGAACCACTTGAAAACCCTTGAAAAACGTTGCACTTGCTCAGGGCCTTGAGGAGGAAAGGGAGGGAGGGGAGGGAGGGATGGATCCTGCACCGATGTGGTGCGAGCAGAGCAAGGAGCCCATGGCTGCAGCTGGAACACACTGCAGGCTGTAACAGAGCCCTTTGTATCCCTGTAGCCTTTGAACTGCACAGCCTTAGACCACAGGGCTTTAATGTTTTGCATTTTTAGAAATGAAACAGTTGTAGAATAGACATGAAAGGTTCCGTAGATGAGGTGCTGCTGTGCTGGGACCTGCTCAGGGCACGGGGTATTGATGCCAGGGCTGCTGCATCCTTTGTGCCTGAGACAGAGAGGTTGATGTTAACACTGCACCCTTCTAGGGTCACTGCTGAGAGCTGGCACAGGTAGAGATTCAAATACTCATCAGAACCAAGTTTACATCAGGGTTAAGTACTTTTTCTATAAAATTGTAAGTTCTCTGGCATTTAGACTCACGAAAACCTCTTGTCTTAAGATTCCCCAAGCTCTCATTGTGGAGGAAGCCGAATTCTAGGGTTAAAGCTGTTTGGGTCCAGAGTGGCTTTTGCTCTGTGATGGGCTTTCCATGCTGTTTTTTTTTTGTTGTTCAGAGCTTCCAAAGGTATTTTGTCAAAGGTTCAGTCGTGGAGGAGTGGAAGATGACCGAAGCAAAAGCAAAAAATTGCGTCTGTTTAATAAAACCCGTTGCGCCACGAACCGCAGAGCTTTAAACTCAGCTCGGAGCGTTTGCTCAGGTGTGAACCATGAACCTGCTGCTAGTGCCTCACGAATAACTGAGTTTTTCTTTTTCTCCTCTCTTCTGGGACAGCCTTCAGCCTGGCCTGGCAGAACACGCTCAGGGAGACGGCCAGGAAGCTGAGGAGCTCCTGCACAAAAAGCAGCGCCTGTCGCTGGTCCCCGCGGACGGGACGTGTGTGGCCGCTCGCACCCGCCCCGTCCTCAGCTGCAAGAAGCGGCGGCTCGTCCGACCCAGCACCATCATGCCCCTTTCCAAAAAGGTGAGTTGGCTGCTTTCTGCTCTTGTTTTTCTTGTAAAGGTGGAAAAAAAAAACCAACAGGAAGGAAGAGGAGGGACAAGCAGGCCGTTGGAAAAACAAAGGAGAAACGAAGGGAAAGGTTGTAACGGCTTGGAAGATTTTTCTTAGCTGTCACTGTGGAGGGAAGATGCTGAACTCATGAGTTTTCTTAAGCCAGCCAGCCTGAGGTGAACTCAAGGCCAGGTAGGTCAGTGTGGCACTGTCTGAGCAGGAGAAAGAAGGCCTGAGAAGTGTCAGGAAACCTTGACTATGACACAGGAATTAGCAAAGCCTCAGGAACTCTCTGCTGGTGCTTGAGGGAAAACAACAGTTGTTTGCCCAGGCATACATGGGATGAAGGCCCTGCCTCTTCCTGTTTTGTTTTCTTTATTATTATTTTTCATACTCCTCTCCCTTATGCACAATTCATTCAATGGAAATACAGTTTATTGGCTGTATAAGGAAGGGCCATGCTTAATTCTTTTTATTTTCCCATAAGAATACCACAAACTGTCATTTGGAGGGGAAATAGTGAGAAATGGAGGAAATAAGGACCTTTATTTGTGCATGCAGAAACATAATGGCAAAAATCCTCTTACCTTTGAGACAAAGTGTTTCAAGTCTAACTTTCCCACAAGGGTTGGGGGATTTTCACTCTGCAGATGCTTTAAAGAGAAGCTCCAAAAGCAGCATTTTTCTGAGCAAAATAGATTCTTGCTCAGCTGAGTCAGCTTTAACTGATCACTTATCTGCAGTTTTATCTGGGGTATTTCTGGGAGAGCTCTGCAGTGATTATTTGTGAGATCTTCAGTGATTTGGAAGTTGATGAACTTTCCCATGATGGATTGCTGCCTTGTGCACTCAGTGCTTGAAGAATTGGCTGTAAAGTCTGTGTTAGATCTTTGTTGTTGTCATCAAATACATTTGGTAATCAGAGATGGTTCAGAAGAGCAGTTCCAGGGATGGAAGTGCCAGAGAGCAGGGGATTTCTGAGTCCTCCTCAGTCATTCCAGAAACAGCTGAGTCATGGCCGAGTCGTGCTCCAGAAATACCTCCAGAAATACCATATCCAGTTGCCCCCACTCTCCTGCCCAGCACCAAGTGGCTGTGGAATGAACTTTGCACACACACTGCACACAGGATGTGGAGGCTTTGATCTTGTAAGGTTTTTTATTGTTTTCCTCAGGATTTGGTGCACACCTTTATGGGAATTTGTGCCCTTTTTTGGGAATTTTGAGCCCTGCAGCTCACACATTGGCAGAGTGGCAGGATTGCCTCTCTCCTTGCACAGCCATCCTGGTTAGAAAGCCCTGTGGGCCTAATCTTTATTATTTTTTAATAATTAGTTAATTCCCAGCAGTGGTACAGCACTGCTGATTCATGCTCATTTTTGGATCTCTCACAACCTCCACATCCTCTGGGCAGAACTTCCAGAGGTAGCAAAGTAACTGCTCAATTACCTCTTCCTCCTCTTCTCTGGGCACTGCATTTGCTTCTTGCATTTGCCCTCAGTGAATTATATTTTATTTATTTTAGATAATTTCTCGTAACTTGTAACCAGGAGTGGATTTACAGCTCTTTCCTTCAAGCAGCCCTTCCCAGTGTAGTGTTATTTGCTGTGGATATTCTCTCCCATCCTTCAAGCCATTCATGGAAATTATTTAAATAGTTCTGACTGAGAGCAGATTTCTGTAGGATCCAGTTTGATCCATTCTTGCATTTTGGTGAGGAATCAGGGGTTGTTTTCTCTGTGTGGGATTTATATCCAGTTGTGTGTCTGCTTGCAGTGGTTTCACACAAATGAAGTCTGTATCTCTAAATCTGTGAATTGAGACTCTGTCCTGGATTAAGGAGCAAGGTTGAGAAACACCTTTGTCACTCTGTAGATGTCCCTGCAAGTGTCAGCTCCTGGCATATAATGATGGCTCTGACCCACTGGAACTAAAAAAGGCTTCTTTCCCCCTTCTCTGACAGCAGAATTGTGCTGCCTCATGGTTTTTATAAATGAGGTTTCAACCTAGATAAAATTAAACACTTTCAGTCAAATTTAGCAGCTGTTAAACTGTCTGTGCTGGTAAGTTGTAGTTTTCAGTTGTGTTTATGCAAAGTGAAAGCATCCTCTCGTGAGGCCAGACTAAATTAACAGGTTCTGTACAAGGTAGAGAAAAAAGAGGGGGTGTATGTATATATGTGTGTGTATATATATATGCACACATTATAATTATGTATAATATGTATAATTATTATTGAACATACTACACACATGCATAATAATTGTACTTTTATATCAATATTCATAAACCTCACATAACCACTACTCAGCATAATAAACTATACAGAAATAAAATCAATTTTACATATGGAATATTGTAAATAATTGTACCATGTCCAGTTGTAAATAATATGGAAATTGTACCATGTCCAATTGTAAATAAGATGGAAATTGTACCATGTCCAATTGTAAATAACATGGAAAACACAGCATATAAAACCCAGGCGTCATTTTGGCTATTTCACATACAGAATACATATTTCTATACCTACACCCAAGGGAGCATTAGAGAGCTAAATCACCTTGTGGCTGTTGTCCCGGGCTGTGTGGCAGGGGCTGAGCTGTGCCCGTGTGTCCCCGTGCAGGCCCTGCGGCCCAGCCTGGCGCGCTGCAGCTGCGATGTCAACCCCTGGTGCGCCCTGTGCGGCAGCCGCGGCCCCAGCGCGCCCGACATCCAGTACGACGCCCCTCTGCTGGAGCGCCTGGCCCAGCTGGACTCCTGCATCCATCCTGTCCTCTCCTTCCCAGATGGTGAGCACGGCCCCTGCTGGGTCCTGGTGTGGGGGGGGTTCCAGGGGGGTGCTGCTCCAGGGTGATTCGGGAGTCGAGGGGAGGTGCAGATCTGCCTGGGTTTACAGGCAAAGCTGTTTGTCTGCAGGTGGTGTTGGGATTGGAGCATTGACTGTGGAGTGGGAGGGTCAGGGAGGGTGTTGTTACACCTGGGTTCTGCTGTGTTTTGGGAATAATGACCTGGAAGCTCACTCATGGTGGGGGAGGGTCTGGGAACGTGTTGTTACACCTGGGCTCTGCTGTGTTTTGGGAATAACGACCTGGAGCCTCACTCACAGTGGGGAAGGGTCAGGGAGGGTGTTGTTACACCTGGGTTTTGCTGTGTTTTGGGAATAACGACCTGGAGCCTCACTCACGATGGGGAAGGGCCTGGGAGTCCTTCCTGGGAGCTGGCTCTAGGGTCTTTGGGGCTGTAAACTAAAGAGAAGTATTTGTTTCCATGAGTTTGTCCATCTGTATAAAATGATTTGTGGGTTGGTCTGTCACAAGAAATCCTTCTGACCTCATGAGGAATTGTAAATGATCTTCCATGGTTTGGTAGGCACAGCAAGAAGGGATGTTCCTATTAGGACACTCAATTTCCTGTGTTACAGCTTCAGGGTTAATCATCACTAAGAGGAATAATTAACCAACCCTGACTGTGGGGTATTCACTGATTTTTTGTGTAGGGACTTTTCCCAAGGGAAAAGTAGTTTCCAGAGTCTTCTTGAGCTGGTGCTTTTATCAGGAGAGTTGGGCAGTGCAGGGATCACAGCAGTTCCTCTCCTTGGTGGGAGTAAGTGGCTGCTTGAGGTGTAAAATTGTGGCTGCCTCATCCCTGGAATGTCCAAGGCCACCCTGGGACAGGGGAAGGTGTCCCTGCCCAAGCCATTCTGGGATTCCCATGCTGGAAGGGAGGGAGGTGTGTGTGCTTGGGTTTAAATTCCAGCTTTTCACAAACTTCATGTGACAGTAGGAAACGCAGGGAGTGTCTGGGAGCAATTAATGTGGCCTCTTTCATTAGTGCTATATTTAAACCAGACTAAAATAGTAAATTGGTGCTATTTTTAGCTAGATCCCTCCCCTCCCAAAGACACAGCTCTGATCAGGAGTGCTCAAGGAACTTAATGAACTCCTGAAGCAGGAATTTATTTTCTGATTTCACAGCACTTGTGATCCTCTGTAGTGCTAAATCAAATATCCTGGGAAGTGGGGAGACAACCTGTTGGGTGCTATTGCAGCAGAGGCACCAGGCAAATTATCCCATATTCTTCCCATTTTTGGGGCCCTCTGCAGCTGGCTCACAGAGTAGAAGATCCCTTCTGGCTCCATGAGATTAAAAAACTTTAGGTTTAAACTAATTGGTGTAAAGCTTAAAACACCTGTGCAGAAATACCCATTTTCCCCTACTGGTGAACTTTATTTATTCACTAATGCTTAATGCAGTTTGCTAGGGTTGGTTTTTGTGATGGGGGTGATTTCTGTCGCAAAGAAAAGCCAGGTTAAGGTGTTCAGGTGCTGTGCCTGGTGCTGTGGGTGTGCCCTGAGGTGTCTCTGTGCCTGTGAGCACAGAGGTGCTGCTGGGTGCCTGTGCAGGGCTCACTGAGGCTTCCCTTCCTGCTGGAGCTGTGAGCATGTGCTGACTTTCACTTTGAGCCGTCCCTGGTGCCAGCCAGGATCTCCAGAGCAGTTTGCCAAGGGCAAAACTGCCAGGCACTGCAGGAGGAAAGATCATTTATTCACTTATTCCCCTGGCAAGCAGGACACAGCCAGCGAGGCTTTAACCCCTGCACTTGTGCTCTGCCAGTGCTTTGTCCCCTTCCTTTCAGGGTGGTGCGAGGTGGTTTTTTGGTTTTTGTTTGGTTTTTTTTCTGGTTGGTTTGATGTGTCGCTGGGAATTTTTGGATGATGTAATAACCTTGGAGGGAGGAAGAGCACTGGGCTCACTGTGGTTGCCATCTGCTGGTCCCTGGGAGCCCTGCACTGCTTCCCGAGGAGCAGGGGGAGGAGGGTCCCTGTCACTCTGCACAGGCTCTGCTGCCAGCAGGGCACTGCCAAACCAGCAAAGAACTCATTTGCTGCTGACAGCGTTTTGTCTTGGCGTTCTCCCCCTCCCCTCAACCTGTCTCCTCCTTCCACAGATGGTGGGAGATGTGAATTGGAACGAGAGAGCAGAGGCCATTTTCCCAAAGTCTGACCACGCCGGTGGCTGGCAGCATCCCTAAAGGACTGGCCTGGCCTCTCTCTGTTTTTTGGGATGTGTCCCCCCCACAAGCCAGCAGTGATGGCCAAGGAATTGCCATCACCCTGTGACAGCCCCTCCTTAGCAAGGGCTTGGGTTAGAGCTTTAACCATCCAGGTACTTGGAATGCAGCTGTCCTGGCTTTTTCCAGGGAGCCAAGTCCTCACCAGCTCTGCCAGCTCCATCCTGTTCGCCTGCCTGGATCTGCCAGGGTTTTCCAGTCCCCGAAATTGGGAGGGAAATACTGGACAGAGGTTCAGCTGTCAGCCAGCAGCTCCTCCTGCCCTTGGGGCCTCTCAGGTGTGGTCACACACAGCTTCTCCTGGTTGAGGTGCCACATCAGGCAGATTAACACGCTGCTGTACCTGGTTGGCTTCTGACTTGACTTAAAATTGAGGATTTAAGATTAATTTCTCTCTTCCAGCCCAGATTTGCTGCTGAGATAGCTCAGATTCTTGAAAGTCAGATCTGAAGTAGCACCACATGAGAGACTTTCAGAGGTGAAGACACAGGAGTTTTCTGACAAGGAAAACTCATTCTCCTGCCAGGATATGCTTGGAGTGTGAATCCTGTAGGAATGTCCTTTCCACACAGACCTGCAGATTAGAAATGTTGGGACCTATTGCAGGTCCTTCCTGAACATGAGGAGAGTGCATGGAGGCCTGGTTCTGACAGGCTGTGCTTGCCTGTTCCTCAAGGGCTGTTCTTACTGGGTGATGGAACCCCAGCTCTTTGTTGCACGATTAATTTGGATTCCACGTTCTGTATCCCCCTGCAGATGTGCCGACGAGCCTGCACTTCCAGAGCATGTTGAAATCCCAGTGGCAGAACAAGCCCTACGAGAAAACTAAACCTCCCAAAAAGCTGTCGCTGAAGCACAGAGCCCCCGTGCCCCCCAGCCTGGCTGACCCCTCACGCAAGGACCGCCACAAACTGGTCAACTCCTTCTTCACTGCGGCCAGTAAGTGCTGCCCTGCCCAGGTCACTCAGCAGCAGGAGGAGGAGGAGAATGCCCTTCCAGTCCCATCCCCAGGGGTGAGGCAGGGTTATGGCAGGGCTGCAGGTGAGGTGTGTGCAGGGACAGCTCAGGTTTGTAGGGACCCTCTCGTGCTCGGTGTCAGCCGTGCCCCCAGCAGTGCCACAGGTCTGAGCACACCTCCCCAGCACCCCCGTGGTGTGGAGAATTTGTGGAGCTGGAAAACTCTGCCCGAGCCTCCTGTGCCAGCAGAAAGAGAGGTGAAAACAGGCATTTCATAGCTCTTTCTCTGTTCCCCTCCTCAGAGCGCTCCCATCAAAAAGCCCAAGCAGACAAGGCACACAGGCCGCCTTTAGACGATTTTTCGGCCGTGTCCAAGGCCGAGAGAGCGCCAGAGCGCTCTGCCCAACCTCCTGCCTTTGACAAAAAGCGATTGCGAGACTGCTCATCTGAGAGGAGTGAAGGTAGGCCCCCAGGGGCAGGTGTCTCGGGGGGAGCTTGGGCTTTGCTGCATCCCAGCCTCTCTGCCCCAGAGAAGGGGGCACGCACCGCTTTGGGCCGAGTCGCCACCGCAGCAACGCCTCGTGTGCTCTAAACTGCTTCTTCCCCAGGCCAGCCCCCTCGGAAGGTGCTTCTCTTTCCTGCAGGGTGCTCCTCAGCACTGGCCGTTCCTGGTGCACATGGTCCTTTCCTCTCTCCACCACCACCCCTTGGGTGGGTTGGGGTTTTTTTTTGCTAATGTTGTTGTTCATTTTCTCCCACCCTCCCCGTGCAGTGTTGAAGCATCACACGGACGTCGGTGGCCCGAGCTACCTGTCAGCAGCTGTGACCCCCACCCCTCACAGCCCCATAGCTCGGCAGCTCTCCACCTCCTCCGAGGGCTCTGCTCCTGCCAGCTCCACTTCCCAGGGCACCTCTGGCACTGCTGTGAGTATCTGCTGCCTTCTGGAGGGGTTCTGGGCTCAGCTCCATTGTGGGGGCTCAGCTGTTGAGCAGGGTTTGGGCTGGGGAGTGCTCAGTGTTTCTCTTGGCACGCTGGACCCATTGGTTCAGCTGCTGCTGGGGTTGCTGGGGGTGGGTGTTGGATATGTTGGCTGTGCAGAGCCAGGCAGCTGCAATTCCAGGTTCACCATCAGCTGAGCAACTGCTGCTGGATGTTCCCATTCCCAGCAGTCCCTGGGCTTTGCTCCACATCCAGATTTTGGTTTCTGAAGCTGCGTGGGGCTGCCAGGAGAAGAGCTGAGCCCCAGCAGTGCTGCTTGCACTGGGACAGCTCCCCTCGTGGCCTTGGTGGCTCTGGGCTGGGAATGGACTTGGGGTCACAGGGCCGGGGCACAACGGTGCTGGTGGAGATCTTCCACCTCTACACGAGCTCCAGCAGTCACTGAACCCAGACCATCTCCTGAGACACACTCAGACTCCCACAGTGCTTGAGGATGGCAGGATGTGGGACCTTTATGAGCTGTGTGAGTGAGCAAAACTGAAACTCCCTCCCACTGTGCTCTGGGACAGGGTGGTGGCACAGCTCCTCCCCCAGACACATCATCCTCCCAGCCCCACGTTAGCAGAAGCCCTTCAATGAAGGACTGAATTCTGCTGAGCTCACAGGTGCCCCAGTGAAGAATTTGGCTTTGGGCCAAAGCCTGAACTGGATGTGACCCAGGGGCAGCAGAGCAGGACTCCCTGAACCCCCTGCTCCAACCTGGTTGCTATGGGGTTCTGAGTCCCCATTGGGTCCCTTCTCTGCAGAATTCAGTTGTTCCATTACCAACTGTGACATCAGGGTGTCAGAGGAACCCAGTGGTGGTTCAGTTGGAGTGTGCTTGGCTTTCTGGAGGAGAGGACAGCTCATCTCAGCACCTCTGACACCTCCAGGAGGCCTTTCCTTGGCTCTCTCTGCACACCCACCCTGGTTTTCTCTTGCTGCTTTTCCTGCTGTGTTTTCACAAGCTCATTCAGAAATGCAAGATGAAGAGGCTTCCCTCCCCCAGCAAGAGGATTCCAGGCCCTGGGCTCCCCTCCCTGGGCTCAGGGGTGGAGCTCCTGTGTTCAAGCGTCCCAGGCAGCTGCGGGTCCGTGTGTGCTCCCCAGCCACAGGGTCAAGCCACACCTTGGGATTTGGGTTTCCTTGCTGCTGGGGCAGTAGATTTTGGGTTGGGTTGGGAGTTGGAGCAAGCAGGAGGGGAACTCCTGTCTAATGCAAATGGATGTTGGCTCTGAAGTGTCCATAGGTCAGACGAGGCCATTTTGTCCTCTTTCCATCAATGCCTTTCACCGATGACTTTCCCACATGCCCAGCCCCACATCCCTGTCTCACGTGCTTCCCCCTGTTGCAGCAGCCGAGGAGGAGGAGGGGTGAGAGCTCCTTTGACATAAACAACATCGTCATCCCCATGTCCGTGGCAGCCACGACCCGCGTGGAGAAGCTGCAGTACAAGGAGATCCTCACCCCCAGGTACTGCCCCAGCACGAGAGCAAAGTGCTCTGCTCCTTCCTTGGGAAGAAGGGAAAGGTTGGAAAAGTGATTGTACCATGGCTAAGTTAGGGAGTGTTTTCTCTGAGGGTCCCTTGGCCATCAAAGGCAACTGCCCAGCTCGGTCTCTGCTCAGTTTAAAGTCAGTCCTGGCTGTCTCCTTGTCCTGCTGTTAAGCCAAAGGTCCTGGTGGTTTCCCAGCTCTGCAGGTGCCTGGCCTGGGTTAATCTTGCAGTTCTGCCTCTTCCCAACTTCTGTCTGTCTTCCTCTGTGCTGTTCCTTGGCCCATTTCAGAGCAGGGCAAGGCAGGAGGGAGCCTGTGGGAGGAAGAGAAGGAAATGCTGCAGCTGCCCTTGGGAAGCTTCAGCTGTGCTTCCAGACCACCAAGGAGGTCTGGGACTTTACACTGAGCCTCAGTGTGTTGCTCCTCTTGGGAGGGTGGAATTTCCCTTTCCCAAAAGCCAGTGATGGGTGGAGGGGGGGGATGTGCTGGTTGTGGCTGTGCCCTGAGTGATGCCCGTGGTGGTTGTGTTGCAGCTGGCGTGAAGTTGATATCAGTGCTCTGAAAACCAACCCTGAGGAGGACAACGAGGAGGTAAGAAGGATTTTATTGCCCAGTTAATGTGGGACAAGGCTGCTGGTGGCTGAACAGTGTCTGTGGAGGGAACAGAGGCTGGGACCTCAGCAAGGGAACCAACAGCTGGTGTTGGTTCATTTACAGGGCTGCCAGAGCTCCAGGAGCGTTTGGACACCACTCTGAGGCACAGGGTGGGATTCTTGGGGTGTCTGTGCAGGGCTTGGAGTAGAACTGGATGATCCCTGTGGGTCCCTTCCAACTCAAGACGTTCTACAATTCAACAATAAACATTTAAATTCTCACTGCAACTAGCGCTGGCAAAACTGTACAGAGATGGTTGTTTTAAAGAAGAAAGCTCTGAGCAAGCCCCGTGCCCTTCCCTTTCCAGGTTGAGGACTTGTCAGATTCGGCCTTTGCTGCTCGGCATGGGAAGTGTGAGGAGATGGAGCGGGCGCGGTGGCTCTGGAGCACCAGCGTCCCCCCGCAGCGCCGGGGCAGCAGGTACAGCCCTGCCCCCAGGGCCACACCCAGCTCTGGGATGCTCCTGGGAGCAGGTGGGGATTCAGAAAAATGGTCGAAAGCTGCTGCTGGTGTTGGAAAGTTCGGTGCCATCCAGCTTGAGGAGCCCGTGTGGGAGCTGGGCAGAGCCTCGCTTAGGTGGGGGTGAAGGTACAGCCCGGTTTGGCTGCAGACAACTCCTGCACCATCTGCTTTCTCCAGCACCTTTACTGCTCCAGAAGCATGGGAGATGCTGTGCCAGCCCAGGGGTCCAGGGGAAGGCACAGGGCCTGCAATGGCATCGTTCCTGCAGGATCATTGGACACTCAATTCCCTTTGTCTTTGAGTGAGGTCTCGGGGTTTCACTGTGCTCCTCCTGCTCCCAAAGGCTGAAATTGCAGCACTTGGAGCGTTGCTGATTCCCTGCACTCAGTCCCTGAGCTGCTGCCAGGGGTCACCTGGTGTGAGGAGGGGGAAACACTTTAAAGTGTCTTGATTTCATGGGGAGCTTCTCATCGTGGTGTTTGTGCAGCACTGGGAGTGTAGGAGATGTGTGGGACACGCAGCATCAGTGATGCATCCAGACAGTGGAGATGGGACAGAGATGGGCCTGGATGGGTTTTGTCTCTGGGCTGTGGCATTCCCTGCTCCTGTTCCCATCAGGGCAAAAGGATCCTGGGGTGAGATCAGGCAGCAGTGGGGGGCATGGCTGGGCTCTCAAACCTGCTCCTGTCTCAGGTCCTACAGATCAACAGACGGACGGACGACCCCCCAGCTGGGGAACCCCTCGACTCCCCAGCCAGCATCCCCTGAGGTGGGCAACTACCACTCCCACTTGGAGCTGTCCCACACCCACTCACCACGCAGCCCCATCAGCCCCGAACTGCTCTGTGCCCCCCTGACCCCCCTGTCCCGGGACTCCCTGCGGCTCCTGTCCAGCGAGGACACGCGTTGCTCCACGCCCGAGGCCGGCCTGGACGAGCAGGTGAGTTCTGGCTGTGACCAGGGCAGGTGTGGCACCACAGGTGACCCTGGTGTGGGGGAGGCAGCTTGGAACCTGCATGTGAGCAAGTGCCAGAACCTGGGCCAGGTGGGATGTCGGGCACTGGGAAGCGTTGCCAGGCTCCGTGTGGAGCTGTCGTGGCCTCTCCACATGGGCTGAAGCTTCCCGGGGCTGGGGCTCTGCTCTGGGAGCAGCTGTGACCTCCAGATCCCTGCAAGGAGCGAGGGAGGACACGGGAGCTTTTCCAGGGATTTTCCATGACTCAAGTTCTCTTCCCCAGGCCGTGCAGCCCTGGGAGCGACGCACCTTCCCTCTCTCGTACGACCCCCGGACGGAGAGCGAGGAGCAGCCCGACCCCCAGGATCGGCTGTCGCGCTGCACCCGCCGCACGTCGGGCAGCAAATCCTCCCGGGAGTGCGATGGCGCTTCGGCTCCGCCCAGCCTGGCCAGCCTCAAGAGCCGAACCCCGCTGGCCCCCCCCTCTTCCTCCTCCTCCTCCTCTTCCTCCTCTTCCTACTCCTCTTCCTCCTCCTCCTCCTCCTGCTCCGCAGTCCTGCGGCCAGCGCACAGATAGAGACACACGGGGAGACATGAGCAAACCAACACACAGAACTAACTCTTGGCATTAAAGCTTCCAAAATCTGCGTTTGATATTCAAACATCCTGCCGGGAATTTTCACAGTTTTTAGTGAATTTAAGGAGTTTAGAAACTGTTTTTTTGTTTTTTTTTTCTTTTTCTTTTTTTTTTTTCCCTTTTTTTTCTTTTTCTTTTTTTTTTTCCTTCTCCATGTTTCCTCGTCACATGAGCCCCCAGATTCCTCCCAGCGGAGTGAAGCCTCGGGAGGGGAGCAGCCCACCAGACCCCCTCCCCTTTCCTCCCTCCTTTAGGTGTATAAAACTAGAGCACAGGATTTAGCTGACTAGCAGATTTCGGGGATAGTTTTTCCCAACAAAAGGGTGTCGTTTTCTCTTAACCCACTCCCCCCCTCCCTGAAAGGTTTTAGTGGAGTGAAATTAGTGGTGAAAAGTGATGTCTTGGGATTGCAACCTTCACTGTCTGGCTGTCCTCACCTGCAGAGTGCCCACCTGCACTCCCACCCTCCTGCGTTTTCCTGCCCCAGGTTGTAGTTCCAGGTATCCCAAGAGGGGATTCTGTCCCTCCCTGATCCCCCCTCTGCCCCTGGGGATGCCTCCCCCTTCCTTCTCCCCTGGTTTGGAGCAGCCTGGCTGTGCCGAGGGCTGCGGCCGCATTCCCAGCAGGGCAAAAGGAGGGACCTTGTGGCTGCTCCACGCTCAGCTCTGCGTGGGGAGTGGGAGTTGGGAAGCACCTTGTGCACACCTGGTGTTTCCAGGGCAGGGAGGGGAAGAGTCCCCGATGCTCTGAGCAGGAGCAGAATTCCCAGGGCCCTTGGATGCCCTTTGGGGCGAGGCTGTTCCAGCTGGACCTGGGCTGTGGCCGGTGCTGGAGCTCTGCCCTCGCTGTGGGCTTGGGCAGTCGGGGGAGCCGTGAGCGAGGAGCTGCCAGGCCGGGGCCGGGGAGGTCCCGCAGGTGGCTTTGTGTCAGACAAGGGGAGAGCAGAGAGGGAAGGATGGAGACAGGAGGTGGCTCCTTGGGGGATCAGGGTCATCCCGGTCCCACGTGGGGTCACCACAGCTTCGCTCCACTCCCGCACCGTCCCAGCACCGGTGTTGGGTCCGTTTCATTTCCGGGGTGCCCGAGGTGCCCCCTCCTGACAGGTATTTGAGTTTGAACCCCAGTTTGTTGTTCCTGCCCGTCTCCTCCCGCACCTGCAGTGATCCCGCACACCGTCCCCACCCGTCACCCTCCCGGTCCCGACGGTGTGGCTCCTGGGCCCTGTCCTGTTGCTAGCATTGTGCCTGTCTTATGTATAATCACATCACCAAAAAAAAAAAAAAAAAAAAAAAAAAAAAAAAAAAAAAAAAAAAAAAAAAAAACGAAAAAAAAAAACAAGGGGCTTTTTTTTTTTTTTCCATTTTGTAATCGTAAAGAAATAGTCGCTGAACTGCTTCATGGTCGGGGTTTTCACAATTTTCAACATGATCTCGTGGTTTTGGTTCTGTTCTAGTTTAAAGGATCCGTCATCGTTTCTTTAAAACAAAAACCCAACAAACAACGGCGCTACCATATCCCTCTGCAGAAGTGCTTTTCTATTTATAAGGTTGAAAATTCTGAATAACCCTTTTAGCATTATAAAAACCACACAAAAAAAAACCACCTTGTATTTTGTAAATATTTTCTTTTCCTGCTTTGAGCTGTGTAATGTCCTTGTTATATAGAAATGCTTTTCTTCCGAGAAGCTGATCTTTGTTAATGTCTTGATTCTGTTGGCAAAGCACAAATGTGCTTATAAAAAAAAAAAAAAGAAGAAAAGATTAAAAAAAAATTAAAATGTAATATTCCATTTGATGAGTGTGAAATGCTGGACTGGGGCAGGGAAGGGGCCCCTCAGTGCACTCAGATCAGCTCCTTCCTCCTGCATTTCAGTGGCATCTTTCTCCTTCGTGATGTTATTTTCCAGCAGTTACTGTCAGCATGGGAAGGAACCCCCTGGGCTGGGGGTTATTTTCCATTTCTGGGCTTAACTGGGTTCTCTTCCAGGGACTGTTGGTTGCTTCCTGCCTCCACCAGGCAGGGTCACCCCTCTGTGCCCCAGGAAGAAGTGTGGGAACTGGTACTTAGAGGAAAAACTGCAAACCAGTCCCTGTCCCTCCGTGCTGCCCTGGTCACTGATCCCGTGGATGGATCCCCACCTCGTGTCCCCCATGCAAAAGAGGGGCCAATTATCATTATCGTAGTAATGACTTTATTTCCAAATTCACTTTTACGGCAACAGTGTAAACCAGTTGTTAAACACACGATACACTATGGACACCCACAGACAGAAGCTAAGCTAGAATGATACACTGAGATCAAACCTTCCCTCCCCTCCCCGGCGCAGCGCGGGGGGCACGGGGCTGCCAACCCCGCTCAGGCTGGCACCGACCACCTTTGCTAACAAAAAGAAGCGTTTGGAGTGCAGATATACGATTTTTTTTCTTTTTTTTTCTTTTTTTTTTTTTTTAATCAGTGCCGGTTTTAACCCTTTTCAGACCCAAGATGTGTGTGGAGTAAAGGAAAAGCTGGGGGTCAGGTGGTCCGGCTGCTCACAGGGACCCTCAGGCCTGGGTCTGAACGCAGGGTTGGGGACGTGGCTCGGGCTGCTGGAGGGGACAGCGGGTGACACGGTGGATGTAAAGGGCTGTCCTGGCACCCCACAGCCCCCGGCGGGGGACGACAGACGGGGCTGAGGACACTCACAGCAGGAAGGGGCTGCTCACTGGAGCTCAGCGCACACAAAGGACATCCCAGCCCTGGGTGCCGGTGTCCCTCAGGGGCTGCACGGAGGGGACAGGGGTGGCACAGGACGGGCGAGCTCAGCTACCCCATCCTGCAGCCCAAAAAGGGGTAAAGAGGTGACGCTTTGAGGGTTCTCCCACTTGCTCGTTCTACAGAGGACAAAAACCGCGGCGGCTCCTACAGCGCTACAGAGTCAGGGACGGAGCACAGAGTCTTACAATCATGGAGTCAAGTGAACGGAGCGAGTGACAAGCTGGACATGGTGGTGGTGCTGGACCAGCCTCTCCCCAGCAATAAAGCAGCTCCTGGGGCTGCAGAGAGAAGGGTTGGACTTCCCCCCAAACCACCCCCATCACAGCCAGGCCTGTGGCAGCCCAGCCCCGCAGAGGGACGGGGGTGACAGCGGGGTCACAGCTCCGGCAGGATGGGAGCAGGTCCTGTCCTGGGTGGAATTGCTGCTCTGCCCAGGAACAGCTGACAGCCTTGGTGGCACCCAGCCACCACTCCAAGGACAACCAGGGGCCCTGAACCCCCGCCAGCCCTGTCAGACCAGGATTCAGCCCTTGCTGGGAAAGCACGGCTTTCCCTGGAGCACAGCCTGGGGGTGCAGGGGCTGCAGCCCCACCGGGCCCCCTCTGCCCTCCCACCCCCAGCTGCACCCCCAGAGCTCGGCTGGGGCCTCTGGGGGAGACAGGGCGGGAGGACACACACGGAGCTGCACTGGTGGCATCTCAGCCTCTTTGGTTGTAGAGGGAAGGGGCAGGTGGGGACAGCCACGGGACCCCCTCGTGCTCCCCAGGGAGCCACAGGAACAAAGGCAGCCAAAGAAATAACGACTGGCTCCTGTCCCTGAGTGGCACTGGGGTGGCCAGTGCTGTGTGAGGGGTGAGACGCTGCCAACTCAAACCCGGGGAGCGCCCGGAAAGGGGGTTCAGTGCCAGGGAGCAGCCGCTGGCCCCGGGCTGGGGGAGCTGCTGCCGCCTCCCTCGCGCCTCCCCCGCGTCCTCCCGGGGTCTCACCGCTGCCACCGGCACAGCAGAGCCATGGAGCTGCCACCTCCGCCATCGCTGAGCTGACCTTGCAGGGAAAGAAAAAGAACAACCCAAAAATGTCACAAGCTGCACCCAAATCCAGGAGCCATCCCAGCCCTGGAGCTGTGAGTGCCCCTCATCCAAGCTCCGGGGCCCCGGGCAGCCCCGGCCCCTCCCGGCAGACATGCGGTGCCGGGCTCCTCCTGCGGCACCAGGGCTGGGCACGGCCCGGAGCCGGCGCGGGGCAGCTCAAAACTACTTACAGCATTTATTTTTTTAAACACATGCTCGTTTATGAAAACAATCACCCTGGCACGGTCCAAGCATATACAGACAAATCTACTCTACGACACGAGGGGCTGCCAAAGGAATGGGGAAAAGCCTCTACTCATCCACTCAGCGGTTCCAGCACAGCCACGGAGAGGGGAACGGCCGCCCGGGGCCCCTCGGGAGCGGGCGCCCGGCGTCGCCTGAACTCCAGCTGCCCGAGCTGAGAGCGGGTTAGGGGGTACCTGGCCGTTATCTTCATACACATCTCGGCTTTCGGAAATAAAAACAAAAGGTTTCTTCCAAATCAGCAGGCAAATTTAACGCGGGGAGGGAAGGCACCTCCCGGCAGCCCTGGCTGCGCGCCCAGGACGTGGCAGGGCACGAGCTGGGCAAGGTCACAGCCCCTTCCCGGGAGGGCCACCCGCTGCCCTGTGCTGGTGTGGGGTGCTCGGGTCAGCGTCGTGCTGTGGCCGCCCCTCGGGCCCCCTCCCCGCCTTCCCGGGCGGGGCTGGGACAGCGAGGGACGCGGCAGGAGCAGGGGGGGAGCGCGGGGACGGGGACGGGCTGTGCGCTCCGAGGAGCAGGGGGAGAGGAGGTTTTGTACCTCATAGTGTCACTGATTTTGAAGTCCTGGAGCTAGAGCTGAATGAACAGTAAAAGCAGGTTAAATCATTAACCAGTTAGGGACGGGGAAGCAGCTGTAAAAGGAACAGAGGAAGAAGGCCAGATTATTATTTTTTGTTTCTTTTCTTTTTTTGTTTCCTTTCCTTGTCTTCTCTCCTGGTGGCCGCCGTGCCGCGATCACAAGCCCTGCTTGGCCAGCGAGGCGGACACCTCGTCGGCTAGCGTGGCCAGCTGGGGGGAGTCCACCAGGTTGATGCTGCCGGTGGAGGAGACGTTGCTAAGGCGGCGCGGGGAGGCATCTCCGGAGATGGTGGGGGACTTGTAGACGATTTCGGCGCCGTGGTCGGTCTTGGCTTTGGCGTTCTCGCGGAAGGTCAGCTTGTGGGTCTCAATCTGTGAGGGAGAGGAGGGCGGTCAGGGAGGCGTGGCAGGGGGGACCTGCCAGGTGTGCACTCGGGCACGGCCGCTGAGAGAGGGGAGCAAAGCTCAGAGCAGTGAACCAGTGCCCCCAGTGCCCCAGTCCTCGGGCGTGTCCCAGGCACCAGAGGGGACAGCAGGACCTGAGCATCTGGATGCTGCCAAATCCTCCCCAGGTGAGGTCCTGGGTCCCAGAACGCAGAGGGCACAAGCTGGGCTGCTCCCAGTCCCCTGGCAGAGAGTCTGGAGGGACGTGGCACACGAAGCTTCCCCTTAGCCCATGGAGCTGCTCCCAGGAGCCAAACCCCTCTCCCGGTGAACTGGATCTGGTTTGCTACTTACAGGTGCCCTCCCCAGCCGAGTGCAAGGCTGGGGGCTGGCTCTCCGTGGGGGTGAGTGGCTCCAGCACCAGGGCCTGGAGCCCAGCAGGGTCTGGGCTCGGGGTCCAGCTCTTGTCTTCCTTGCCTTTCTCTCTCTACAGGTGAAGAAACCCACCCAGGGCAGTGGGGGGCAAAAAATGCATCAGCAACAAAAAACATGACCCAACAAATGTCAGCCAGAAGGAAAAAGACAAAAAATATAGAAAAGAAATAGAAAACTGGGGAGAAAAAGATTTGAAAAACAGGGCCATTCACTGACTCATAGAAAGAAGAGTGGCTGCCTTTGGAGCCAGGGAGGAAAACTCCCCAGGAACAGCAAGGGAGAGCACAGGGACTTGGGCAGGGCACGGAGCACCCAAGGGCAGACCCAGCACAGGAACCAGAGTTCAGGCTGAAGAGCTGTGGCCTGTGAGCCCAAATGTGGATCTGTGTGTCACAGAGCAAGGAGGGGGCTTGGGGACACAGGAAAGGGGCAGCAGAGCTGCACCTGGATTCAGTTACACCCAGAAGCTCCTCCAGGTGAGGGTTTAGGCACAGGAGGGGCAGCCACCAGGCTGGAGGGCTGAGGTGGTGATGCCACTGCTGGGTCACACCTTGCAGAGAAACTCCCCTGCAAAGGGCAAGTTCTTCAAACTATGGCCCAGTGAATGTGCCAGGATGTGACAGAGGCGTCACTGGAATCACAAAACCGATGGCAAAGGGCTCAGTGAAGCACAGGGGAGGCTGATGCACGGCAGAGAGAAGGGTAAGGAAGTCAAGCGGTCCCGCAGTCAGAGGCCAGCTGGAGGTGAGAGCTGGAGCTGCACAGAGAACACGTGGCCAAGAACAAAGTGCCAAAATACAGGAGCTGAAACAGAACCTTCCCCTCCCATTGAGACAAAAGTGCTGCAAAAACAATCAAGATAAAAACCGCTTTTCCCCGGGGAAGCTGAACCCTGCGTGCCACCAGGCTGGAGTCTCAGCTCTGTGCTTACCTGGTGTCCTCACCCCCCCTGCCTGCTTGGGACTTGGTGGCCTTGAAGCCCAGCTGTGGAGCTGTTTTACTTGGCTGGCTCACTGAAGTCACCATCAAAGCCTCGGTGGGAACAGCTCAGCCCAAGTTCAGTGCTTCCCTGACCCGAGGGCCTTTTGTCTTAAATCCCCCCAAACACTCCCTTCCCTTCAGAGCCCTCGGTCAAGAAGGAGGAATCACCTTCTGAAGGGCCAGTTTGCTGCAAAGTCACCTGTTCTAAATAAAGCTGAGCCTTTAATGCTCCACTTTCACTGGGGATCCAACACCTCTGCAGCTCCCCAGCTGCCAGCTCAGTGTCACAGCAGCAACACAGCACAGGACGTGCTGATGGTGACCTTTGGTCGTGGGAAGGGTTTGAGACACAAACACAAACTTCAGAGACAGCAGAAAGAGCAGGAAACCACAGGAGAGGCTGGCACTGGCACACAGGCCTGGAGGGACACAGTGGCATCCTGGCAGCAGTGCCACAGCTCTGCCCTGCTCGTGTCCCCTGTCCAAGGCCAGACCCCCCTCAGGCTCAGACCCACAGCAGGGTCCCCAGGGCCCCTTTACCTTTTTATTGCCTCCTCCAGGGACGTGGCTGATGTTATCTAGGGACCCGATTTTCGACTGCACCTTGTCTTTGAAGTCCAGTTTCTCAGATTTCACCTCCACCTGGCCACCACCTGGAAGAGAAGAGTGAGAGGTGGGTCAGGAGCTGGGAGCAGCACCCAGCACTCCAGGGCTCACTGGGATGCTCCAGTGCCTCACCCCCTGCCCTTCCCCAGCCCTGTGCCCCTCCCCACACCCCCAGCTGCCCGAGGGGTACCTGGTTTGTGGTGGATGTTGCCCAGGGAACCACATTTGGATGTCACATGGCTCAGGTCGACTGGCTTGTAAACGATTTGCACCTGTCCACAGGAGAGAGGAAAAGGGGATGAGCTGGGGGCCAGCACGGGCAGGTGGGGAGGGGGAGCACAACACACAGCAGCACCTGAGCCGGACTGGAGGGAAAGGACAGCTCCAACCCCAGGAGGATTAATGACACCAAAGAAACTGTCATCAGAAATGGGAGATCATTAATGCCCGTGTGCAGTAGCCTCTTAACATGTCAGCATGCACGAGATCACCTCTCCACAGAGGGGGGAGTAGAGGCAATTTTAAAGTGCTCGAGTGAGAGAGAAAGTGGAGTGGTAATTAATTAAGATTTGCATACACATCATCCAAAAGGAGGAGATATACCAGAGAGAGAACGTAAAAAATAAATACCTTTTCTGGTGTAAAACATAAAGCTTATGTCCACAAAAACTGAAAGAACAGAAATGATCAATGTGCACAGAACTTTTAAAAGAGTGACCAAAATATGCATTTCTGAAAAATGCTGTAATGGAAATAAGGGTTAAAAAAAAAAAAAAAAAGAAAAAGCAAAGCAAAGTCTAAAATATCTGGAGTTCACATTATAAAAATTAAAATGGCAGTCATCAAATATTGAACCACAACAGCATTTGGTGATAGTTAAGCTCTGTTTTGATGTGCTTTGCCCACGGTGTCTCTGAACGTGGGCTCCAGCAGTTCCCTGGATCCCCCCCATCCCAGACCCTGTGGGGCCAGTGGCCTCTTGTGTGGGGACACCAGGGACACTGGAGACACCAGGGACACACACACAGAGGGACAGCAGCAGGGGCTCTGCAGTGCTACCTCAGCAGCCACATGCTGGGGGGACCCTGGGACCAGGCACACACACAGAGCCACGGCAGGAGCAGGAGACAAGGGGGGAGAAAACATCCCCAGAACCCCAGGAGTTGCCCTGGACCCTGCTCTGGGGCTCACACCCAGTGTGGGTCAGTAGTGGGGCTGTGCAGGACAAATGGCACCATCCACACCTCCAGGGTTGGTTCTGGCTCTGGGGACAGCCTGGATTTCCCGGGGAGCATCTGCAGCTCTCCGTGTTCCCCCCAGGCACCACAGAGGGTGTGATGCTCTCAGCAGCCCCAGAGGGACGGGCCAGCACCGCAGGGAGCTGTGCAGAGCAGAGCTGACTCCTCTCAGCAGCCCCTGGAGCTGCACCAAGGATCCACTGCAGCCTCTGCTCCCCATCTGAGCACCTGGGGCTGAGCCAAAAGCCCCAGGGGAGGTTGCATCCTTCGGTTCCCACGTCGGCCCCACCACCCTGAGTGATTGTCCCAGCCCTGAGAAACCTGAGAAACCCTCACCCCACCATGGAGCCAGGAAAAGGAGGAGCAGAGGCCCAGGCACAGAGCCCTGCTGCCCTGCCTTGTCTCCAATGCTCACACAGACCAAAAGCACATTTGACAGGAGACAGAGAGGGGGAAAAGCAACTCCTCAGGGTGTGGGAGCACCCCGTGGACACAGACGTGGAGACAGCACTGGAAAGGTCACACGTTTAATGCACTGGGCAGGAGAGGAGCCAGATTTGGTTGGAAAGTAGGAAACTGACCCAAAAAGGGCAGCTGGTACCTTTCTAATCCCAGCTGTGACCCTGAAGAGTCTCTGAGCAATTCAGGCACCACTGAGACCTGGGACTGAAAGTCCTCCCATTTCCAGAGCAAGAAATCAGCAATTGGAACTTTCTGCTCTCATTCCCAGTCCCTTTTTTGACAGACAGGACTCCATCATCCCTTCCCATCCTGCTGGGGAGCAGAGAAGGATCCTCCCCCCCATTTTAGCAAGAAAGGAAAAGGGAAACAGAGTTGTTTGCCTGGGAAACCAGTGCCAGAGACCTGGGGATCCCTCCCCTCAGCACCAGCAGTGCCAAGGCCAACTTCTGCCTAAGGCATCCCTTGGTCAGAGCACCCACGGGCTTAAAAACCCAGGTACCAGCCCCAGGGAGTGACAGTTCCCTCTGGAAGCAGCAGTGGCTGGGCAGGGGGTCCCTGCTGCCATGGGGGGGTTAATTCCCAATGGCCATTGAAGCCCTGGGGTCTCTTGTTGCCCCTCTGCCAAGGGAGCCCCAGGGCCCAGCCCCAGGACAGCCACCCTGCCCCTGTCAGGCTTTGCTCCCAGAGCTCCCAGAGCTGCTGCAGCCAGGCACAGACCCTGGGGTTCCCAGTTCTGGCAGGGCCTGCAGAGGTATCACAACCCCCAGACAAAAATCCAGGTGATTCTTAACCCAGTGCAGCTGCAGAGGCCCACGGTGTGAGCTCTCTGTGGAGGAAGGGACGAGCTCATCCCCAGCCACAGCACAGAACACTGGTGGCCAACACTGACTCCTGGTCCACCACACCCTGGGCAGCCCAGGCAGTGCAGGACCCCCCAGTAAAGAAGAGGAACAACCATGGAACTGTTTCACAGGGGTCTGAGCTCGGCAGAGCAGCTCCTCTGGCCTGTGAAATAACTCCAGAGTGACACCAAATTTAAGCCAGAGGTTGCAAACCCAGCTGTGTCCCTGTGTTCACCTGCCAAGCCTTCTGCAAGGCTCAGTTTCTCAGGGAGGGCATCCACAGAGATCAAAAACAGCCCAAAGAAAATCCATGGGGAACATCTGAGACCAGGCCCCCACAAACCCCAGTCACTGTCTGGGGTCTCAGGGTTGTGCCTTCCTCGGTCCAGCATCTTTCCTGGAGCCAAACTGCCTCCAGCTGTAAATCCACTAACCTCTGTGGAGTTTCTCCAGGTTTCTGGCACAGTAACTGAAAGCTGAGTCTGGTATTTATGTGGGAACAGCTGGAAATGCCAGCGTTCAAATCAATTAACTCAACAATACTTCAGGCTCAGCCTCCGTGGGCGCTGCCGGACACATTCGTTAGCAAGGAGGAACTTAATATTTGCATGGATCATACTTGCCTGATGGGAATGGGCATGTTCACATGTTGGGCAGGATCATGTCCAATTTAGCAGCACATTGAGCAATGAGGACTGGGTCTGCTCATAAATCTACCCATCTCCTGCATCACCCTGTGCCAGGGGCCCCATCCCGCAGACCAGGAGGCTTTCAGCCTTCCAGGCAGTGCAAAACCCTGGAGTTACTGGGATGTTTTGTTACAGACGTGGTTTGGACACGGGGCAGTTAGTTCTGTCCATGTCAGGCATGTCCAGGACTTGTTAGGGTTCATCTTTTGGGTTAATGGGGTTAAATGACAGCACATCCCCAATGGCTATGTGACAGCAGAGTGGCTGCAGATAGCATTGGTGATTAGTGTAACAACATGCCACTAAAATCAGGATTATTACAGTGCATTCAAAGTGTGAAGGTACTCACACTGCCTCCGCCCGGGATGTGTTTGATATTATCCTTTGAGCCACACTTGGATTGAACGCTGCTAAAGTCCAGCTTCTTATTAATTATCTGCACCTTTGGTAGCCAGAAAAGAGTCATTGCACGTCACCAATAGCTATCTGATGGCAGGGTCGCTGCAGATAGCATTGGCAGTTTAGTGTACACAACATGCCACTTATAATAAGAACTATTATAGAGCATTGAAAGTGTGAAGGTACTCACACTGCCTCCGCCCGGGATGTGTTTGATATTATCCTTTGAGCCACACTTGGATTGAACGCTGCTAAAGTCCAGCTTCTTATTAATTATCTGCACCTTTGGTAGCCAGAAAAGAGCGTGAGAAACAACATGACCGTCTGCAGCTTGACCATGTGTTATATCCCTAAAACCAGGAACCTGCCTTCCAGTGCCAGGAGTGAACAGGAAAACCTCTGGCTTGCTGCACAGATTTGTCTGCTCCTGGGCTGGAAAGGGAAGATGGAGGTGGGCAGGTTATAGCTCGAGACTGGATAGGCCTGGGTAGTGATGCAGCCCTGGGTCCCAGGCCACAAACAGCAGCCAAAAATCCAGCTCAGCCTGGATCCTTCCACTGAACAAAACGAGGAACTCGCTGGGCAGCAAAACCACTGGAAGGCACTGCTGAGAGGCTCCAGGGCTGGGAGACTCAGCTTCTGCAGAGCCAGTGGAAGGAAGAGGGATGGAGCTGAGAGAAAAATGCCTGCCCAGCTCCAGCTCCCATCCCAGGCACCAGAGTCCCCTTCTGGGCCGGGCACACCTGGCCTTGGGCAGCCAGGTGCCACTGGCCAGGCTGGGGAGCAGGAGCTGCGTGTCCAGCACTGGGAGAGGACACTGAGCTCTGCTCTGCACAGGGCTCACACTCCCTCCACAGCTGACAAGAGAAAGCCAACGCTGCCAGGGCTGCATCACCAGGGATGGATGCGGCCCCAGGCCCCATCCCAGGGATGGCTGCAGGCCCATCCCAGCTCTGTGGCACATTCCCCACTCCGTCTCCAGAAGGAGCGAGGCTGGGAAGGGCTGGGGCCACATGGGAACCTCTGCTAAGCACACCCCCAGCCCCAGAGCCTTCCCTCCACACGCTGATTTCTGTGCTAATGAACCTGGGTTCCACCCAGGCCTTGTTTTCCCCACTGGTTCTGGCCAGAGCTGCTCTAGAGCAACCTCGGGCATCGGAGCAGCTCTTCCAGACAACCCGAGGGTGAAGACAATCCCTTCCCCACACACCCTGGAGTGGCTTTAGAAGCCCCACAGGTGTAAATGCAGGTACCAACCCACAGGTCTGAGTCTGTGTGAAGCACAGCCCTGCGAGAGGGACCACAAGAGCCCCCAGCAGTGTCCCATCCCTGGGCACAGACACTCCTGGATGGCACCATCCCCAGAGCTCAGCAGGCACCTCACCTCCTTCCCAGCCCCAGCCTGCTCCTGCCAGCAGAGCTCCCTGCCATGCCCTGGCTCTCCAGCATGAGAAGCACCACGGCTGGCATGTGCCTCCAGCAGCATTTCCCAAGTTCACATCAAGTAATGCCACAAATCAGGACCCAGCTCTGCCAGGCCAGGCTTTGCCAGAGCAGCACTCGGTGATTCAGCCACAACAGAAGTGCTCAGACCACGCAGGAGCAGTGGCAGAGACGTGGCCTGGCTGCTCCTGGTGTGTGCCCCACGTTCCTTGGCTTCCCCAGGCTGGGGGTCTGGAATCTGCACGGAGAGCAGGCTCCAAACCCATTTCTGACCAGCCTGAACTCAAACGTGTGGGATCAGCCCCTCTGCCCCAGCTGCAACCGTTCTGCTGAGAGCAGCCTCGTGCCCTACAGAATCCCCAACAGAGCATCCAGACATTCTCCCCCCTGCAAAGAGCAAGGAACTGCCCCTAATTCAGCTGTTCTTACTCCTTCAGCAACAACAACAAACAGAGAAGCAGAGAGGGAAAAAAACAACTTGTAAAAGCTGAATTTAAAAAGAACAAGCAAATAATTTAACTATTTTCCATTAAACAAGGGTTCCTTCTAAAATCCCTGGAGAATAGGGTTTGTGGGGGTGGGAAGAAAAAACCCTATGTCTTGTGCTAAGTGGGCAGGAGGGCTGAGCCCCCCCAAAAAGGACACTGTGCTCATGTGCTGCTGTCTCATGACCAAGAGCCCTGCCCAGGCTCCAGAGCCCCCCTGGATCGTGGCACAAAGCCAGTAAATCGCCAGCCAGGGCAGAAAATGCCTGGAAAGGCCATGGAAAAGCAGGCTGCCGTTTCAGAGGATGCAGCTCAAAGCCTCCCTCCACGCCAAAGGGGGACATTCAGAGCCACCAAGGTACCTGTTCACACAAAATGCCACACACAGCACTCAGGGAACGTTTGTTATGGCTCTGCAAGGTCTGGAGCCAGGCAGTGTCACCTCAGGACAGGCAGTGTCACCCCCAGGACAGGCAGTGTCCCCTGCCAGGCTTGCAGAATTTAACCCAAGACCCTCATTCCCAAGCACTTGGAGCCCACAGCTCACTTTGCTGCTCGTGGAACAACTTTTCTGGGAGTGCAAAGTGTTTGAAAGGATAGAAGTGCCACCAGTTCTGGCAGTGCCACCCTGCACCACGTAGCCAGACAGCACCTGATGGCACAACACAACCCAAAACCTTGCCAACGCAGCTGGATCCAAAGTCCCAATGTCTGCAAAAACATGGGGTCCGAGCCTGAGACCCTCAGAAGGAGGAGACAGAACTTCCTGTCCTCTCCTGCAGTGCTGGCTCCTGGCACAGTGTGGGATCCAGAAACACAGCCCTGATCCTGCCCCTCCTCAGGGCTGCAGGCCCCGGCCTGCTGTCCCCACCTGGACACCAGCAGGGACTGTCACTCCCCTGGCAGCCACTCGGTGAGACCCCCACCACGAGCTGCCCGCGGCACAGCCGAGCTGCACCAAGCCAGGCAAGGCATTCCAGGCCAAGCACCCAACCCAAAACCTTCCACATAAACCAGAGCCAGGCTGGAGCCCTGCCCACAGCTGGGCTGCTGCTCCAGGGGGGTTCCCCCACCCCGGATGGAGCATCCAGCACCTGGCTGTCCCCACAGCCAGGCCCCTGGAAGCAGAGTCTGTGTTTACCTTGCCACCTCCGGGCTGGTGCTTCAGGTTATCGGTGGAGCCAATTTTGGACTTGACGTTTTTCAGGTCGGGCATGGGCGCGGCCGACGGCTGCACGCGGGTCTTGGCAGAGGCGGGAGATTTCGGTGGGGTGCGAACCACTGCCACCTTCTTGGGCTCCCTGGCTGGTGGGGTGGGCAGAGAGGGGGTGCGGGAACGGCTGCCTGGAGTCCCGGGGGAGCCGGGACTGCTGTAACCGCTTCTGTCTCCGGACTTGGGCTGCTCACCTGCGGTTTGCACACAGGACAGCCCGGGTCAGAGCCCCTCCCCTGCTCCCTGCTGCCCGTGGGGGCTGCTCCGCCTCGTCCCACGGCCCACCCGCCATCCCAGGGCAGGGGGAGGGTGGTGGCTGCACTTTCTTCTACTCCATTTTGAAGGAAAAACTGCGATTTAAAGGCAATTTCCTAATATCCCAGAAGGAAGATGGTCTCCATTGCCTGGATCATCAGTAAGAGACACTCCCCACCCGAACGTGGCACGGCGAATTACAGACAAAAGACACTCAGAACCACTTTTCTATTAGAAATTTGGAAGCACTTTCACAAAATTATTTTCTGTAATTAACTAAGGCTGATCGCTGAGCAGCTTAGCCCTGTCCCCAGTTTGAAAAGGAAATGAAAGAAGAAAAGAAGACCCTTAAACATCACCTTTCTCAGTCTTTGCTGCTGCGGGAGGTGGTTTTTTCTGCTCCTTTCTGCCTGTTTAGTGAATGAGAAAGATGCTTAAACATAATAAAGCTGGAAAATTAATTGATTTAAGGTTTTATGCAGCTCTGGTTAAGTATGAAATATATGTATATATCCAGTGAAATGCACCATTTTAATGGAAATTCACAATGCCTGATGCTTTCTGGGGTTTTCTTCTCTGAGCATAATGGGCTAATCTCCATTCCTGTAATCGAAGAATTGATCCTCTTGCCCCTGGTCTTTGTGAAATATCATCAGAGAGAAAACGAGTAGATGGATTAAAAAAATGGAGCTGCCTAAATCTTCCAAATTCGAGAAATCCCACAGGATAAAGCAACTGGCCTCTCCTACACACTGGAGACTGTATGAACACAGGGGATGAGCAGCACCTGGAAAGGCTCCATTCAGAGGGAACATCCCTGGCTCTGCACCCCAGCCCCGGGACAGGGCTGAGTTCGGTCATTACCCCGCTCTGAGCTGCCCAGCAGCCCCACCCAGTCACCAGCACAGGGCTCCCACCGTCACCTACCGGAGCTGGGAGGGGTCTTGGGGGCCGTGGGGGTCTTGGCCGGGATGCGGGTGGCGTTGGTGGAGTTCCTCTGCGCCTGCCCCGCGCGCGCCGTGCCCGTCTTGGAGCCACCCCTCGCCTCCGGGCCCTGGGGACACAGCGGGGACGTCAGGGACGGGCTGCCACCCCTCGGGGTCAGAGCACATGAGACCCTCCTGCTTTCCCCCGGGATTCCCCACACCTGGAATGTGCCTGTTCACACCTGGTGTCCCATCTCGACAGCCAGGGCACAGCCCCACCATTTCCCAGGCGAGCCCTCGGCTTACGCCGTTCACTGCACCCTCACACCTGGTTCGGCCACACCTCTGCTCTCTAAATTTCATCCTTTGGCTTCCCCTGTTTTGCTGAAATTTTGTACAGAACACAAATTAATCCCAGCATCCGTGACTGGAACAGGTTGGCCAGAGAAGCTGTGGCTGCCCCTGGAAGTGCCCAAGAACAGGTGGGATGGGGCCTGGAGCAGCCTGGGATGGTGGGAGGTGTCCCTGCCATGGCACGGATGGGACTGGATGAGATTTAAGGTCCTTTCCAACCCAAACCATTCCAGGACTCTGTGATGGTTCTGTGTGACCTGCACTCCACAGGTGTATTTGTGTCACTGAATGCCACCAAGGGAAAAAGCTCTGAGCTCCTGTTCCCCCTGCAGGATTAGCCACAGACGTGCTGCATTCCCTACTCCCCCTGCAGCACCTGCAGCTGTGGCACAGCTCAAACTCAGCTCTGTGAAACACAAGACAGAGCTGCAAACCAAGGCAAGGCATGAAGGGACCTGGCCACACCTCGGTCACACCCTGCAGCAAGGAACCCTTTGTGCTCGGGGGTGTGCTGGCTCCTCCCAACCCCAAACCCGGAGCCAAGCCTGGCTCCAGCACGGCAAGGTGGAGGGGAAGCACATCCCACCCTCTCCGTGGGGCAGGGAGGGCTCAGGCGAGCAGCAGCAGCAGCTGGGGATGCCCTCGGGCAGTGCCCTTGGCCTGTCTCACGCCCGTTCCCTTACCTTGGCCTTGGTTTGGTGCATCCCTGCACTGGCAGCCCGGGGGGTGGCAGGACAGGCTCGCTGCGAGGCACAGGCAGGGCTGCAGGGAGGTTTCGGAGGGGCTGCATGCCCCGGGGGGGACACGGAGCCGGGGGGTTTGGCAGGGCAAGGTGAGGATTTCTTGGAGATGGAAACGAAGTAAAATGGGAACAAAAAAAAACCAAAAGAAAATCAGCACGGGATGGAAACGAAATGGGATCGGCGACGTTAAATAGGATTAGAAGGTGCAATACAGAGCTGGGTGTTGGGTAGGGACTCCCGGGGCAGTGTACAGAGAAATAGCCAATTTCAGTGTTTGTTAAAATAATTCTATTCCTCATCTTTAACTCTTCACCCACTGAATTTCCGCTCAGCTTGTCCATGATCCCACTCAGGGTCTAACCAGCATAATGGCCAGCCGAGCCAACCCTCCTCCAGATTACCAGTCTGACAGATATTGTTAAACTTCTGGAATTTACCCATTATTAAACTCTGTTCCTCACCCAGAATACAATGCAGCATCTTTTTTGGGAGTTGTCCTGTGCAAGCCAGGAGCTGGATTTAATGATTCTTGTGGATCCCTTCCAACTCAGGATATTCTATGAACTGCAGGGCCTAGATTATTTAATTTAATGTTTTAATTACGCGTTTTGCCCTTTTCACAGTTATGCTTGTCCCCAGGGCAGTTTTGAGTCTGCCCCAAGGTCAGCTGCTGCTTTCTAGTCCTGGGCTGAGAAAATTATTTCTCCAACCTCCCACCCAACCCCATGAGCCATGAGTTTGACTTAGATTTGGACCATTTCCTCACCCTCAAAGAACCCATGGATTGCACCATCCAAACCCAGGGGATGGAAGAAAAAAGAAAAACACCCTTGAAAACAAATGGAAAAATGGAACGTAATGGGAAGGTTTCCTAAGAGGCACAACAGCAGGGCAGGAGGGAAGCCAGGAACGTGGACAGGTGTTACCCCTGGTTTTGTTTTTTAGCTCACCTTGGGTTTCTTTTCATCAGCTTCGGTCCCTTCCTTGTCAACACGACCTGACAGATGGAAACACACAGTTACACCTCTTGGGATTGGTCACAAACTGCAGAGATGACAACGCACTGCTGGGGGCTGTTCCCTGTCCCTGCTCTCCCTTAAACTCAATACTGTTCTTAGAAATGTGACAAGGTCACCATTTCCTGCAGAAATCCGTGCACCACTCCACAAACACATTCCTTCTGCGTTAGCAGATGATCCTGTGTTAGTCAGCACTGGAGACCAGACACACCAACGAGGTTTGTGTGAGAGCTTTTTGCCCAGATTTCCACCCAGCTCCTGCAGGATCCATCCAGTTCAGGACAGAAAGTTCCCTTCAACCCTAAACACCAGTCTTTGAAACACCCACTTGTTCTAACAATCACATAAATGGAGGCTCAAACTGAAGGAAGCCCCAGTCCAGCAGCACTGTGATCTCATTTAAGGGGTTGTTAAGAGCACTTTTATCCCTGGCTGCTGTTAATTCCCACCTCTCCTGACAGGCTGCTCTCTGTCTCCCAGCACGGTGCCCCTTCCACCCGGGTCACTCCAATTAGGACATTAGAAACGGGGAGGAGACAGTTTGTCCTACAAGGCACTCAAAACAAAGCCTTTTCCCCCTCATTGTCAGCTAATTGGGAGGAGAAGCTGCTGATATTCTCCCCAATGTTTGGAAACTTGTCCTGGGGCATCAGCCCTTTCCTGATGCCATGGACAATACTGTTAATCCAGCACTGACCCACCCCAGAGCTGCTGGATGCACCACCCCTCCCAAATTCACTTAAACTGCACACTGCAGCAAGGCTGCAGCCAAACAGCCACCAACTATTTCTGTCTTTGAAGGGAAAGACCATTTAAATAATTAAACTTCTCCTACTGAATCAGAAGCTGGCTAGCTGTGGGCAGTGCATCCCCACCCCGCCGTGGCTGCAGGCTCCAGTGCAAGCCATGCCAGTGCCCTGAAGCACACGAGCAAAGCTTCCCACTGCTGATCCCGGAGGGAACAACGAGAAATATGTTACGAGCTTGAGCTCCAGTGCAAAAAGCTCCATCAACAATTTCTTCGTGAGCCCCCGCGCAGCACAGAGCCACAAACCCAGCAGCATTCCCAGGCTAATGGGAGCAACACCAAGCCAGCCTTTGGAATGTGGATGTGGGGGAAAATGCAGAACCTTCCCCCCCGCCCCCAGCCCAGGACAGGCCCTGGAGAGCCAGAGCTGAGGTACAACACGGTGAGACACCAAGGTGTGTCCTGCTGCCCTGGCTTGTTAACGCAGCTCCCAGCACCCACCTGCCTTCGGCCACGGAGCTGGGCCTTGGGACATTCCTGAACCCAGGAGAGGTGGAAAAATAGAAAGGAAAGGTCTAAGGGGTGCTTGAGCATTCAGTGGTGAGCTCAAACCTTTACCCAAGGCTGCCCTCCCAGCCCAGCCCAGCCCAGCCCCACGCACTGTTTGGATGCCTCCAGACAGACAAGCAGCTCCTGCTGAACCCCCAAAGGCAGCACTGTGCTGGCACACCCAGGGACACCTCATCCAGAGCTGGGATTGCAGCAGGATGCTTTGGAAGAGCAGTGGACATGCCTGGCAGTGGGAAAAGGTCCTGCTGGCTGCAGACCGTGCCTCCGGCAGCAGTCAGTAGTGGATATTAAGGGGAAAGTACCAGAAACAGGATCAGAGTGGGGGCTTTTCCATGGTTAGACCTGCCATCCTTGCTTTTTTCCTCCTCCCTCCGCTTTAGGAAAGCCAATTCCAAGAGTTATTGGATCAGACATGCAAACCAGATGGCACGTGTCCTGCCAGAATGAGCTGCACTCGCCAGGTCAGCCCCACTCCAACATGCCAGAGCCACGTCCAGCCGGTCCTCCTCTTCTCTGGGAAGGTGCCAGGTGGGGGTTAAGGCACCCACCCGACAGATCCAAGGAAATCAAAGCAAAAACAGGTGAAAAAAAGCATGATTAGGGACACGCCAGCACCATGCAAGGGACGCAGAACTGCAGCGCAGGGGTCTGGCAATCGAATCCAGGGTTAAATAAAGAGGGAGGGGCAGGGAGGGAGCAGCAGTGCTGCACATCAGTCACAGCACAGGTCCAGGCCATCTCCGAGCAGCAGGAGCCGAGGTGGCAGCAAGCTGCAGTGCTGGATCAGGCAGCCTTGTCAGGAGCACACACCTTTGAGGAGAGGGACACGACTGGCCTTGTCTGCAGCCAGGCCACCGGGCTTCCTCTTGGGCGTCCGGCGGCCCCCAGCATCTGGCACAACCTCTTCCAGAGGAGCTTCCCTGTCCTTCACATCATCTTCTACCTCAGCAGGGAGCTTGGCTGTTTCTAGCAGAGCCCCAGAATCTTCTCCCTCCTTGGGCTCAGTCTCTTTTTGGGAGACACTTTCAGAAGGCTCTGATGGGGTCATGTCTGGACCTCCTTCTCCCCCCGGTGGCTGTCGCTTCTCCTCTTGGTCCTCTCCTGCTTTATGTGCTTCAACCAGAAGTGCCTCTCCTGGGGTGTCCCTGAGGACACCTTTGGACTTGTTTTCTCCATCGCATTCTTCACGAGTCTCCTTGGCAGCTGCTGGACACGAGCCCTTTTCAGGTCCCAGTGAAACACGCTGATCCACAAGGGAAGGCAAACCCTCTTCAGAAGTTTCATCAATATCCCGGTCCTCATCTCTCTCCCGTCCACCAGAATCCTCTTTTAACGGGGCTCTGGCCCACAAAGGAGATGGTCCATCTTTCTGTTCACCTGCTCCTGCCAGAGCCTGGGTGTGCACGCCACGGCCCAGCTCCGGCTCCACGCCGAGGCCTCCTCTGCCTTCCTGACCCCACAACTCACTGCTGCCTTCGGACACGGCGGAGCCTTGGTACATGTCCAGGGGTATGGGGATGGTCACCTCGATTCTGGTGGGAGCTGCTGCTGTTGGAGCCTTCGTTTGATGGGACAGAGGCGGCTGCTGAAGCCCCGCTCCCTGCTCGGGGGGCTGGCTGGCACTTTTTACTGCCTCTCCCACAGGGCCAGGCTGGAGCTTTGCAGAGCTCGGCTCGCCTGGAGTTGAAGACGTGGGGTGTGAAGCATGGGCAAGAAATTAGCACAGGCATGTCAAACATCACGTATGTGAGAGACTCAGGATTTCTACTGGCAATCGAGAGATAAAAGCACGTCCCACCCTGCCCCGCTGAACACACAACTCACTCCTACGGTGGCTTTGCCTTTAAAGAAACTCTGATCCCCACAGGGATCAGGAACAGCCACAGCCCGTGGGAGACCAGATTCCTGCCTGGGCTGGCTCAGAGGGGGCTGGGTTCACCCTGCACTCCATGAGCTGGTTTAGCTGTAGGGGTTTCCAGAAGCCACAAACATTCCCATTTTCCCTAACACCACCACTGGACCATCAGTCTGCTGGTCAGTGCCCACCTCTTCTTGCCTCAAGGGCCTGAGCAAGAGCCAGAGGCCTGTCCTCCTTCCTGAGCTCACAGATCCCTGCTGGCCTCCCCTCAGGAGAGATGGGCACTGGCTTCAGAGCTCAAAGCACCTCTGCTTTGCTCTTTGATCATCCCCACTGCCCAGGAGCTCGGGAGGAGCACTCCCATGCCCTGCCAGAGCAGGGAAAGGACTCTGGGGAAGGAGGCATTTGGGACCGTGCACCCACTGAGGCCATCAGAGCTCCAGTGCTGCTGCTGCTCTGCCATGGTTTGGGCTGAGTGACATTTGAACCCCAGAACCTGAGGCCACAGAGACAGAGATACATCTGTCTCTCTATTCTTTTTTGGTGTGTCTGCAAAAGAGGGGATTCTGTTCTGTCACTGATCTGTGCATGACACAGACCTTTACAATTCCACCCAACAACTGCTGCATGAAGCCAGATCTTCTAGTTGAGCTGGAGATTTTCTGTTGGAAATCCCTTCAGCTGAAGGAAAGATGCCCTGAGCAATGGAGAATTCACCTGGACATGGGCACATTGCTTTAGAGCCAACCATCTCAGTAAGAATGTGCCTCTTGTACTATGAACTGGTTCAGCTTCAAAGACTCTTTGTTCTCTTTGAGCACTGATCAGGTAAAGAGCATAAACCAGAGCCCTGAGATCACAACTGTGGCTTTGGTAGATTCACAAACAAGACTAAAACAAGAAAGGATGAAGTCAAGACCGACTTGGTCTTTTATCAGTGGCCTCCCCATTTTAAGAGAACATCACAGTTAAGTGAAACAACTACACAAAGACCTCGTGTGTGATAGCTGAAAGATCCCAGGATGAGGCAGAAAGAGCTTAGTAAAAACCTGGTGAGAAACAGCACTAAAACCAGGGCAGACAGAAGAGAGAACTTCAATTCCCTCCGCTAACAATCCTGATTTCTTTTTTATAGTCATGCCACTATTGCATATATAGAAGAGCTGACAGTCCAAAAACCACTGGCCAGGCAAGTAAAGGTTTTATCCTAATTGCAAGGAGCAGAGTGCACAGAATTGTGCTCATCTGTGTGTGGAAAGCAACAACAACCTGAATTCTGCCCTGAGCTGAGAAGGCAAAACCTATTTACTTCTGTAAAAGGCATGGATGTCTAAATGCACTAATGGAGCCACGAGGAGGAAAGACACTGCCCAACTGGAGGGATTTGTTATGTTTACTGCACAGGAAACTGCTTCACAAAATGGCTTTTCACTAAGATTTTAAACAGCACACTAAATTAGTGCTGTGGTGCACAGTGCAGGCAGCACAGAAACATCACGGGGAGTCTCAACCCCAAAGTCTGCCCCATGGAATTAAGCCAGCACTGGGGGCTCTGGGAAAACCAATTTTCCATCAAGTCTGAACTGAGCAGAGTCAAGAGAAGCTTTCCAGGTAGCCAAATGCTCCCTGGATAATTTTCAGCTCATCTAAGCAGACACATAATTAATGCTGTGAGAACACTTGCTGCCCACTGTGTCTGGCTTTGTCACTCACATTCCTCAAGACTGGGATGAGGAGAAAAATCTCTTAATGTTAAAGTCAGGGTATGAGTGAGTTGGTTTGAGTCCTGTTTTACATTAGAAAGACACAGTAATTAAACAATTCCCTGTTTTCATGTGTGACATGCAGGGCCTGCACTGCCTCTGCTCAATCTGAGCAGTTCCTGTGGCCACAGCACATCCCAGCTCTGTCCAAAAGCTTTTCCAGCCTGGAGAACGCCCCGGTTTTGCAGCTGGACAAACAAGCACCATGACTTTGTCCATCTGAGAGGGAAATCTGGTGCATGAGAAGCTGCAGCTCCCTGAAATGAGTGTGTTGGAGCATTCCAAGCGTGTATGGCCCTCCCCTGTCAGGAACAGGGAGATCTGCACCACTGCTGTGCAGGGCAGAGCACTTCCTCACAGAGCTAAACCCCCCAGGCCACCCAGCAAGCAGCTGCACAGGTGGGCAGCAACAGCTGGTCCCAGTGAGGGACGATTCACCCACCTTGAGTGGCATCTCCTGCAGCGTGGTCCTCCAGGTTGGGAGTGGCTCCCACGCCCGCCTCTTCAGCTGCTCCCAGGCCGGAGAAAGGAGGGGAAAAACATGATCAAAACAAGAGTTAAGTTTAAGCACGTGCCTGGAGGATGAATTCACCTGCCTGCTGCTGCCCAGCAGAACGGGCAGGATCTCTGCTGTACCACGAGCAGGGCAGCGTCAGAAAGGAAATCTCCCCACACCGATGATGGGCCTGGGTAGATCTGTCCAGCCTGTGCTGGGCAGACCACAGGAGTGTTTCACCAACTTCCACATCCTAAACAGCAGGTTAGTACAAGCTGTTCCAGGCAGAAAACAGGCTGTTAGGGAGGAAGGAAACCTGTGGATTTATATCCCTCTTCTAGCCCCACCTTACGTGGCCAGCAGCACTCCCATGAATGTCTCTTACCTGAGCTCACCTTCTTGATGTCTGTGACCAACCTGTGAACCCTGCCAAGGCTGTGTGAGACCAGTAATTCCAAGCCCGATACAGATCTAGAGAAATCCTGAACCTCAGGACTACTGGTACATCAGAGAAGTATGGTTTTCTTCACAGTGATGATGGCTTGTCTCCATCAGCATTTTTTCTATTTGTTCTATGACTGCTTTCAAACTAGCTTAAACAATTATATTTGAATGCCACAGTTCTCCAGTCAAACTAGAACTTCCTCCATTTTCCCCATTTTTTCCAAGCAGTTCAGGACTCCCTGGCTCCCTGAGACAGTCAGATGTTGCACCAGAACCTCCGTGTTTCAGCCCAGGGCTCCAGCAGCAGCTCAGGGACTGGATGCAGGACAGAAATTTCACTGCTTTGAGTTTGTTTCAGCGTTTGGCACTGGCAGAAGCCCTTTTCCACCCACTACCTTTCTCAGGTCCTGCCTGATGCTTCCAGGGAAAGCCACTGGCTACGGCACAGGGGACACGTCCTCATTGTTCACACACGGACCTGCCCTCCCAGATCCTGCTCTCTCACACACAGCACTGCCACAGCCACTCCCTGCTCTGCCTCTGGAAGGCCCCATCCTTCCCTGGAAAACCAGGCCCAGGTGCAGCGATTGCCCACAGGGCATTCAGGCTGAATTAGTCACTTCACTTCCTCTGCATTATCCTTAAAAGCACTGCTGCAGTGGCCTGGTTTTCACCTGCCACTCCAAAGACACCCGAGAGGGCTGGGCAGAGCCCAAGGGCTGCAGGACAGACCCTGCAGGGACCAGCAGCGAGGGGCTGCTGCCACAGGGCAGCAACGACCCAGATCTGCACGTAGGAGCCTGGAGGTGGCAGCCAAAGCCACCACAGAGACACCAGACAGAAGGATTGTCAGATGTGGAGCAGAGAAAGAGAGAAGAAAAGGCTGCGAGTTTCCCCCAAGATGGGGAAGGCAAGAGGACAACTCTGAGTGAGGAATAATTTGGAGAAGAAGGAAGCAGCGTCGGGAGCAGCGTCCCTGTGAGAGGTTTTGTGCTGCTGTCTCACAGCACCGACCAGTCCAGCTCTCTGCTCTGTCTGCATCAAGGGATGAAGCTGCACCTTGGTCTCCCTCACCTGTGGTTCCTTCTGGGATCTCCCCGTGCTGTTCCACACCACCCTGATCCTCGTGGTCTCCTTCCTCCACTAAAGGTGCTGTGGCATCTGAAAAACAACACAGCTTTCACAGAGCTGCTGAGAGGCAAAGCCCTCTGGAGGCCAGGATGTGCCTGAAGAACTTTTCTGCTCAGAGAAGCACTCGGCTCCCTCCCTTGAGCCAGTGGAGCTTGTGGAGGGAACAACCGAGCACGCCACAGCAAAGCCAGAACCACAGGGACACCCTGAGCCTGCCACACAATGTGCCACAACGTGCTCCCTACGCTTCTGAAGGCTCTGCCTTTTTGTCCAAAAATCCACAGCTAGAAGCAGCCACTGGTGCCTGATGCACACAGGGGGGCACGGCTGTTCTGGAGCAGGACAGAACAGCTCCCATGGGACACCTGCACAGAACACCCCAGCGTGGCTGCATCGTGCTCTGGGACAGAGAGACACCTGGTTCCACCTGCCAGAGGGGTGTCTGCTCATCCTGACAGTCCCAATCCAACTGGAAAGCAGGATAAAATCCCCTCCTGCACCAGACAGGTTTTGTGTCCTGATTTCTTGAGGCACTTTCCCAACAGTCAGCCCACGCCTCCAGTGGGACAGGGCTGGGACTGCTCGGCCTCTCTGCCCACCCTTCCTTCCTTCCAGAACAATTTTGCAAGCTAAAGCCTCTACCTCAAGTCTCCAAAGGCAGATACTTTGGTATCAAAGCAGCCAGAGGAAGGCACAAAGTGAAGGTAATTACAACAGTGAACAAGCCTCTAGACCACTCCGGAATTGAGTCTTTCTACCCACAAGGCATTCAGGACTGGGGGAGCACAGTGACACAAACCTGTGTCACACAACACAGGGCTGCTCCTGGCTGCACTATCAGGACCTTGCAGTGCTCCTGTAAAAAGTCTGCAGAAAACAAACCACAAGCAACTTCCTGAGGTGTAATGAGCAATTCACCTTTCTTGCTTTCCAGCCCACTGTGCGCCTTTAAAGCTTGTTATCTCATTCTGCAGCATGGCAAACACCCCTGGTGATGAGACTAACAAGGAGCATTTTCTCCTCCTGAGAAACCCCACCAGGACACGGCACAGGGGAGCCTGTGGTGAGGTTTACCACGACTCCATCCATCATGGTTTCAAAGCAGAAAGTCAAAGAGCTCCCACCTTCCGTAGTTGGGGTGCTCTTAGCGTCAGATGTTTCAGAAACAGGCTCATCCGATCCATCATCGACTGGTATCTGAAGGGGATAGCCTGGAAAACATTCAAATACTTACAACAAGTCCTCAGCTACGAACTGGGGCCTGGGGGTTACCAACTCTGATTGCCCAGATCCACAGCAGCAAGAAGCTGCAGCTGGAGAGTAAAAACCACCTGAACTAAAAGCAAGCAAAGCGTGAAAATGCCAACCAAAAGCACCAGTGTCACCACCAAAAGGAACAAGCGGAAACCCATCAGCAAAAGAACAGCCCAGTGAACTGGACAGGCAGAAACAGCAAAGCATGGCACAAGCAGGCAAGGAGATCTCAGCAAGGTAAGGAGGAAAGATGTGCAGCTCCCGAGTCACTATTGTCCTCTCCCTCCCAGAGCAGGCTGAGCTCTCCCAGAACTGCAAACCAGCCCGTGTTTGTAACAGGGTGGGTGCAGGACAACATTCCCTGCCAAGAAGTGGTGGCAAAAGTCTTCCAGAAGAGCAGGGCAAGAGGCACAAGTCTCCTCTCAGCAAGGGTGCAGGCAAATCAAATAATGAGAGCTGGAAAAACTGATTTGGAAAAGAAGAAGCGAAATCCCTGGGAACCTGTGATGTGTGGAACAAGCTGAGAGGAGCTATCAGACCGCACTGCGCTACAGAGCCCGGGATGAATGGATGCTGTGGCTTCCCTCCAGGACAGAGCCATCCATTTATCTGGTGTCAGAGGTGTCCAAAGCACCTCAAGAAAAGGAAATTAGGATGATGCTTATATGGAGCATAGCCGGGAGCAAGTCCCACCAGGTTTGCTGGCGCTGTGAGGGTGTCCAAGCTCAGCTGTGGAGCATGGTGGAATGAGAAAGGAAAAGCTTCTGGAGAAATGCAGGTCTGAAATATGGTGAGGAAGACTCTAGCATGGCCCCCACTCCCAGAGCTCTCTGTTCAGTTGTCCCCAGGTCCCTGTGCAGGTGAGGAAAGCAGGCAGCAAGCAGCATCCTTGAGCTGTGACCCCAAATAAAAAACAGTGCTGTGTTTTCATAGCAAACTGAGGAGTGAACACAAACACACACTCGCAAAGCTGCAGCAGTGGGATCACCCCTGCCCTGGACACCAAGGATTATTCTGCTCATGCTGAACAGCGAGATCCAAGAGCAGCATTTTCCTACAACTATGAATGTGGGAGCATCTTGTGGGCTCCCCCTGGCACACTGGCTGCAGCCAGCTGACCCACAGGGCCCTTCCACACGCACTGAACGCTGTCCCCAAGGACCCCTCAACCACCATGCTGTTCCCACTGTCCCTACTTAGCTCAGCAGTGGGCCAGGCAGGTCCTTCACCACCTCCTGGATGTGCTCACCTGATGAGAAGTGTTTTTCCTGGCCAGGTGCGTGATCCTCCATCATGGTGATGTCCTGAGGCTGCTCTGCCACCTCTCAGCAAAGGTACCTGGAAAGGAGAGTGAAAACTAACACCCCTTAGGCCACAACAGGAGCAAAGGGAAGGTCTGGTCATTCCTGCACAAGCAAAAGCATGTGCCAGTCACTGCATCCCTCAAAACAAACATACAGGCAACTCCTGCCAGCTGCATTCAAATTCCGTGGGTATTTAAGATGTCCCAAGCAAAATGACCATCCTAGGGCACCCAGGACACTGCTCTGACACCGTTTTGCCCCAGGAGATCCCTGGGAGCAGCAGGATAAGTGCTGGCAGACTCGTGGTGCGCTCTCCAAATTGCATTTCCCAGTTTAACCAGTCTCCCAACAGATGTGCTTGCTGGTGAGCTGTGATGCTGCTGTGGGAAGGGACCTTTCCAACCCTGTGGATACCCCCAGCAGGGACACACAGCTACCACGATACACTCATCATCTTAAAAACCATCCAAAAGTGACATGTGGGGGAAACCAGGACCCTCCAGAGATAGATTCAGGACCTTTAGAGAAGAGGGTCTCACTTGGTGGTGGCTGTGAGGGGACAGCACAAGCCCTGCTTTAACCCCAAACTCTTCCTGCAGGGCTCAGAAAGCCCCACCCCAGTGCAGAGCAAAGCAAACAGGTCTGGGCACTGGGGTGGAAGCACAAAGGTGCCAAATCTCAGAATGGTTTTTCTAAACTGCAGCAATCTGCACAGGGAAATGAAGTCTCCAACCACCATTATCAGCCCCACGATGCAGGGCCCTGCTCTCTGTGCTGGATGGACAGAGAGAGCTTTTAGCTGGCTTCCTAAGAGCTGATATAATTACAGTCATGGCAGTGATTAATAATCAGCTATTAGTGTGATCACATGTTTGCCATGACAGTCAGGGAGGAACAAACCCAGCAGTGGGGCTCAGGTTACCAGCAGCAAGGAGGAAACTTGTGGTTTTGTCTCCTGGCAATAAATTAACTGGATGTATGGAACCACACAAGAGAAACTCCAGAGCCAGTAACCAGATCTCTCACCCAGCTTTTTTTAAGCCTTAGCAAGATGACTCTGCAATTTAATTACTGCCTTAGACAGCTACAAAGCCATTTGACAGGACTGAAGAACCAAGGAAGCTGGAGAACTTGCCCTGGAACCAAATCACCCATAAAAATGGAGGTATAAAATAGGAAAGAATTAAGTATCTAATTTTTGCCCTAACTGGTGGGCCCTAATTATTTGGACATATGGCTGCCCTCCTCCCCAGTGCTCAAAGGATCATATTGATTGTATCCAGGCCTTATCTGGCTGATGCTTGATATTATTTACAGCACTAAAATACTAAAATATAGTGTTAGCCTAGTGCAGGGGTCACAAAAGCAACCTAGGCACAAACATGAGTGTAAAATGACCCAGAAATGTGCTGCTCTGGTGTGTTTGTGTGTGTGCACGTACACAGGAGTGACCTCTCTGCCCCAAACACACTCGTGGGACCGGGTACAGCAGCTTTCCCAAAGCACTGTCCTGTCTTTGGCAGGAAAACGTGGATGGCAGAAGCAGCTCCTGCCCCCTCACCAGCAGTGATCCCCTCCCAACCTCCCAGCTGCACATCCAGAGCAAAACACTCCCAAATCTGCCCTGCTGCCTTCACACCAGGCTGTTTCCTTCCTCTGCCTCCTTGCCCCTCTCCCTCCCACGCGTTTTTTGGAGAAGAGCAGTTAAGTGTCTCCCCACATTTAGTCCTTTCTTGCCTCTGGACAATTTCCCAGAGCAGCATCCAGCACGGGGGGGCTCCTTGTCGAGGGTTTATGTGCTGTCCCCACGGACACGGGGAGGACCTGCAGCTCTCCTGGGTGTGCAGAGCTGCGCTCCTGGCACTGCAGCAGCGCCGTGATTCAGCACAGGCTGGAGCTGCTGTGGCCAGGGCTGGGGCTCCCCTGCTCCCTGCCCAGCCAGAGCCAGGGATTTCCAGCTCAGAGGAACGGCCGGGGCTGTGCAGAGAGCTGGGGATGCTGCTCCCTGCTCAGCCAGAGCCAGAGGTTTCCAGCACAGAGGAACGGCCGGGGCTGTGCAGGGAGCTGGGGAGCTCAGGCCGTGCTGCTCAGGGACAGGCAGGGCCAGCCCCCACGCCCACCATGGCACAGCACAACGCAGCTGAGGGGGCTCGGGGGGATGCAGACATTAATTTTTCAGAGACAAGAGAGGAAGAGCTGCCTTTCTGTTACAGAGAAAAGCACGACTCAAAGCCACGGAGGTCCATCAATAAAACACTCGGTGGGACCCTGGGAGCACCCCAAACCTGGCTGCAGCTCCGGGAGCGCCCCGAGTGCCCGTTGACTGGGACACGGGGATTTGGGGGTGATGCCCGGATTGCTCTGCAGAGCAGAAGCACCTCCCAGCAGGTGAAGCAGTGTCCTCCCTCCCTCTGCTCCTGCAGAGTCCCCCGTGCCCGAGCCACCGTGAGCAGCATCCGTGCTGGGGAACAAAACCACCCCCACCTGGTACGAGCCAAGGGCTGCTGGGGTGGGGAGGGAGAGTCTCAGCTTTGCCTTGGGTTTTCACTCAGGTAATGAATTCCTATGACCAAAGAGAACTTAAATCTTATTAAAAGGACATATTCTAGATTCGAATTCTCAAAAATGGACTGAAAATTCTGAAAGAAGTCCGTAATGATAATCCTGTTTGGTTTTCCTTTTGAGTGGGGGAAGGGGGAATCCCTCTTAGGGAAAAACATAACATTAAGAGAAAAAGAATATTCTAAAATATTCTTAAAAGTGTAAAAGCAGCCCCGCCTTGAAGCAATGGTTCAGTGATGCATAATTAGAGCAAAGAAAGCTGCACAGAGATAAACTTGAACAGCACCCTCTGCATGGCAGATAAAGCACAAACCCTCCAAAGAACCTTATCCATCCCCAGCAGAACTATTCTCCTTAAACAGGGACTCTATCTAAAAAGCAACAGCCTACCCCATAATTAACAGCTCCTCCAAACCTCGCATTTTCCAGACATGAAGCCTGCCTGGCAGGAGGAGAGGCCTTGGAGGAGTCACCTGGAGCTGTGCACACAGGGACCCGGGAGGCACAGGGACACTGGAGGCACAGGGACAAAGGTTTTGCTGCCAGGAGCAGGAGGAAGAGCCCGATTTCAGCCCACCAGCACCACTGGAGCCTCAGCATCACCCAGTCTGCCCAGGAGGGGAGTTTAACTGGGGAGAGCCTGGCCAGCTCCTGCCATCGATCATCTCGTTCCAAACCCCTGCTGTGGACAGGGACATCTTCCACCAGAACAGGTGGCTCAGAGCTCCATCCAACCTGGCCTTGAACGCTTCCCAGGATCACAGAATCACTGAATGGTTTGGGTTAGAAAGGCCCTCAAAGCCCATCCAGTGCCACCCCCTGCCATGGGCAGGGACACCTCCCACTGTCCCAGGTTGCCCCAAGCCCCGTTCATCCTGTCCTTGGGCACTGCCAGGGATCCAGGGGCAGCCACAGCTTCTCTGGGCACCCTGTGCCAGGGCAGCCCAAACTTTTAATCCTCTGGCAAAACCTTTCTCTGCAGTGAAAAGCCAATAAATCCAGGGGTGCAAACAACGTGACAACAACGTGCCCCATTGAGCAGAGCAGGAAGGGGGCAGATCTGGGAGCAGCCAGCTGTGCCGTGGGGCTGGCTCAGCCTCGTGTGACCTGTGCCAGACAGCATCAGCAGGGAGCAGCCTCCCCACAGCCCCTCCGGTGCCAGGGAAACGGGTCAGCAGCTGCCCCCCGCCACTACTCAGGGCGGGCACAGCCCGAGGGGCACGGCCCGGGAGTGTCCCCGGGCAGAGCAGGGACAATCCCGGCTGGATCCGCAGCGATCCCGGGTGCGCAGCGCCGGGATCACGAGGCTGGGACCAGCGGCTCGATTTACACACAGCCCGGTCCCAAAATAAACGCGGCGCTGGCAGCGCTGCTGGAGGGGGGTGCGGGTAAGAAAATACAGGAAAAGGGACATTTCAGCAGCAGGAGAGTGCGGTGCCCCGGGAGGTGCTGCTGGATTTGCACACTCCGGGACTCACCGGTGCGCCCAACCCAGCAGCTCCGACCTTCACGGCAGCCACAGAATTCTCACAAAACACCCACAAAATACCCAAGTGATCACCCAGGTAACTCCCAGCCCCTGGCCAAGCAGAGCCTCTTGGCTACTGTCTTGTGCTCGTTGTCTTCCTTTGCCGTTATTTAATCGGAAAGGGCACAAAGCACTCGCTCTTGTTATTAAAAACGAAAATTCAACAAGCACGAGCTAAGTGTTACCTCTGAAAGGTGATCAAACACCAGCAGGGCTTTAAAAAAAGGCATCATTCCATCTGAATTACATAATTAAAACAGAGTGACAGCACCGTGAAACAACATCAGCCTGAAAGGCTGTTCATAATTCATAAGCAACTTCCTTTTCATCTCCTTTGTGTACTTTCCAAGTACTGTTTTTCCCAGAAGCCGACAGAGGAAGGAATACGGACGATGATCTCATTAATTGCAGGCACTAATATGCAGTGAGCTGAGAAATTACACAGAACTTCACGATATCTAGTCAAGAGGACAGAAAACTTCATTTAGGTTCAAAGACAGATAAATGCCTCTTGGAGCAACGAGACAGAGTTGTAAAAGAAATTGTCTAAAAACTGCACGTTTTCTTCTTTCTTTTTACGATTTTTCCAGATTTATTATAGTATAACTAACTCCTTGGAGGTCTGAAACTTTTGCCCCTTTCTCCAGGGCCTGGACACTGTCCCAAGAGACATGAGATGGGTTTGGATTCACAGCAGAACAGCTTTTGGGGCACAGGAGTCTCATCACGGCAGTATGGACATCCAGTTTCTTTTCCTGTCACTCCATTCCTTTGTCCAAAGTCCCTCTCAGATCACTACAGCCCTTACAAATCAAACCTTTTCACAGCCAAGAGCTCTGTGAGCTTCTGCCAGGGGTCACCATGGGGGTCTCCAGAGCAGGCTCTGGCCAGAGAAAAGCCAAGGAACACTCACATGCTGATAAGTTCCTCAGGGTTGCTGAGAATTAAACTAACAGAATTTGCCATCCCAAATCAGCTTAGGCCTGGTCCAGCAGCTGCCTCAGAGCAGGGTAGCAATTAGAGACCAGATTATCCACCACAAAACCCCAGCCTGAGCTGCAGCAGAGGGGGAATGGGTTTGTCTGCACGTCTCCTCTCTGCCCAAATAAAAGGGCACCACAACTGTGACCTGCTCCACCTTCACCTCACCCAGCACCTGAGCACCTCCATGTCCACCTGCAGCATCCCCTGGCACTACATGGCTCTTCCTCCCTAGATCTTTCACCCCTTCTTACTTTCCTTCTCGCTTTTGGCCTGGTTTACCTGAGCAAGCCAAACCCAGCCTTTCCCAACACCAGTGCAGATCCCACCCTTCCCACCCCAGCTCTCCCTGTGAGCTCTCAGAGGGGGGTTCCAGGGTGGCCACGGCCCAGGGAGGTGTTGGCACTCCAGGTCACCCAGCTCGTTCCATAACATGATGCAAAAATCAGGCTGTCCCTAAGTCCAGTAACTTCAGCTAGATTAGAGCTCTGATCAGAAGGGCTTATGTGGCAGCAGAAAAGGAAGCAGCAGCAGTTTTAAAGGCTGCCCTGGGTGTTCAGCCGGCTCTTTGTGAGAGAGGGGAGAGAAGCCTCTTTGGCAGGGATTTACCAGGCTGCCTTTGGATTTCTCCCAACCCCCTGCTGCAGCACCTTGCAGTCCTGTGTTTCACTGAGCCCTGAGATGGTCGATGGGTGGATAAATTCTTCCTCCCCAAAATCCTGCTTGCTTGGGAAGCCTTTAAGCAGTTGAACACGTAGAGCGGATCAAAGAGAAGGCAGATCTTATTTACCAGCTAATTCTCTTTGACTCTTCCCATCCCAGGCTGAGCCCAACCTGCTGTAAATCAGAGCATCTCCCCTGCTGCTGCAGGTTTTAAGGCGGGCTCGACAGCTCTCAGGCTTGTAGCAGTCATTATTTACTTAGGAGAAAATGCTGGAAGGCTGATATTCCCCCAGCACTGCCTTTCCAAGGCTGGGCTGGTGCCCAGATATGGCTGCACCTCCAGGCAAGGCAGAGTCCTCAGACAGTGTCACAGCATGCCCCCCCAGCCTGTCCTCTGCCACCAAAAAGGATGGAGAGAGGGAAGAGAGGGAAAAAAAGTTCCCCAAAAATGCCCCTGGAGTCTTAATGAATTGGGACAATCGATGGCACAACAGCTGTTCTGCCCCATCAAGTGACTGCTTTCCCTTGGCTGGCAAACAACACCATGAGGAGGCAAAAATTGCTTTTCTGAGAGATTGCATTGCCTGAGGAAAGAAAAACAGGCATCCATCCCCACAAAGTGAGAGCTGCCACGCTCCCCTGTGTCACTCACGTGGAATTATAAGGGATGAGCCCGGGATGAGAGGCCAGACCCACTGCAGAGCAGTCTGGGGACACCTGCAATCCAACAAACACAGGACAGTTCATGTGGCCAGCAGTGTCCCATGGCTGTCACAACTTTCTTCATTAATACGAGGCCAGAAACAAGCTGACAGCACTTATTTCATGCTCCAGTGGGTACCAAACCAGCTCCCAAGGCAGGGACAGGCTGGTGGATACAGGATCACCCCATGTCCCTCAGTGCAGCCCCTCTGGGAGGGCAGTGAGCACTGCTACACCCATCCTGAGCTCCCTGCAATGTAATTCAGCCAGTCACAGAGCTGAGAAATACCCCCAAAGCCACTCTACCAGTCAGCCAGCCATGGAACACCCTCAGGGGAGCAGGAGGGTGAACACATCCTCACCCACACCCCAGAGCTGAGCTCCCCAGACAGGAGTCCCCCGGCAGGAGCTCGCTCCCCCCTCGCAGTGTGAACCACCAAGGTGTCTCTGTGGCAGCCTGTGAGCAGCAGCTCCTCGGGAGCAGCTCTGCTGTTCCTCCTCACACGAGCTCCATTTCACAGCTCCAATCTCTGCAGCACAGCCCGAGCTGCGGGACCCAGCAGAACCAGAGCTCTGCTCGTCCCCAGCTCCGCAGGCTTTCCCAGGAGCAGCATCCACTGGGTGCACGGAGCTGGGTGGACAGCCCTGCAGCCTGGTGCTAAACACAGCCCCGGGCCACCTGCAGGGTGCACACACTCTGCACTGCCGAGGTCAAGTTAAACGCTCTGCATTTAACTGCAAAAATTGCAGAGTCCACTTGCAAGAAACACCCCCCTGCCCCGCAGCGTTGCACTGCCTCCCTGGCAGCCCCGGGAATCTCTCCCGTCTTGGCTGCAGCTGCAAACAGCCACCATTTCTGTGGCACACAGAGCCACACGGGGACAGGACTGAGCCACATCCTGCACTTCCCAGGAGCTGCTCCAGACACCAGCCCTGAGCTGCACACCAGCTTCCCTCCCCAGGCTCTCCGTGGGCAAAGGCAGATGCTGCTGCTGCTGCTGCTGCTGCTGTGTCTGGTGCCAGGCTCGAATGACGCTGACACCGAGATGAGATCAACGTGCAACCAGAAGCCTCATGAATTACAGAGAATTTTAGGAGAAGAAAACTTCAGTTGAGCTGTAAAAGGACTTGGAGATTTATTTGGGTACTCGGCATCGCCTTCCACCCTGACCGAGTCAGTAATGTCTGTGTGCAGTGCAGCACCACAGGAAGGGCCCAAAGCTCATGGTGAAAAAAGTATAGGTACTTTGGCTTCAGAAGAGCAACGTTTGATTGTGGGAAGATCAAGAGAATGAGGCCCTCAAAAAGCAGGCAGAGCAAGGCTGCAATTGGCCAAGCCAGGCTCAGATCACAGCACTTGGTCCTTCTTTCCTTGGGCCACCAGCACTGCCCTAACACCCCCCAGGAGCCGCTTCCAGGCACCAAACCAACAGAAACTGAGCCCCTCACAAGCAGAAACAACATGTGACAGCAGCACTGGGGGTCACCTCACCCTGATTTTGGAGCAGCAACATGACAGAGGGGCAAAGTGAGGGAGGCCAGTGTTGTGCCAGCACCAGCCACCACCCAGCTGCACCTGAGCCCCCTCTGGGTTTTGCCTCAGGCTTGAAAAAGACACTGTCGAGACACAAGGTATGTGTTTATTGCTTACTTTGATCTCAGCTGCTCCTCTTTCTTTGATTTCACAGTGCTGACAACATTTGCTGCACCCTGACAGAAGTTCTGTGAATATTCAGTGCTGCCACAGTAATGAAGATATTAAATATGAAAGATTCTTCATGCCACAGCTCCAGCCTAGCGAGCGATCCCAGTCAGAGCAGACGCGACAGAGCCTTGTGGCCACTAATTTTGCAGGAGATTTTGTCAGGGCAAGGAAATCATTCTTCACGGATTGGGCCGTCATTTCTAAAGTTATTTTGAGCTGTTTCAGCACATGGATAGAAAATAAAATGATGACAACGGCACCATCTGCTCCAGCTACTGTCACGCCACCATGGCTGGCATCGCTCTCGCAGCCACACAAAGCCTGTCCCAGGGGAGAGAGGCCAAGGCAGGTGAGGCTCCCCAGGGATCACTGCTTTCCTTCTGCAGGATCCAGGTCTGCACGTGCAGGAGTGGATCCCAGTGTGCCGTGGCAGAGACACCTCCACAGGAGGTGGAGGGGGAAGGACAGGGTGTTGAGGGTGCCCAGCAGCGATGCCCACAGGAACAGCGTTACCAGCTTGTCTGGAAAAGCCCAGCTCACCCCTGCAGGAGGAAGACAAGTCTCCCCCATACGCTTTCTACACTCTGCTCGTTTCACCAAGCCATCACTTTCGGCCATTTGACACCCAGACTGGGCAGCAGCCAGCCCCTGGCCCCACAGTGTCCAGCTCCCTGAAGGTGACTGACAGTGCTGGAATGCAGCAGGCAGCCCTACCAGGACAGTCTCTATAAACGCAGAGCAAAGACTCAGGCATTCTCCACACACTGGTTTCCCTAGCCTAGAAAGCAACAAACACGTCAGATCTCAGCAGCTTTCGGGGCTTCAGCAGGACTCGTCCTCACCCCAACAGTCACCATGCAACCAGACAGGGCTCTGCCATGCCCATTTTAGCTTCTGTCTGGCTCTGCTGAATTATTTTTGTTTTTCATGACTCAGAGGCACTTCAGATGAGGTCAAAAGTCACAGTGTGTTTCCTGAACATCATCTTTCATTCTTTAATGCCAAAAGACAACAAACAATAGGACATTCATCAAGTGTTTCGGCTTTGCTTTTATCTCCCCCATCATGTTGCATAACAGCAAAAAAACCACTGTTCTCTCAACATGTTCACAACTGTATTTACTAAAACTAAAACCTCCATTTTTTTATTAAATCTGTATCAGGTCAGTAAGAAGATAAATGCAGGGGGGAAAAAAAAAAAAGCCTAATCTGGGAGAGCTCAAGAGAGAAAACAAACAAACATCAGCAGGAGAGCTGAGCTCAGGGATGAGAGAATCCTTCATTTCCCGACAGGGAGGGGAGGGACTGGGACACACCAGCCCAGGGGAAGCAGGCGGGCACCCCAAAAGCTTCACAGCCCCCTGAGCACCTGGGAGCTCCCCCAGGAGCTGCTGATCCCACAGCCCAGGGGCTGGCAAGGCACCAGTGCCTGTTTCTGCTCACCACGACATGAACAGCAAGGGACCTGGAGTGGGAGATGGTTTTGTCTCCCCACACTCTGCACAAGTTCACGGAATCTGGGAGCCAGAGCTCTTCCTTCTACTACAAAAACCCAACAGTAGCTGCATTTGTACCTTTATTTCTCCTAACAAGGGAGCACAGTTTGTGCTGAGCCACAAGACAAACGAGGATTTTCCAGTAAGGATGAACAGCAAATAAAAACCTTTATACCAAAACATCCCTACTGAGCTCTTGGATGTCTCTCCCCAGCTGGTCTTTGCCCAGTTTGGGCCACTCAGGATGACAATCAAGCAGCAATCTGTCTTGCCTTGATTTTACTTTTATGGGGCCGATGAGCAGATTTGCAGCACAAGCAGATGCAGGCAGCGTGACTAGTGACAATCCACATGGGAACACAGACCATAAATTCAGCCAAAGAGTTGTAAAATCATTGTTTTCCCTCCTAACCCAAAGGCTAAAGGAGGAGAAAGTTAAAAAGAAAATCCATAATCCACATGTATTTCATTTTCCCCAGGAACCAGCCCGGTTGGTGCCCATTTTTCCTTTCATAGGAATGAGGGAAATTCTCCGAATTTAAGCCTGCCCCAAGTCTTGGAATTCTGGCTCAATCTTCCCCAGTGCATTTATTAAAAATAAACGAGGTGCAATCGGTCTCCTCGGGATTTTATCCTCTTTCAGCTCTAAATGCAGCTCTGCTGTCACATGTATGACATGTACAAAAGGACTGCCTGCCTCACAGCCTCACTTCTGCCCTAAAATAATCCCAGTCCTGCTCTCGGGTTACGAGGGCTCCATTCATGTTCCGCAGGGTCACAGACTCTCTCTCTCAACCACTAAAACAAAGGCTGGAAGACACAGGGCTGCTGGTGTGTCAGCACTGCTTGTTTTTATGGTGGATGAATGGAGCCAGCCTGTTTGGAGAGGCTCTGACCACACCTAAAGGCACGGCTTTGTCATCATCCCTCATCGAGGGAGCCGCCGGCTTCTGCTCTCGCAGCAGCGAAGAAACCCCACCGAGCCCCACAGCTTTCCCCACCTCACCCAGCCAGCTGCCCGTCTGCACCGGTGAGAACCATCCAGGGCTTTCTCCTGCCTGCAGCACTTCAGTGCCAAAGCAATCCTTACTCGGCTCAAAAAACTCACTTTACAGCCTCCGGCACCACGCGGGAGAGCCCGGCTCCCTCCTAGGCCTGGCGTTCCACCCTGGCACTGGGGAGGTGCTGCTCACCTGCACACAAACTCTGCAACCCTTAAGCAGGATTTTTCCAGGTAAGAACTTAAGCACCAGGAAGCTCCTGGATGCTGACAGAGCAAACAAGACCAGGGAGCCCAAGAACTCCTCTGCTAAGGTGAGCAACAGTCGCTACCAAAACCCGCTCTGGAGCTGAGCACGGACCTCAGACAGCCGGGACAATAAAGCCTATTGTTAGACACAGAAGCAGTGACATATTTGAGAGATTAAGCATTAATAGGTGCCTTCACATTAAAGAGTATTCATCCTCCACCTCCTGCCTGGAGGAACCTGGAGGAAGGGAGGAGCTGGCAAAGTAATCCAGCTATCAACAGAAACAGGGGGAGAGGCAGAGCTCACGCAAAGTAGGCTCCAAGCCCGTGAAATAAGGATGCAGCTCAGCAATGCTGCAGATGAGAGATTCCCGATGCTGGAATTCCACACCCTGCAGGGAGCTGGGTCCCCACCTTGCTCTCAGCAAGCCCAAGGCGAGGGCCAGGCAAGCACCAGCTGCCCCAGAGAGGAGGCCCCAGGAGAACACAGACCTGGCAGGGTTTAAGATGGAAGGGAGAGAGGGCAGGACCAGGAGAGATGGATGAGGAAGGGGAGCAGACAGGGCAGCACACCCAGGTGTGCACAGGGTGCTCGGGTTTGGCAGGTGCCCAAGATGCTGCTCGGGATGAGAACAAAACCAGGGAGCACCATGGACTCCTCCAGCTCACAGCTGCCCCTTTTGGATCCCCCACCCATCACCACAACCCTGCAAGGCTCCACAAACGCCAGAGTCACTCCCTTTGTCACAGCACGGGTCCAACATCCTCATTTTTGTTCCAATACCCTCATCTTGGTCCCATCCTCTCTAAATCTGTTCTCCCAGGCAGTGACTCCAAGCCACGCCACACCTCGAGCAGATTTTACCTGCTTTCCTTTTTGCCCCCAACAGCAACATTTATTATTTCTGCCTATTCATGCCTGCCAGGCTCTGCATTATTACACCGGGAAATGCTGAGGGGAAACCGTGTAGTTTTCTGTTCAATTTGGAAACGTCCATTGTTAAAAGCTCCTTCTACAAATCCCTCCAGGCAGCTCCAGGCAGCACCCTTTGTCATGCTGATGAGGCAGGAGGTAAAACCACATATAAGCAGTAACTTCAGAGGGCAGAATTTGCTCATGGTAAAGTCTGCCCTTGAATTCGGAGTCCGTGGGAGCTGAAAATCAACCACAAAAGGCAATTCTGACTTTGGATTAAATCCCAGCTTTGGGCTCACTAACACCACAAACTACAGCTACCAGCAGAGAGCACGAGAAGCTCCAGCTCTGTGCCATGACCCAGCTTAGTCACAGGTCTCACCTCAAGCCACACAGGTAACTCAATCCCAGCAATTCTCACCCCATTTTATGCAGCATCTGCAGCCAAGGGTAATGAAACACTCGGCTCCTGCAGGGACCCCGTCAGCACTTGGTACCAGGTGGGTCAGCAGGAACACGAGCCACATTTCCAAATCTGACATCTCCTTTACTTCTGACCATACCAAAGTCAAGTACAGCTCCAGACAGAAATGTGATTTTCATACAAAGGCTCTTCACACAATCCTGAACAGACATAAACACAGACCAACCTCCAGGAAGGAATCACTCCGGGTTATCCCTTCTCTTGGGGCAGTCTCCTCTGGCACTCCTTGTCACCACCGTGTTCTCAAAGCACCACAATGAGCACACCCCGAGCCCTGCAGAGCAGGAACAGCCCCCTTCTCCCTCTGCCCAAGGCTCATCCTGACACCTGGAGAGCCACAGCAGCCAGCCAAGAAAAGCCACCTGGCCTCTCATCCCGAGTGTGCCAGCCCTGATCTGCCCGTGGTTGGACTGAGAAGGTGCACAGCTGGCCAGATGTGCTCCCTGCACCAGGAAGCTCAGGTGAAGTGACATTTCGGTTCACACAGGAAGGAGCAGAGCTGCTGCTGAGCAGCACACGCACACACACACTCCACAGTGCCAACGCAGCCAGGATTTAAGTAACCTTTAATCAGAGAAAAGATAAAATGTTTCCTAGGACAGGGAACAATTTTACCACTCCGAACATCTCCCCTCCTTGTGCAATTTCAACTTCAAAAGCGCTGCCCTGCAAAGCACTTTCTTTGCAGTGCACAGGAAAGGGTTTATCTCAAAAGTGAATCTCCAGCCCTCCACAAACAGGATGAGCTGGATGTCCTCAGGAGTCACAGGAGAGGCTTCTTTGGATTTTTTGAGTCATTCACAAACACCTCAAGGAACTCCATTCTGCAGCAAGTGACTTGAGACGCTGATGAAACCCATCTGAAATTACATCTGGCACTTCCAGGCAAGACAGCCCGGGGCAGGGCTGAGGGGGAGCCATCAAGTGCGAGGCTGATAAGTGGCAGAAAGCCCTTCGAAGCCTCACACGTGCTGCTCAAACCCCTCAATACAAGTGGTTTCATCACCTCTCTGTAAGTGCTGAAGCATCTCCACGACCAGCAGAGTCAACACAGCCCTTCCTGCCCCTTAGGGCTGCACCTCATCCCTTCAGTGTCCCACCTCAGCCTCTGTCCCTCCCATGTGCCTTGGAGCATCACCAGAGAGCTGAGCCCCAGCTCACTCGGGGTCACAGAATATCCACAGGCACTGACTGGCACCAGATCTGCTCCAGGAAGAGAGGTCAGGGCAGGTGGAGTGGGGAGGCTGCAAAGATGGAAATAATTAGCCCAACTACAGCAATAATCCTTTCAGCTTAACAGAAGGTATCCCCTGGTGCTCCCTTTCCTTGGATATTTAAAGAAGAGACACTGAAAACAGGAGCCACGCTATGTGTGATGACCACCTTTACTAATTGGTCTGCTTGGAAAGAAAAGGATTGATTTCTGAGGAGTGAAAAAGCTCATTAGACTTGCAAAGAAAACCCACTCAAGTCTAAAGGCACAGAGACTTCTCCAGACTCCAGTGTAAACCACACATGCTTTCCACAGGCACTTTAAAAAAAACCAGCCTACAACCAGCAGATTTCAGTGTAAAACAAAGCTCCAGCTCACAGATGGAGGAGGGAGATCCATCCTGCTGCAAGAGAGACTCAGATTCACTCAGAGCTGCACCCACCTTAAAAACCTCACAAGGGGTTATCCTAAAGGGCCACAATTCTGCTGTATCCAGCACATCCTGGGGTGATCTGCAAAGACAGCTTGGGACTGAGGGCTGTTCATGCTAAAAAGCCAGGTGGGAACAGCACTGCACAGAGCAGGAGCTCCACATCTCCATGTGGGGGCTGCACCTCTCCAAGGCTGAGCCAGCCCGGTGCTCTGTGGGGTTTCACCAAACCCACCGCCCTCTGCCCCCACCACTCACCCTGATCCTCCTGCCAGGACTGCTGCCAGGTGAGTGGGAACATCTCTGTGCTGCTCTGCAAGATCAGCAGCCCAAGTGACTTCTGCAATTGCCTCCTTCCTTTTCCATCTCGCCAGGCAGGCAGAGCCCCGTGGCACCCAGCATTACCCAATTTAATGATGAGCACCCCCAGCCCCAAGGATGGGCCCTTGGGGTGAGCCCCAGGCACCACCCAGCCAGCTCAGGGGTCTGAACACCACAGCTCAGCAAGCAGAGCCCCTGAGGTAGAAGGAGATTGCACTGCATTGGCAGAAAAACCTAGAAAGCCAGCGCAGCTCTGCTGGCACTGCAGCAGCAGGGAGAGGCCCTCGGAGAGCTGCTGCTCCTCTGAGCTGAGGCTGGGAACAGCCAGGACACGGAGCTGGGGCTCCTTCTCCACCCAGCCACAGGACAGGTACACAAGGGAAACGATCACCCCGGGGTTTGACAGCCTTGGCTACTCTCATGCTGTCAGAGAGGCCCATGCTGCTTTAGGAGAGGGCTCTCAGTGCTTTTCCAAAGACTCGTGGGTTTTGCAGACCTCAGAAGGAGCCAGGAAGCACCAGCCATGACAACCACCGTGCCCAGGGCTGGCTGCTTTACCTGTGTGCAGAGCCACAACCCTCCTAAATTCCTTGTAAACCCTGCTGCCACATCCCAGCAGCCTCAGCACACCACGCACCCTCCCAGCATCACCCAGAAGGACCATCAAAAGTCCAAGGCACTGCACTGCAATTTCCACCTCCTAAACCCAGCCCCACTCCTTAGCACAGCCAGCACACAGCCTAGGAGTCAACCAGCCAACCTAGAACCTGACTGGCCTCAGCAAGCTGGGCAAACTGGGAAACCCTGGGAGCCAGGTGGAAACCAGTGCCCTGGTTCTTCCCTGCCTCACTCATCAAGTGTCAGAGCATTCCTACAGCTAAATTAGCAGCACTGCCCCACAGGACACCAACGCCACGGCCAAGCCTCATCAGCCCGCTGGGCTGACAAAATAAGATTATTCTGCTCAAGACAAACTCAATTCCACAGCTTTCTCCCTGCTTTTGAATAATCTTGCTTTTGGGAAGAAAGGGACCTGCCACCCTGAGCATTCCCCTCAGACACGGCCTCGTGATCCAATTTTCCACGCCCTGCCAACCCAGAGGGGTTTGTCTGGGATTCTGGGGTGGGCACACCCAGCACCCACCCTGGCCAGTGAAGCCCCCACGGGCGCTCTGACAGCCACAGTGGTGCTGCAGGACGTGGCAGGGCACTTTGTCACCCCCGTGCTGATGCGGGCAGGCTTTCAGGAGCCTCGGCACCCACACCAGCTCTAAAACAGCTCCAACGTGGCTTTTCCAACAGCCCCACAAGGCTGCCAAGGCCGGCTTCCACGTGGGGACATCAAGGTAAGCAGGGAGCACAATTTGCTCTATTCCCTGCTGCTACACCCTCAGGACTGCTCGGCAAAGCCCCAGCACGGTGGTACCCAAACTCTGCCAAATCCCAGGCCTGGCAAAACCTTGGAAAAAAGCCTAAGGTGCTACCCGGATCAACGAGCACGCCGTGAGGAACAGGGTTCTCCAAAATGCAGCAGAGGAGGAACACGAAAAGGCAGCAGATAAAACACCCACCTCGCCAGCATGCTACCAGCATCCCTGGCAGGCTACACCCAGCTCTTCCTCATGGAGAAAGAGCAGCTACAGGGTCACATTTTCCTCCTTTTTATCCCATGAGGGATGGCCAGGGGAGCAGAATTTCCCATGGCTTTAGGGAAGGAAATGACAAAGCTACAGCACTCCCTTTTCATATATAAAATATGTGAAATAAATATGTTTGCTCAGTCCAGCTGGGTCCTCCTGAAGCTGCAGCTCATTAAGCACAGAGGGAATGGGACAGTTTGAATGGAATACTTTGGGAAGGCAGGGCTGGAAGCACAGGGCAGCAGGGGGATACAGAGGGGTGGGAAGGGTGAGCAAGACTAAATTCAAAACCTGACCTGTAAATACTTAACACAGTGCTTAGCAGAGGGAGACACACAAAACCTGCACTTGTCACCTGCAGGGACTGGACCCATCCCCTCCTCAGAGAGCTCCTCGCAGGGCACACAGTGCTCCCATCACTTCTATCCTCAGTTAATCCCAGCTGATGCAGGATAAACATCCCTATCTGATCTGTGACGCCATCTGTGGGGTGGGCATCACATTTCCCCAGGTCTCAAAAAACAAACCCCACCTGCATCTGATTCAAAGAATGAGAAAATGTAGTACTTTAATCAGGTGTGAACCATCTGCGAGTGGATGCCCATCCCTGGAAGTGTTGGAGGCCAGGTTGAAGCAATCTGGTCTTAATGGAAGATGTCCCTGCCCACGGCAGGGAGGGGTGGAACGAGATGTTCTGTAAGGGTCCTTTCAAACCCAAACCATTCCATGAGTCTATGTTCAAATCCTCTACAAACTACAGGTAAAACAGCCAACGCTTCGCTTTTCTTCTTCAGGTGCACATCTTGGGGTGAAAACCAAGCATTTTGTGTATCAAGAGGGAACAAAGCATAACTGGGTTAGACAATTTCTTACTCCTAGAGAGAATGAGGCTTTAATTTTCCTCCCCTCAACAGCAGCCTGTAAATGCCCAACTGAGACCTGTTTTGACTGACCACCTCGAGAAAAATAATGCCAAGAAAACTGAACCCCACAAGGAAAACCATTAAGCAACCCCAAATCTGAGGTAGTGGCAGCAGAGCCAAAACCCCTTCAGCGGATGGAAGCCAGCAGCCATCGCCCCACAGAACCAACTAATGACTCTCGGTAGCAAATTCTGTTCCACTGATTCAGACACGCATCCAACATCTGCCCACATCCACGCCGGGGCAGCTCGGGAATACTCTGCATACAAATGGTGACAGCTTAGCTCATCTCAGCTGCTCCTTCCAGCACGTTTCCAGGCGAGAGCAGCCTCTCGCTGCAAATGGAGCTGCACCTCGCGTGGTGCTACCACAGCAAATGGAAGGAGAAACTCCCTTTAAAGTGATGGCAGCTGCCCTCTGCGAGCAACAGCAGGACTGCGTTTCTAGGTGTTCAAAAACACCAGGAAAAATCATCCTCCCTAAGCCAATCCTCCCTTGTGCTCGCATGGCAGACAGGGATGCAGGCAGAAATCCCCATCCCTCACCTGAAACGAGCTGTTTCTGCTCCTTGCAGGTTTAATTGCTCCAAGGCAGGAGGGCAGGTGTGTGCTCCTGGAAACACCTGGCAAGGAAACTTCCCTTTCCCCAGCTAAGTTAGACTTAAAATAAAGAAATACTGAACAACCAAAGGTAAAAAAAAAAAAAAGGCAAAACCCAGAAAGGGGGGGCAGCCCCACAACCCGCCTTGGTGGGATTTTGGGACAAGAAAGAAGAGGCAGCATGGGAAGAGGCGGATGGGAGGGGACAAGGGGGCAATTCCAGCACGACAAGGGCAATCCCAGCATGGCACTGGGATGCTTGGGATGTGCACGGCACATCCAGGGACCGCCAGTGACACCAAGCAGCACCACCCCGGCCCCAAACCCACGGGGATGGGCACCAGCATCCCCATCCCGGCTGGAAAGCACCCGGGATTCAACAGGATGGGACCCACCCTGTTCACGTTAAACACCAAACCCCTCGACATAGGCACCGGGGGGGGTGCAACAAAGCCGGGCAAAGCCGGGGTGCCGTGACCTCAATAAGGCTTCCCCTACACACACGAAATTTAGGGCTGGGCGTGGACAGCTCCTTTTTTACCCTCTTTTCTTTTCTTTTCTTTTTTCTAATTTGAAAGGCTTTTTCCTTACGGTTTCCCATTACCGATTAATTCACCGTTCCTAATCACCGCTGCCTCCCACCTCGAGGCGGCTGCAGAGAACATGGCCCCGGCGCTGCCGCCCCTCCTGCCGCAGCCCCGGCCCCACCTGCCGGGAGGAACGGGGCCGAAACCGGCGGAAAGTGGGGAGAAAGCCCCAGACCCGCCCTTCTCCATCCATCCCTCGCTCCCCGCCCGC